>JAWWEY010000108.1:5517281-5583590 GCA_035582745.1 Loriotus luctuosus
ACGTCCTGCGAGTGCTGGAAGCCTGAAGTGTGAGGCTTGGCTGGTTTCTGTGTTCCCCAGCTTTGTGGGTGTCTCTGCCTGCCCTCTGTGGTGCCATCCCCGCTGGGATGTGGGCACAGCTTTGTGGGTGTCTCTGCCTGCCCTCTGTGGTGCCATTCCTGCTGGGATGTGAGCTCAGCTTTGTGGGTGCCTCTGCCTGCCCTCTGTGGTGCCATTTCTGCTGGGATGTGAGCACAGCTTTGTGGGTGTCTCTGCCTGCCCTCTGTGGTGCCATTCCTGCTGGGATGTGGGCACAGCTGAGGGCTGATGGAGGCTGGCATTCCCTTCCAGGGAAGCAGTGCCCCAGCCCAGGGAACCCAGCGAATGGCAGAGCTGTTGTCCTGACAGATCTCCTCCTCGGGTCCAAAATCAATTACACTTGTGACAAAGGGTGAGTCCTGCCCTAGGGAGAGTGAAGTGGATTTTCAGCTTTACACAACCCAGTTCTCAAGTCAGAACTCTTGGCTGCCACTTGCAAGGGTTGTAAAGAAATCTCAAGTCAAAAAATCTCACTGTTAAAATAATGAATCCTTCTGTGTGGTCCAGGTACAAGCTGGTGGGAGGCTCCCAGAGAATTTGTGAGGTCTCTGGCACACATGTCTCGTGGAGTGGGGATCCTCCTGTCTGCCAGCGTAAGTAGGCCACCAAAACAGGTCCTTGCAGATGGTTTACAAGATAAAGTGGAACTTCTTTCAAGACAAAGGTTTTATTGCAGAAGATTTCTCAAGCTGCTGAATGTGTAAAATATTTCCTTTTTCTTTTAATTTGGTTTGGATATGCTTCTGAGAATGGTTTCAAAGGTCTTTTATTTATTCTGGTGCAAACTGGGAAGAAATATTAATGTTTTAAACTGCCTGTTAATGGGTAAGTATTTTTCATTGGCCAGTTTCTCTCTCTGCGTCACCAATGGTTATGGAAAGGGAGGTAAGAATTGTCCCAGCACCTCCAGATACAGGCAGCAAGGAAGTGACTCACAGGAGGGGACAGATTTCCTTCCCATGTGTCATTTTATCCATGCAAAGTTTGTTCCTGGAGAATCAGGTCATCGTGTCACTGCTGAGGTGGTTTCCCCTCTGTCAGTGCCCTTCCTGGGCAGTGTGTGTGCCCGGGCAGTGCTGACCCCCTTGTCGTGCCCACAGGTGTCACCTGCGCTGCCCCTCCGGCCATCGCCCACGGGACACACAGCGGGGGCTCCAGGGCCACCTTCTCCCTGGGGGACGTGGTCACCTACACCTGCACCTCGGGGCTGGCCCCAGCTGGAGACACCTCCCTGTCCTGCACCTCTGCGGATGGGGAGCGTGGCACGTGGAGTGGGACGGTGCCACGGTGCCAAGGTACGGCTCGGGGTGTGCCCACAGCCAGCTCGGCTGGCCCTGGCACAAGGCACAACCTGTGGCACGTCCTGCACCCATGGGGACACAGCTCACACGACTGATTTAATTTATTCACAGCAGTTAATGTCAGTGTTCAAAACAACTCAGAGGATTTGCAATTTTTTAATCACTTTTCTACGCATAAAATGCTTATTTGGTAGCACTTTACTATAAGAGCTTTTTCTTTTTGATGCTGATGGGGGAGTACTATTATTGCTTCAGCTTTCATTACAACTTAATTTGATGTATTACTTCTGAAGAAGCTCTAAAAACCAGGATGTTGGTTTCTGCTGAAGCAAAGAGCTAAGGAGAGTTCCTGGAAAAGTTACATATCGCCTTGTCCTGGCTGACTGCACTTGTGTTATCTCGCTGCTTTGGTTTCAGAAGCTTGGGGGTTTTTGCTGTTTATCTTGCCCTACCCCATTTCTCACCTGCCTTTCCCTGTTCCCAGCAGAGGTGAGGTGCCCTGCCCCGCCGAGCATTGCCAACGGGCAGCACAGTGCCAGCCCCGGGGTCGGGCACAGCCCGGGCTCCGAGGTGTTCTACACCTGCGCCGAGGGTTACTCCATGCTGGGCACCGCCTCCATCCGCTGCACCGCCAGGGGCACCTGGAGCCGGCCCCAGCCCCGCTGCCGAGGTGCGCTCCTGGGGCTTCCCCCGGCTCCTTCCTCCTTCTCGGCTCTCGGTTTAATCACTGCAAGCAAATCCCCAGGGACAGGCAGAGAGCAGAGGTGCCAGGGGCAGGAGGAGCCCCATGTGCCCCTGTGGGTTTCCCTTTCTGGTCCCACTGAGTACAAATGCTCAGGAACAGCTGAAAAATGATATTTAGTGCAAGAACAAGAGTCAGAAATGTTGAAATGCCCGTGACAGGGATGGCAAGGCCCAGCAGCAGGTGCTGTCCCTGCCCAGTGCCCCTCCACAACCAGGAGGGGCTTCACATCCCCAGCTCTTCACATTTTGTGCTCTTCCCTTCCAGCAACTGGCTGCACCAGGCCAGAAATCGAGAATGGAAAAGTGGCTGGGTCAGACACCACCTACAACCTGGAGGACATCATCATCTTCGAGTGCAACTTGGGTTATGCCTTGAAGGGCTCTCAAGAGTCCCAGTGCCAGTTTGGGGGCAAGTGGCACCCTCCTGTCCCCACCTGTGAGAAGCGTAAGTGCAGATGAGGGCAGCTGATTTCTGAACCCCTGTAAAGGAGGTAAAGGGGCTGGAAAGGAAAAACATGCACGTAATATGTCCTGCCATCCTTCTAATCCCCATCCAAACCCCTGAACAGGCTGCCTGGAGAGGTGTGGGCATCATCTGGCACCATCCCTGGAGGGATTTAAAAGACATGTGGATGTGGCACTTGGGGACATGGGGTAGTGAGCTTTTCAAACCTAAATGATTCTGTGATTCAGACCCTTGTTATATGTAGGGCTCTTTAAATGAATCCACAAAATCCAGGCTGGTGCCTGATATCATTCACAACCACAGAAAGACTAGAGCAAATTGTTAGGGTCACAGATGGAAACTAACCACTGTAGATGCCTAAATAGTGAGAAGCTATCATTTTTATGTCAATAAGCTCAGAAAACATGAAGGCTGGAAGGTAAGAGAGGGTAGGATGGAAATATCATTCAGTGACAGCCTTGCTGCTGTTGGGCAGAAATTAAAGGGAAAGAACAAAGTTAAAAGGCTGCCTCACCCTACAAGGGGGTTTGTGGTACCAGCTCTTGCCTAGCTGGGATGTTTTCCTCTCCCTGCAGTGCCGCCGTGTCCTTCTCCTCCAACTATCAGGAATGGCCAGCACGACAGCAAGGGGGTGGCAGAGTTCATCCCTGGCATGGCAGTGAAGTACCACTGTGACCCAGGCTACCTCCTCACCGGGAAAAGCTCCATTTCCTGTTTGCCATCGGGAGTCTGGAGCATCCCTTACCCCCGGTGTGAAGGTGAGCTGCAAATGCTGCTACCCTCAGTGCACAGGGAGAGCACTGCACTCACACAGCCTCCCAAAACCAGGGGAGCACCCTCAGCTCTGGCACCATGCCCCCAGCCTGAGCTGTGCCGCTCTTCCCTCCCAGCGATCACCTGCAGCAGCCCCAGCATCAAGGACGGGGAGGTGGCTGAGGGCCGGAGGGCTGTGTACCACCCTGGGGACAACGTCACCTTCCAGTGCCACCCAGGCTTCGTGCTGAGGGGCAGCCGTGGGGCCGAGTGCCAGCCCGACAGCCGCTGGGTGCCCGCTGTGCCCACCTGCCAGCCAGGTGAGCCGGTGTGATGGGGTTTGCCGTGGTAGCAGTGCCCCTCCTCTGGGCGAAACCCCTAAAACAACCTCTGCTCTCTGCTCCTGCCCTGGCAGTGCTGCCCTGCCCTCCGCCCCCCGTCATCGCCCACGCCACGCTCAGCGCCGCGCCGGGGACCAACTTCACCAGTGGCACCTCCGTGAGCTACAGCTGCCAGCCTGGCTTCTCCCTGCTCGGGGACCCCTCCGTGCTGTGCACGGCCTGGGGCAACTGGAGCCTTCCCTACCCACGCTGTGCAGGTGGGGCT
Organism: Loriotus luctuosus; assembly: GCA_035582745.1. Lineage (NCBI taxonomy): Eukaryota > Metazoa > Chordata > Aves > Passeriformes > Thraupidae > Loriotus > Loriotus luctuosus. The sequence goes on from JAWWEY010000108.1 coordinate 5,521,230, forward strand.
GCCCCAGCATCCATCCCGTGCCAGGCCCAGAATCCGTGCCATGCCAGGCTCAGCATCCATCCCATACCAGGCTCAGCATCCACCCCGTGCCAGGCTCAGCATCCATCCCATGCCAGGCTCAGCATCCATCCTGTGCAGGCTCAGAATCCATTCTGTACCATGCCCAGCATCCATCCCATGGCAGGCTCAGCCTCCATCCCCTGCCAGGCCCAGCATCCATCCCCTGCCAGGCTCAGAATCCATTCTGTACCATGCCCAGCATCCATCCCATGCCAGGCTCACCCTGCATCAAGCAAACCTGCCAACCTGCAGGATTGCATGGCAGAGGGAGAACCACAGCAGGAGCTGTGCTCACTTTGGTGGCACTGGGAGTAAGCTGGTGGCATTGCTCAATTTTCCCAAAAGGAGACAGGCTTGGGTGTTCAAAATATTGAAATTAAAGGTTTCTACACTCCACAGCTCAGGGTTGTGTGAAGGCACCACACTGACCAAACTATTTTTTTGGCATTGCTTTATCCTGTTTTGTTTTAAGGCCACATAAATTAGGTGCCTGTGTCCTTACATGCTGAGTGTTATTTGATGCAGACAAATGTCAGACTACATAGAAGATGCATTAATAACTTGGGGTTTAGCAGTGCCTATCAATGCACCTGCTTCTCTTTAGCTGCATTCCACAGCCAAGGACATATTTCTCACACCCATTTCGTTTCTTGGCAGCTGGTTGTGGCACACCAACACCGTTGCTATTTGCTGAGCTAAGTGAGGAATATGAAAATCAGACTGAGTTTCCTGTTGGGATGACTGTGAACTACACTTGTCGGCCTGGATACGTGGAACAGCCACAGATATCACCAAGTATCACATGTCTTGAAAATCTAACGTGGTCTGAAGCCCAGGAGTTTTGCAAAAGTAAGTTTTGCAGCTGCTTCCAGTTGGTTTAAATTGTTGTGTGCTGAAGCCTTGTAATTTCCCCTTCACCACTCCGTCCTTTGGAGGGTTTGGGCAGACTCCTGAAAATGGTGATTCTTCTCCTATGACACTGAATTAAAGAAGCATAAAATCAGCTCATCTCAACCCCTGCCATGAGCACCTTCCACTACCCCAGCTTGCTCCAAGCCCTGTCCAGCCTGGCCTCGGGCATTTCCAGGGATGGGGCAGCCACAGCTGCTCTGGGCACCCCCCTGCCCACCCTGACAGAGAGGAATTCCTTCCCAATATCCCACCCGGCAGTGGGAAGCCATTCCTGTCACTCCATCCCTTGTCCCCAGTCCCTCTCCAGCTCTCTTGGAGCCCCTTTAGGCACTGGAAGAGGCTCTGAGGTCTCCCTGGAGCCTTCTCTTCAGGTTGAACAACGCCAGCTTCCCCAGCCTGTCCCAGGGTCATGGCCCTGCCCTTTTCTCAGTTTTGCTTTGTCCTCTCTAGTGCTGCAATGCCCTCCACCTCCAAATATCACCAAAGGAACCCACGACAGCCAGGACTTGGAGGTTTTTCCCACTGGGATGGTTGTGAACTACAGCTGTGAGCCTGGCTACAGCCTCCGGGGAGAGGCATCCATCCACTGCACCAGCTCTGGCAACTGGAGCCTCCCTGCCCCTCAGTGTGCAGGTACACTGTGGCTCTAAGCTTGGACTTATGGATAGCCTGGTAGTTTTGACCTGTAGGACTCATCCTGACCCTTCCCAGAATTCTGAATTCTTTACCCTCCCTTTTTTTTACCCATTTTGCACAATGATTTTAAGCTGTACATACTCAAAATACATTTTAAAACAATTTTTGTAGCCGACATGTCCATTTCTCCCCATGTTTTCTCCCCTGATAGGTGGCTGTGGTGCACCTCCAAACCTCACCTTTGCTGAGCTAAGCAGGCAATACAGAAATCAGCTGGAATTTGCTGTTGGGGACACTGTGAGCTACAGCTGCAGGCCAGGACATTTGAGACGCCCTGGAGTGCCCCAAACTCTGACTTGCCTCCAAAACCACACGTGGTCTGAAGCCCTAGAGTTCTGTAAAAGTGAATAGCTCTATCCATTTGGTGTTGGTTGTTGGAAGTTGTCTATTTAGGGGGTTTGTAAAGGAAAGATTGGTACATGGCTTTACTAGTCACAAGGTCTGGGCCGCTTTGGGCCTTTTTGAAATCACATCTTTGTTGGTGGCAGCACTTGGACAGAGCCTTAAGGTACCTTCTCACAGTGTGCAGCATGACCTCAAGAGAGGAGTTTAAACAAAGCCTTGTTCTTTCCCAGGGAAGCAATGTAGACACCCAGAACACCCCAGGAATGGCAGAGCTGTTGTTCTGACAGATCTCCTTTTTGGGTCAACTGTGAGCTACGTGTGTGATGAAGGGTGAGTCCCATTCTGCCTTCACTGCCTCCGTGTCTGAGTTTGGTGGTGGGTAAAGGATCAGAGCCCACTCCTCTGCAGCTGTTCTCCCACAGCAGACCTGAATTGGAATTTTGGTTCCAATTCTGTCATAGTTGCCTGCTCCAGAAAGGGAGAATTGTCTCATTTTTCCCTCCTGTGCTCAGCAGATTAATTTGCAAACCAGTTTCAGTTTTCCTTCTCAGATGGCCTCAAGCAGGAGCTGAGAGTGGGAGCAAGGCCGTGCTGCAAGGAGGCTCCAGCCCTTTGGAAATCAGTTGGGTCTTGATTTATCACCTGACCAATCTAACCCAGAGTTTTTGGGGTCAGCATTGCTCCTCTTGGATCTGGAAGAAGGAACTTGGTGTCCTTCATTCCCATGTGTGAAACCAGCAGAGAGACCTTGCTGATCAACTGGCATCAGGAGGCTGCAGAAGGAAACCTCTAGGGAGGGAAAGATCCAAGCTGAGGGACTTGGTATGAGCTGATATTTCTCTCTCTGCACCTCCAGGTACAGACTGGTTGGAGAGTCCCACAGGAGATGTGAGATTTTGGGACAAGATGTTGCCTGGACTGGTCTGCCTCCCATCTGTCGGAGTAAGTAGGTCGCCACTATATTGGGGCCAGAACTGCCATATTAAGTCCTTAAAATTAAAAAGCATTTCCTTTAAATAAATAGAATTAAATGAATAAGACTATTAAAGGATAATATTCCTCTGGGATAGTTTTTAGGTTTTTTTTTTATGCTTGTATATTTGGTTTCTTCTAAAAATCTTCCACATGTAAGCTTTGATCTGTCACAGCAATTCAGACTGAAGAGTTGTGAGATGCCTGCAGGGACTTGTCCCTTTTGTTTCACAACAATAAATAAGAAATCAAGTAACAAAAAGTGTTTTGTAGAAGAGTGATATTTTGAGTACCACTGAAATGGAATTTTCCAAACCCTCTACTGCTATCTGAAGCACAAGGATGTTTTGTAGGGGTTGATCATTGCAATTAGTCTTTTTTTTTTTCAGATGGCATTGCTTTTTGAGGTTGGGATAATAAAGCATTCATGAGAATGATAGTAGTGACAAATTTCTACCCCATTCCATGTATTTATTAGAATATATTCACACCATCTATGTTTATAAATATATACACAATACTGTGGTACCCTGAAGGTACCTAAAAGAATTAAAACTCCTCCCCTCAGTTCCTGGAATTATTCATATCTGAGTCTCTAAGTCCTACCTGTGAAACTGCTCTGAGCACACAGAGAATGGACTTCAGGATGTGTTCATACAGCACTCACATGGCTTTGTACCCCTAAACAGGAGTTTCTCTTTCAGGGGTGGTGTGCCCAGCCCCACAGGTGCAGAACGGGAGGGTGGCTGTCCCCAAGCCCCGCTACACCCACGGGGACTCTGTCGCCTTCAAGTGCCACAGAGGCTTCACCCTGCGAGGCCACCCCACGTCCCAGTGCCAAGGGGACAGGAGGTGGCACCCACCTGTACCTGTCTGTGAGCAGGGTAAGAATCAGCTCTTGGCCTTGTCAGGATTGCACACTCCTCCTGGTTTCTCACCTCATTTCTCTCCTGCCCACTTACCGAAGCCAAAGTTGGTTTTATTTTTCCTGCTTGCTCCAACCACTTTAAGTAGAACCCAGAAATTTCTCCTTTCATTTATGCCTCTCTTCACACACAGGAGATGAGCAGGACTTGGGTAATGCTGTAAGTACTGGCATGATTTGCACTTTCTCACACTGCTTGTTGCAAACCATAATCCACATTCTCTTACTTCCCTGGAAATGAGGAATTTGGTAGCTGCAGGACAATGACTATCAGAGAGCTGTGAGTTTTTTCCTGGAAATGTAACACCAGGATGATGGGAAATGAAGGTAAATGTGTAATTTTATTTGCTCAACCATGTTTTTAAACTCTTAATGCTGCATTTAGATGGAGTATCAGAACGTTATCACCACCCTGATCCCACAACAAAGCCAGGTAGGTCTCTTACCTGAAGAGGCAAGATTTGATTTACTAATCACTAACTCCTCCTCCCAACATGTCCTGCTTTTTTGAGGGAGCTTTGCAGAGGGTTGGGCAGGGCTGTTGGGGTCAGTGCTGTGGGAGGGAGCATTCAGCCTTCCCCAGCTGCTCAGAAGTTTTCCCTCTTGTCTCTCTGATCTCTGCTTTGATCTCCACTCTCTGTTTTCAGTGCTGAACTGCTCCAAGCCTGCAGATATCACCCACGGGTCTTTCCGTGGCCCAGCAAAAGCAGTTTTTACTGTGGGAACATCTGTAAACTACATCTGTGAGCCTGGCTTCTCCCTCCTGGGGACAGCATCCATTTATTGCACAGCATCTGGAGCCTGGAGCCATCCCCCTCCTGTCTGTCAAGGTGTGTTTTGGCTGCAGAGAGCAAAGAACAAAGGACATTTAACAAGTCTTGCCTTAGGGGAAGGTCTGTAGAAGGTCTAAATCTGAGTACAGAATGTGTGATAAGAACAAGCTCGAGTTTTTAGCCTTTCCAAAGCCTGCTGGAGTTACAGGGGTCAGGGCTTTTGAGTGCAGGGGAAGAAATTCAAAGGGAGCAGTCGAGGCTGCAGAGGGTCAGCGCTTCAGCCACTCCTTGGCCACCCTTCAGCATCCTGCTGATTGTCTCTCCCTGACTTTCCAGCTGTGAAGTGTCCGCAGCCTCCGAACATCACAAACGGGAGGCTGAAAGGCAACGCCTCTGCCACCTTTCCCTCCGGAGCCGCTGTATCCTACAGCTGCGAGCCCGGTTACTCACTGGTTGGGAATGCTTTCATCAACTGCACGGGGTCGGGGACCTGGAGCCAGCCCCTCCCGCAGTGCAAAGGTGAGTCTGTTCTTCCTGTGATGTTTGGAATCCCACGTGGGACTGAGGCGCTTTCCCAGTTCTGCAGAATGCGGAATGAGAATTAATTCCTGGCTACACTCAGAAGGAACTCAAGAGCGATGTCCTAAATAACCCACAGCTGTGTTTCTCATATTTTGTGTTCCCTCTAAATGTCCTCTTTCTACTGCTTCCAATTTCAGAGATCAGATGTGAATTCCCGGATGTCCAAGGTGTTAAAAAAGCTATTAAAGGAAGTACTTATCGCTCTGGCACTAACATCACTCTTGAATGTGAAGATGGTTACGTGCTGGAAGGCATCAGTCACACCCAGTGCCAAGAGGATTTCAGCTGGGACCCTCCCGTGCCAGCCTGTAAACTGAGTGAGTGAAATGTAAACAAAAACAAAGATCAAACAGGAGACGCAAATGCATTTTAAACATGCAAAAGTCTGTATTTTTAAAATAACGAAGTATACAGGGATGTGGTTTTTAGAAATCTGGTGTTGTGGGTGCTAGCAGTGAGACACTGGCATGGGGAAGCTGTGGCTGCCCCTGGTTCCCTGGAAATGCCCAAGCCCAGGTTGGACACTGGGGTTTGGAGCAGCCTGGGACAGTGGAAGGTGTCCCTGCCCATGGCAGGGGGGTGGAACTGGATGAGCTTTAAGATCCCTTCAACGCAAACCATCCTGTTATTCTAAAAGGTTTATTGCTGTTGATTAAGGACAGTTGAGAAATGCTGTATTTTGGTTGAACAGTTTGCTGATTTTCCTTTTTTCCCTTCCCTCCAGCGTCCCCCAAGCCCGGGTCAGTAGGCTTAGGTAAGCAGCTTACAAACATTTTTGTCCCCAGCTCAGTGACCTCAGTGGCACAGCCTCCCTCTGCTTACTTGGCAGCTACACCCTGTTGTGCACTCTGTGTACTTTACACAGTGAGAATAACCTGCATTCTTCTCCCTCAGGAGTGGCAGCTGCAGCAGTTCTGCTGCTCCTGGGGGCAGGTGTTATCTGGAAAATCATTTCCAAGCAGAAGGAAGGGTAAGGCAGCTCTGGCTCTTTGTTCCTGTCCTTTGGTGCCAAGTCCCAAGCTTTATACGCTTGATACACTTGAAATACTTGTCTCAGTGTGTCTGGGCCTTGTAATTTTGTATCTTCAGCTCAGGTTGCAAATGATAGAACCTGGAACTCATGGTGTGGTTATGTCATTTTATTTCAAGCCTCTCTTTCTTAAAGGAAACCAAACCAAGTGTTCTTTTAGAAGGCAATTCATCATTTTCTTCTTTTTCACGTAGCTATTATCACACGTATGAAAACTATAATTACAGAACCCCCCTGAACCCAGACACTGAACACAAAGGCTTGTGTCTGCCATAGGAGGTATGGATTTATATTCCTCAGCACCAAATATCAGTTAGAGCTGCAATAACTATACTGTCATTTGTTTATATTGCTGACTGCATTGTCTCCTTGAATGACTATTTTCCTAATACAATCATTCAAGTAGAAACCTCTTTCCTTTTTGTCTTCTGATAGAATATTTTCTTTTGCTGAATAGAAGATGTTTTAAACATATTGGGGTTTTAAAACATCCAGTTTTCCTTCTGACACCACCCCCAAGGTGTGTCTTTCCTCTTCCACAGTCTGGATGGTTGGTGTGCACAGGTCAGACTTCCAGACCAGTCCTTGCTTCTGACTTAAAGCTGCTTTTAATTTGTACAGATTATGAGAAAGCTGAAAAACTGCCTCAGCAGTAGTAGAGTCAGAAAAGGACACTGAACTTGGTTCCTGGGGCCTTTTATTGCTTTCACACTTGCTAAAATGGTGTTTTAACTTACAAGTGAATCTATTTTCTATGGTGAATCTATTGCAGCCAGCAGTGAATTTTCAATGTTAACAGCACTTCACCTGCAAAGTGGGGCATGTAAACAATATCAATTGTGTGTGATTTCTTTGAAACAAAGCATTTTCCAGAAATTCCCTCCTCCCTCTGCGGGTGGCGATGGAATCTCTACACACCAGTACAAAGCCAGGAAATCCTGATTTCAACACCAGGATATCATCTCTTTCCTAGGCTGGAAAGAGATCTCATCCCTGCTGCTGCTAACCAGGCACCCGGCTCCTTCCCTGCTGCGAGGAAGCGCCGCTCACGCGGAGACTGGAATTCTGTGGCAGAAAAAAAGGACATTTTACTGTAAATCTTCAATGCTCTTCTGCTCTCAGCAGTTACTGTAAGGATCTAGTGAGGCTCAGACTGCACAGAGTGTGGGTGCTGCCTCGCAGGGAATTCTGTGCACCGCTCCTGATGAAGAATTATTTCCTTTGTCCCCAAAAAACTGGATAGCCCCAAGCCTTGGTAGGAAGAAACAATCAATAATGCACTGGCCATAACCCCCATTCCCTGTGTCCCTATGCCCACCAAAACATACCTGAACAAATGTGGGGATAACCATGTGTTAATTGATGTCTTAATTACAGCTGTATTTACATCTTTTATTTCCTTCCAGCAACGCTTATGTGCAGCGTTCCTCTACCAATGCTTAACCTAATAAAAGCTGATGATGACAATTCTGTGTCTTCTTTTACACCTACCCAGAAATTTAAGTATTTTCTGCTTTGTTTTTTTAAAACATTTTTTGGGCTGTTCTATTTTAATGCTGCTCAGGATTTAACTTCCAATTTAACTTCCAAAGGCGAGCAGCCCTGCACAGGCGTGTCCATCCTGAGCTGGCTGTTACTTTTAATTTATCACTGTTGGTGTTCCAAGGTGGCACCTAAACACACTTTCATTTTTTCCCTCTTTCCTTGAGCTGCCCAGGGAAGGATTTGATCTCGTCCCACCCAGGGCTGTAATCCGTTGAGGGTGTTGTAAAATGTGCAATATGTCCACATATTCCAAGATCACTTTAAGTCAGGGCATTCTTTGGTAGAAGATCTTTGTATACTTTCAATCCTAATCCATAAAAAAGGAGCAGGCAGGAGCATCCCTTAGTCAAGGGCATCCCCGAATGAACCGTCTTTAAGGATGAAATAAATCAAGATGCTGATGTATGTATTTGGCAAAATACTCAAGGCCGAAGTATTCTTCAGCTGATCAGCGATTATTACCCTGATAAAAATCACACTGCCGGTTCAACCAGAGCCTTCCCCGAGCATGCGTTGAACCGAGCGGGGACTGCGTCATTAGCGTGGCACTTAAATCATCACAACACAGCTGCTGTGCCTGGAAACCGCCCTGCCCTGCAGCTCTGCGTGTTACACCGGCACGGAGAGCTCGGTCCGTGGATTGTCAGCGATCCCCGGCCGAACAGCGGCCCGAGCTGTCCCCACGGTGCCACCCCGGCGTGAGGGGTCCCGGCGGCCGGGCCCGGCCATGGCGGCTCCGCGCTGAGGGCGGGCCGGGCGGGGCGGGCCGCGCATGCGTACCCGGCGCAGCGCTGCGTCTCCGGCGGCGCCGGGAGGGAGCGGAGCGGCCGCAGCCGCGGCCCCGCTGCGGGCATGGCGCGGCACTCGGTGCTGCCGCTGCTGCTGCCCGTGCTGCTGCTGTGGCAGCTCGGCGGAGCTCGGGCTGAGGGTGAGACAGCGGCCGCTCGCTCTTTGCTGCCCCGAGCGGGCGGTGCCGGTGGGGAAGGGGCGCTAGGAGCGGAGACCTCGGCGGGCCGCGGTTGGGAGGAGGGATCGGGGTCGGGAATGGGATTGGGATCGGGATCCGGATCGGGATTGGGATTGGGATCCGAATCGGGATCGGGGTCGGGATCAGGATGGGGATCGGTGTCGGGAACGGTGTCGGGATGGTGCCCGTGCCCTGCTCCCCGCTCCGGTCCGTGCCCTGCTCCCCTCCGGTGCCCGTGCCCTGCTCCCCTCCGGTCCCCGCCGTGCTGAGGGTGCCCTCAGGGCCTGCCGCGGGGGGCGAGGCTGGCAGGAAGGAAGGAAATGGCTCTAAGGGCGGTGGTGCAGCCGCGAGGGTTTGGGCGGATTTGAATCGAGAGAATTGTGACATTGTTCGGGTGGGGAGAGACCTCAAAGCGCATCCCGTTCCACCCTGCCCTGGGCAGGGACACCTGCCGCTGAGCCTCCCTCCAGCCTGGCTTTGGAGCCGTTTTTAGACTCGGCTTTCTGTCCCTTAGACCCGCTTTCCTTTTTCCTTAAGAAGGGACAATGAGCTCTGTGAGTGGGGCTGACTCGTTTGTTTTTCATGCAGCAAACGAAATGGGTGTACGGTGAGTGAAGTCGTGTGTTTAACTACAAAATAAAGGCAAACAGACAAAAATCTGAAAATAGGATCTGGAAGGAAGTGCATTGTCTGGGTAGAATGACTAAAGAACTTGAGGAAACAATGAGTAACATGCCTTATACATGTGTAGAGCTGGACACTGCATGTGGTTAAAACCTAAATTAAAAAATTGGAAACGACTAATAAAAATATAGCCTTAAGAGCTCGTGAATGATTCTGTCTCCTGTGCTGTTACACCTCAGTGTGTTTCTCTTCTTGTCGCTAAGGTGATGTGTTGTTTTTTCCCTCCTCTCCCAGGCACGTGTCCCAAGCCAGAGCGGCAGCAGAATGCAGAGCTCAGCAAGAGCTCCAGTGAAATCCAGGATTTTCCACCTGGGACCAACATCTCCTTCATCTGCCGGCCAGGATACGTGAGGGTCCCAGGGAAGTCGCTGACCTGGACATGTGGTGATGACTTGCAGTGGTCACAAACAAGCGTGTTCTGTACAGGTAAGTTTTTGTACTCCTTTTTTTCCCGCTGATATTTAACAGTTTCAGTTGCTTTGCAAGTGGGAATTAGGGTTTTGCCATATTTTAAATGAAGCTTGGAAAATGCTGGTGTGGGTAAGAGCAATAAGTGCCAAAGATTTTGTCTTTGTATGTAACTACAAAAATGTAGAATTTTTTCTTTTCTTTTTCTTTCCCACCCCTTCCCCCAGCGAGAAAATGTAAATACCCAGGACCCTTGGAAAATGGTTATTTTGATTCAACAGATCTTACATTTGGTTCAAAATTGACATTTCATTGTAATGAAGGGTAAGTGTTTTGGTGAAGTTAATGATTCTTTTTTTTTATGTTTACACCAGATTTGAAATAAACCCAAATTTTCTGTTCCAGTTCTGACCTGAAGTCTGAATTCTACGTGTAGCAAATGAAATTACAGCAAAATTTAATTTGATTCCCTGGTTTGATTACTCTTTGCATCAACCCTAAGTTTTTTAGTGAGATTCTGCAGAACTGCAGTGTTACCTCTGGTGACTTCTTTCCATGCTCCTGTGGCAGAGGGGGTAGATATATATTCATCATCCTTCATTATTGAATAATTAAGTCGACAGCACTAAGGGGGTCTTTTTCCTTTTCCTCGAGTATCAGTAATTTTAGGACTTTAATATTAGAGGATATTTCTAAAAATGATAAGACTTCCACAGTTCCTTAGTGATTTCTCTCTTGTTTCTGTTTTGTTTTCAAAGTGAGACTGTCAGCAAAATCAGCAAGATTCTGTTCTCATTACAACAAAACCTTTTTGTGTTATGTCCCTGTAATCACGGAACCGAATTATTGATAAGAACCAATTTTTTGGTGCTTGTTGGAGAAATGAGAAATTTAAATTTCACTTCTTCAAAATTTTTACCTGTCTAGATACAGATTATTTGGTAAGGGAGAGATTTCCTGTGATATCAAGAATGGAGGTGTTGACTGGAGTGGAGCTCTGCCTTACTGTGAAAGTGAGTAAATTACTGCTGTGTTTGATTTTCTATTCAGATGGGGGAGTTCATTTACAAACAGCTGTACCACCAACTTTCCAGTATAAAAAATGATGGGAAAGCAGAGATGATTTTTTTCTTAACTACTTGGGTTGTGCCTGATGATTGACCACTGAAAAATGTCAGTTTTGGTGGTAATTATCTCACATTAAAATAATATTATCTCATATTATTATCTCATATTAAAATCAACCTCGTGTTGAAGCTGAGGTTCTATAGCTTGACTTCGAGTGGCTGTGTCAGATTTTCAGTGAAATGACTGGAAAACCAAGGCTTACTCTTTGAGATGAACCAGCTAACCCAGCAAAACCAATCTGACCAATTTTTGTGCTTTATTTACAGTAATTCCTTGTGAGCCACCTCCCAAAATAGCCAACGGGGAGTACGAGGAGAGAGCCAGCTACGTGTACCAGAGCTCAGTGACCTACAGGTGTCTGGGTGTCCCCAAGGGCAGTGATCCCTTCTCCCTCATTGGCCCAGACACCATTCACTGCACATCTGATGCAGACTCAAACGGAGTTTGGAGTGGGCCACCTCCAGAATGTCGAGGTTGTTGGGATTTTTCTTGGTTTTTTTTACAGTGTCTGGCCCTTTCCTTGGAAGTGGGGTGGGGAGAATGGACTTTGCCTCTAGGAAAGGAGGAACAAATGCTGTGGTACAAAGTTTGGTACAGTTCCAGTGGAGATTACATCAGCATGGTGGATATGGATGGATTCTGAATAGAATATTGCTAGAATTTAACTTAAAGCTTGAAAAATATCTAAAAAAATTGAACGTTTTGTTGGTAGAAGTGACAAGGCCAAAGTGAAGGAACTGGGAGACCACAAATCCTGCAGAAAAATTGTGTCAAGGGCAAAGATGTGGGGGCTGGATAGGACTTGTAAAAAGCTAAAGAAGAATCCTGTTCCTAAAAACACAGCCACTGTGGAAGTGGAAGAATCAATGTTTCTACCAAGCTTCTCCAAAACAACTTGTGGAAATTGGCACATAAGGAAAAGGATGTTGTGTTTGTTGCAATGTTTGTGTTAACAGATGTTTCCAAGCTTTGTTTTCATTGTTAACAAATGTTTGTGTTAACAAATGTATCCAAGCTTTGTTTTCATTTATTAACACGTTTGTATTAACAGATGTTTTGCCTCTTTCAGTGGTCAAATGCGAAGACCCCAGAGTTGAAAATGGGAGAAAATTATCTGGATTTGGATTTCCCTACAGATACAAGGACTCAGTTGTGTTTGAGTGTAATCAAGGCTATTTCATGGTTGGAGAACAGGTAATTACCTGTGAAGAAAATAACACCTGGGTTCCTCCACTACCAACCTGTGAGAAAAGTAAGACTTTCTGTAATATTCTCTTTTCTCTTGTGTATTGAAAGTGTTTTAGCTAAAATAGAGCATCCTGGTGTTGTAGTGATTTCATGGGTGAAGGTAGGAGAAAAGATGTGGAATACAAGAGAAAATATTTGATACAGGGAATTAGGAGTATGCACAGTGAGGAAAGCTGTAGTATCCTTCTGGAGTAGTTGAAATCTTTGTGTGTGTTTTTTTATGCAGCTCTTCAGCTCCTACTTTCTAGAAATTATTTTAGAGCTCAGAGAAATAATGAACCAGTAAGGATTTCTGAGCAGCCGTGTCATAGGATTGTATTACCCTAATGAATGTATACAGTGATGTTTAAGTTTTCTAAAGGGAATATTTGTACTTAAAATTGGGGTAAGTTAAACTTCTGACATGTGCTGAGCTGTTTTTCTTACATGAAGGCAACTTGTGTTTGTGGAATGAGTTACTGAGTTACGAAATAAACTTTATTCTCACTGAACTTGTTTTAAATTCCTGTATTAGTTACTCCAGAGGTGTGTCCTGCCCCGAAGATCCCCAACGGGGTCCTGATTCCAGGCAAACCTGCCTATGCAAAAGGAGAGGCTGTGCAGATCAGGTGCAATGCTGGCTGCTCCTTCCCTGATGGCTCTACAGAGGTGACAGTGACCTGTCAAGGACAGAGTTCCTGGGGTCCTTTACAGCACTGTGACTGTGAGTAAAATTGCTAAAATCAGGAACAGACTGACAAGTTTTAAATATCTGATCTAGTAATACATCTTTTTTTTTTCTCCCACCTTTTCTTTCCAGGTGAGTCTGAAGGTTCTGGTTCCACACCAGTCATAAGTAATGGGAGAGTGATAGAGGGACAAAAATCTTCCTACTCTGTGGGGGATTTCATTACCATTGAATGTTACCCGGGGTACACCTTGCATGGGGAGGCTCGGATTCAGTACATTGGAAACAACCAGTGGGTGCCTGCAGTGCCAACCTGCCAGCTCAGTAAGTATGGGCTGCAAAATCTCCACTAGGTGAAAATACAGCTCAGAGAACAGTCCTTTTGTGTTCAGGAGAAATTATTTAATGCAGCTTCCTTCTTTATTTTAATGGGAAAAATAGGGTTTGTTAAAATTAATTAGAATATTCATATTCTAAGTTAAATGTTATCATTTAAATCAGTCTGCTTCAAAGATTGTGTTGATAGAAGTACTTGACTTGAAATAGCTCTGTGAATATTTTTATAATAATATTTGAGCAAGAAGCATCTGTGTTCCCCTTGTGATACTGATTCCTTCTGTTTTAGGTGGATATATTATAGCCATCATCTGTGGTAAGTATTTTCTAAAACCTTAAAAAAATATGATACAAATTATATTTTTTATGTGAAAGTCCATTTTTTATTCCAATCACGTGGGACTGCAGCAGAATGCCTTTGGAGTTCTGGTTAAAGCTGCATGATTCAAAGAAAGATTACTTAGCTATTACAGTTTAATTTAGTGTGAAATGTGTATTTTCTCATGTGGTGAAGTCACATTTCAAAGGCAGTTTGCAACAACTTGGCCACTTGGATGAATTTCAGAGCTTGGGTTTACTGGAGGTGTGAGTAAATAACTCTGCCAGTGAACAGAAGTGGTCAGTCCATCCTCTGTCCTTGCTTTTGTTACCCAGATTTGTATAAACTTGTAAAAAGTAACACTGGGGCCTTGTCATTCCTATTTTAGTTTCTGAGCTGGTGGGGTTTTGCCATCTTGGTGGTCACTGGTTCTAAGCTGAACTATCTTGAAGAATTAAATATTTCATTTACATGGCTCATTCCATAAATCAGTTGGGTTGTAGGGTTTTTTTAGGGGGGTAGAGGTGGGATAGACCTGTAGATGAAAACAAGGCTATTTCTGCAAAATTTTTGTTGCTTTTTTGTGAGCTGGAGATGATCTTTATCACTCTAAGGTGCCTTTTTTTTTTCACTTCTTCCTAAAGTGATTGTGGTAGTTGTGGTGCTCCTGGCAGCCTTCTGGATCTACAAGAAATTCTTCTCACAGAATGGGTGAGTAAACTTCCTTTTTTTTTAATCCTGCAAGTTTCCAAATGGCTGAGCCAAAGCTGTGCTGATGTTTAAGTTTCTTGAGCTTTGTGTGCCCTTTCTTTTTCAAATGTCTGATTTTGTGTGAGCTCCTCCCTGCAGCTGATGGGAGCTAAAGCCTAACCATGAATTTGTCTTTGGTTTTGGATCTGCTGTTCAGCTAAGCTGCTAATTAACACTTGCACTAATTTCAAGGAAGGAAAAGCCCTGTTCTCAAGCTTGTGTTTGGCAGTGTCCACTTGCCAAGGAAAGTATTTTGTCATCTGCTTCAAACGTATCAGTTTATCTCCTAAAGCCAGGGGGAGTCTTGGTTGTATGGGCTTGTGCTGCCAGAAGGTTTTCAGGTTTTTATTCTCCTCCTTCAGCCCCAATGTTGGTGTCCCTATGTTAAAGACTTGCAAAATCAACTGTAAAATACAAGATTTGTGCACAAGCAATTAGTGTTCTGTTTTTAATGAGACATGTAGGGTGTTTTAAACTTTATCTTCTAAACAGCTGAGGTTTATGTGTTGTTTTTCATGGAGAAGCAGGAGATTTAAATTTCTCTTTGTGCATTGCTTTTTGCTGTGATGTCTGATTTTATCTTCTGGAAAAAAAAAACATTTTGTCAGAGAAATATTTTGTAAAATGCAAAACGCTGACAGTCCAGAGCAGGTTAGGTGGTACACATGGAATGTCAGGATGAGCATCTCATCAAAATAGTGTTGTCTTTTTCCAGAATCTGTTGGGATTTATCTGGAATACATAAAACAAAAGAAGGGATGCTTTAAATGAAGCAAACCAGAGGGAATATTCCTGTGGTTCATATTTGTCATGAAGTCCGCACAGAGGGCTTGGGAGAGCCCTGGAGGGGTTTTTATCCAGTGAGGTTTTAGCCTTAAAAACAGACAGTGAAGTATCAATCCAAGGGTCAGAGTGTGCTCTGAGCAATTTGGTGCTTTTGAACCACTGCTTTTGTTCAGTACTTGGATATTCTGCAGCCTGGATGGGCCAGAGGAGAGCCCTTGGCAGTTCAGGGCAGCACTTGCTGCCTTCACCCGTGGAGAGACTTCTCAGGGCATAGAAAGCAGGAGGGATCTAAAGCAGCATCATCAAAAATTAAACTCTGTGACATTCCTGAATATCTGACAGCATGAAAAGCCTTATTGTGCCTAGTGCTTCCCTTCATCTTCCTCTCTGAACATGTGACTGTTAAAGCTCTTTCTTATCTGAAAACCCTGATCTAATCTCCTTTTATGAAAACCTCCATCTCCCTGTTTAGTGTTCTGAGTTCCTGATGCAGCTGAGCCTTTGTTGTTGTGCTTCCAGCCCCTGATCCTTGCAGTTTGTAGCCTCCAAATGGCAGCAGATCTTTCCTTGGCCTCTGTTTCTTTGTGTTTGAAATGCCCTTGGATGGGACATTCAATTAGACCTTTCTCCCTTTCTGCTGTTCAGCTCGTACACAGTTGATGAGAGTTGCAAGGAAATTTGTATTTTAAAAACTAATGTCCCAGCTGAGATGGAAGAAACTGCACAAATGAATTAATGAAAAGGTATAACTTTCCATTTCATTTGGACTTTTTATAATGCAGCTTAAGTGTCTTTTTTTATTGTGGTTTGTTGGAATTGCAGGAGTGTGGAATCCATCTAGCTGGGAACCTTGGCTTCCTGTAGGAAAGAATCTCTTAACTTTTCATTCTTTTTGGGAGAACAGGATATAATATATAGAGAATTATCATTTAGAAGTGTCAGTAAAAGCTTCCAAGGACTTATAAATCACATTTCTTGGAGTTGTGTTTGAAGAATGAGTAGCATATTGCCTACAATACTCAGAAGAATGTCTGCACCCATCCCAGTGGTGAGTTACTTTTCTTAGCTAATAGTTTAATTCCCTGTAATTAGAAGCTGGAACCACCTTTGGACCCTGAAACTCTAAAGGTAGTTGTGCATCCCTTCAGAGAAAACCAGATCACATCTCTCACAATTACTGATTCATCTGCATTTTTTGCTTTCTAGAAGAGAATAAATGAAGGGTCTAACAAGGATCTTTTGAAACCTTCTTATGAAAAGGTGATTTCTTTTTCAAATCCAGAGTTCTGTAGCCCTGAAAAGAATCAAAATTCAGTTACTTTGAAGCTCATGTCCTCTCCTGTATTTTAACCTCACTCCAGTGAGATGCATGTGATGAATGTTGGTGTTCCTCCTGCACTTGTGTAGGGTTAAATGGGCTTTTCCAAAATCTGGCTCTTCCAACCTTGTTTGAACTGAGCACTTTGCAGACAGGACAGCTCAGTTTGACTTCTCTTTGCCAGTATTTTGTCATTCCTATCTCAACAGAGCTGGAAGTACAAATATTTTTTAAAATTAGCATCTTCTTTTTTTTTGTTGCTTTTCTCCATTGCACAGATTCTGAGGAGGTGATGGGTTCTCTTATTCCAGCTTAATGCAAAGGTCTTTTCATGTGCATAATCTTGATTTTATTGACTTGTAAAGGACAGGTGAATTTTCAGTATTTTTGGTGAGTTTTTATATGAACATTAAGCTTGGAGTTTATTCCAAAATAATGTATAGTTTAAGGAAAATCATCTTCACTCTGAAGAAAGATGTTTCTAATTAAGATAGGATCTGTTTTCTGGGTTAATTTTTGGGGAGAAAAAATGAATCAGGAGATAGAATAGAATTCTTCATTCCAATTTTACCTTTACACATTATAAGAGAAATTACTGGTCTGGTGTGTCAAAACACTGGGAATTCTGGAGGTTTTCTTATGGAGTGTGGAACTCCTTAGAACCTTGGAATAATGGCACTGAGGTTTGGTATGGGGTGGGTTTTTTGTTAAAGCAGAACAGGAGTTATTCAAGAACTTGGGACATATATAAGAATGTCATTGTGAATTTTAATTCTTGTGTATTTAAGTAGTGTAAAGTTGCTGTTAGTGGACTGCAGAATCAAAATCCACACAAACTAATATTTCATTTTTGGTTAGAAAATACATACTAAACAACACATTGTAATTAAAATGAGTTCCAGGGTGCACCTGGTGGAGTTATGGGAATCCTGTAACTGTTCTGGTGTTAGTTTTTGGTAATACCAGTGATCACTGGGAATGATCCCTTTGGATAAGAGGCTCTGCTGCTCCTTGGGTCACTGCTGACAGTTCAGTAGCTGAATGAAGCTAGAATCTCCTCAGTCTAGCAGTTGGTAAAGAGAGGCTAAAGACTGACCCAGTTTGTGATTTTACCTGCAGCTTTAATGCCAAAACTAAGGATGTGCTTTCAGTGTAAATGTAAAACCTCTTGCAATGTAAAACCTCTGATCTGACTTGTTTTTTTGTTTGTAGGAAACGTGAGAGCACTCCCAGTTCTGCCGAATATAAGATGTGTAAAGCATGACTGCCCTGGCTGGGGGTGGGAGGGCCTTGGCAGGGGGATGCCCCTGGCAGAGCTGGACAAGGATTGATTCCCTTGCACTGAGTGGCTGCCCATGAGTTCCTTGTGCTGATGAACTGGAGGAGGAGATGCTTGATAGGCTAAGAAGTGTGTGTGCATCTAGCTAACACAGATCCTGCTTTGCCCTCCCTGCCCTTCTGTGCACGTCAGCTGGGGGAAGGGCAATACCTGTAGCATGCCAGAGTCTGTGGGAGTGCTGCAGTGTCCCTGTCCCAGTGCCAGCTGCTGCTGCCCGCTGCCTTCAGTGCCACCTCTTGGCTTACAGAAGATGTCCAATATTCTCCTCTGTCCTGTAGAGCTCTGCTCGCTCAAACCTGGCTGTCCTTCCCATCCCTTTGTGCAGCAGAGGTGGTGTAAATGGTTCTGGTGTTTCCTTTGTTGCTCATTCCCTGAAGAGTCTGGTGCCATTGAAGGCAGTGGCTTTTGGAAACTATCACAATTAAGATCTTATATACTCTACCTCTTTGTCTGCCAAAGTTGGTTGCTGTATATATAATGAATTAAATGTGCCTTGAAATCAGAGTTTTATAGCTTTTCCTTTGCTTTTGAGAAGGAAAAAAGCTATATATATATATTTCTGATTCTTTGCTTTAATCTCCCAAAGACTGCAGTGGATTTGTTGGACCTGAAAACTGAAGGGTTCTGTAGCAAAGGCATCCCCTGCCTGTTGACAGGAGATCCCTAATCAGAGGAACTGCTGAGAGCTCAGTGGTGGCTGTGTCCTGTCATGAGCACAGTGGAAGTTCCTTAGGGTGCTCAATTTTAGTGAGCCTTGATGTCAGGTCTGGCTCTCTTCTGTTGCTTTCAGGGGTAGGAACAGGTGCTGTGTGATCCACTTTCCTTGCTTTTTTACTTGAAGTCACATATTTCACATTTCTAACCTCTGGCTGCAGACTGGGATGTTAAATCAAGCTCTGAAAAGGTGGATTTAGTATCAGATTTCTGTTTAGAAGCAGAAGCTTTTCCCTGTCACTCGCTTTTCATGTTAAAGGAAAACCAGGCCAATTCAGTTGTGTGAGTGCTGGTAGATGTGCTGGTCTCTTGTTTGCTGCTTGGTGCTTGTTCAGCAATGTTTTAGTCCAGATTCTGACTCCAGGAGCCCCCACTACTGTGTTTGCCATTGGTTTAGAGTCACTGCTACTTCTAATTCCTCAGCAAACCCCATATCTTAACTAGAACAGGTTTTAGCTCCACAAATCTCACTATCAGCATCCAGACAGCTTCTAATTTTCACAGAAAACCCAAATAGCCTCACTTCAGATGCCTGAGGCAGCACTGAAAGTGCTCTGGCTTGTCTGTGGCTGCTTGGCACTGCTCTCCCTGTCATCAACAGATTGTTGGAGTGGCACAGAACTGTTTGGGGCTTTATAGGGCTTTTTGGGACAATCCCAGCAGTTGCATTGTTGGAGCTCATAATAGGCTGTGGTTGTTAGAAAGGGGCTTTGGCTCTGCAGAAGGATTTGCTGTTCGTGGCCTGGCTGATAGCTCAGCTTGAGAGTTGTTTGTAAACACTGGGATGTGTGACTGGGACTGAGTGTGGTGCTGGTCAGGAGCTCAGCTTGCTTTGTGTGGCATCTGCAATGTGCTGAAATACACTGGAATGTTCTTAATTGGGAAGTGAAATCACTTTAAAAAGTGGCTGTGTTTTTACTCTTCTTTCTGGATGTAAAGATTAGCCATGATTTGTAATATTCCAAATAAAAATGTTAAATTATTTAGCAGTAAGTGTTTGTCTTTCATTCATCATTGTGCTGAGCAGCTCTTCTCCCATCTTGTTATCCAGATGATTTTTCACGTCCCAAATATCAGGTGGAAACTGCTGAGGTTGAAGTTTGCAGTTTGTACACAGAATTACTCAGTGGTAGTGTAGGGGATGGGGTTTGATTTGTTGAGCACCTTTTGGGGTTTCCTTTTAGAATTGCAGAGAATTTCCCAGAACCTCCAAAATTTTACAGTGTTGACTCCTGAAAAAATTGGTGAAGAGTTGATGGAGAAGGGGAAATTGGGGCTGTTCTGGTGGAACACTTGAGGCAAAGCCCAGAGGGAATTTGGCCCTTTTGTCCAGTGTGTGACAAATGCAATCCTTAGGGAATGCAGCTCTGGTGGGTTTAGGTGATCTGTGAAGGAGAGTGGATTTAGGAATTGTGTGAAGTTCACACTTGAAATGTACTGAACTGCTGTGGAGTCAGCTGCTGATAGAGTGAAGCCTTTCAGAGGGTGGAATAGAAAAAATAACTTGATATGCTGTATTTCATTGCAGTTTGTGGTTGTGATACTCAGAGTGAGTTGGTGTGGAAATGATGCCAGACTGCACAACTTCACACTGTGGAGTTTGGATTGCAGTGAGCATTGAGGGGATAAGCAAAGTTTCTGGGAATGGGATGGTCTGTAATCTCCCTTCCAACCCAAACCATTCTGGGATTCTGCTCTGTGATTCTGTGAATCTGACTTAAACACTACAAATTAATTGGCTCTAATTGTCATGAGTCCTGTGCTGTTTTTCTAAAACTCAGTGCTGCATGAATTATTTCCTTTGGAGTCTGGAACTGATAATTAAAGGGACGTGAATCTGCTGAGGGAGAGCTGCATGGAATAAAAATGAGTTGTTGCCATCTACTGGTGACAGGGGCAGTGGGAGTAATAAAACAGGTCCAGAGTTATGTGGTTTAGGGTTAAATAAGGTGGAGTGACTGTGGTTGGTGAATTTTCAGTGTCACACTTAAAATCAGTATAAATTAAACCCTGCCCATAGCAGGGGTTGGAGCTGGATGATTTTAAGGTCCCTTCCAAACCAAACCATTCTGATTCTCTGAATCTGAATACTTCTGAGGGTGGTGAAAATGGAGCTGGGGGCTGAAATGAAGAGACTTGCAGCACTTAGGTGTTGTCCAGCAGGGAACCAGGTGATCTCTCTACCTGAGACAGAGCCCAGGAGCATAGAGCACACAATTTTATTTAGAAGGAAAAAAAAAAAATCTGTGTAAAGAACAGGTTAAGGCAAACAAACAGCACATGGAGTAGAAGTGGTCAGAAGGTTGGGTGGCTGTGTTGTCACACCCAGGCCCTGGCTTGCTTGAGTTGAAGAAGCTGAGTTATGTTTGAAGAGATGCTTCTCTCTGTCTGGAAGCATCCCATCCTCACTTGAGGGGATGCTGACTGTCCTCTTGTGTGCAGGATGTTCAGCCTGTGGGGGAACTCCAGGTCACAGAACAGCAAGCCAGTGGTGTTGGGGAGGCCAGGTGGTGCTCTGGATGGTGTTTGTTTGTGACCTGGGGGGTGAGGGAAGGAAGTTTCCCATTACTGTTGCTTTTCCCCCTACATCATAACCGATTTCAAATGGTGCTAGACAAAAACTGAGACTCTGAACACCAAGAGAAATCGGTCAGCCTGTGTAAGAGACGTTTTCCTGGCTCAGAGAAGGATCCTCTTGGAGATGACAGCTATGCATTCTTTAGAGATGACTACTGAGTGCTCTGATCAAACCTTCATCCACACAGGGATCAGCTTTTCCATGTCTGGGAACACGCTGGGCAGCAGGGAGGGCAAAAAAAAGAGTTCAGCTTCATTCTAGGTTGGGATGCAGGGCTGGAGAAGTGAAATATTGCTGGGAGGTACCAGCAGCAAACTGGAAAATTATTCTAGAAAAAGGAGTGGGTTCTGTGTGTTCTGGAAAGTGATTCTGGAAAAAGGAGTGGGTTCTGTGTGTTCTGGAAAGTGATTCTGGAAAAAGGAGTGGGTTCTGTGTGTTCTGGAAAGTGGTTCTGGAAAAAGGAGTGGGCTCTGTGTGTGCTGTGGGGCATCTTCATGATGCCCATGGAAGGGGGTTGGAACAGGATGATCTTTAAGGTCCCATCCAACCCAAGCCAGTCTGGGATTGCTGAAGGCACTTCTGTGTCTGACTGCTGAGGTCAAATATTTGGGGGGAATTTCTGTGTTTGCAGAGCTCTGGAATGAGAATCCTGTGGTGATGGAGCCCCCAAGCAGAGGGTGGAAATCCTTTTGCTCTGAGGCAGTAAATTCAAGGTTGATCCTAGGTTTTGGCTATCAAACATACTCTGCCTGTCAAGTACAAGAGATAGCACGTTGGTTTTCATGCAACTTGCGGATCACTTTACTCTGGACACCTTGAACTCATATCCATTGTTTATTGAGCAGAAGTACAGGAGCAGGAGGCTGTGCTGGTGTGGCCCTGCCTTGGGAGGGTGCATACAGTGGTTGGAGAAGTGTCTAGAAATCAGATGATGTTACAAAGTGGATGGCTGGCAAAAAAAAAATCACCTTTGGAAAAGGGGCTGATTTGAGGAGCAGAGGATGTTGTTGAAGTGAGCTGGTGCTTGGTCTCCTCCCACGCTGTAATTCTTGCTCCTAGAACACTGATTTCAAATGGTGCTAGATACAAAGTGGGAAAATCTAAGCCACCATGTGAAACCAGCTTCCAGAGGAAGACACATCTTGTGCATGGCTGCAGGCTGAGGGAGAAAATCCTTCATCTCCACCGTACCTAGAGAAAAATTCATTTATTTAATTTTATTAGACAGCAAGACAGTTACCTTGGGCTTAGCTACTTTATGGATACATTTTTTTTTTGTGGCATCTTGTGGATGGTTGAGGCTGATGTAGGAGAAATGAAATATGTGGTGAGGAAAACCCCCAGCCTGGCAGTGAGTGTTGTTTCCTGCCCTAGCCAGGTGGAATGCACTCAAGTTCTTCCCAGCAAGTGATGATCAAGGTTTTATTTCTTGCTAGTGCAGAGCACGATGCTGATGGGGTGAGTGTGGGAAGTTTGTGTGGTTCAGGAACACTTTTTCCATTTCACTGCAGATGAAACCAGGCTATAAACCTCATTCTGTCCAAGACAGAGAGTGTTCTGCCTTTCTGTCACTCACTGATCAGAGAGTACAGGACAGATCAGGTGCTTTTTGTGACAGGGAAAGGAAATGTGAGTGTCCTGATGGAACTTCCTCTATCAGCAGTCCCTGTGCTTTAAGTAAGCCAGGACTTGCAGATTTTTGTGAGACAACTTTTAAATTCTGCAGGCAGGATGAAAATAAATTGGATTGAAAGTACTTTGAGTGTGGGTCAGAACAAAAAGGGAGCGTTCACAAATTGAACTGTAAATGGTTCAGTGGAAGTTGTCGAGGAAGGAGAGTGTGAAAATGAGTGGCTGATGGTTCCTGGAATTGCAGCAGGGCTGAGCACTTAACCTGCAGTGTCCACAGCTCAGAGCAGAGGGAATAGAGGGGGTGTTGAGAAGCCTCTGAACTGCTCCACACATGCGTAATTCAGGAGCTATCAACCCTTGGATAAGTGTCTGACCTGTGCTGGAGTAGAGGCCAATGTGAAATGGAACAAAGCACAACTGGAGGCAGCAGTTTCACTTATTGATGCCCTGGGGTTTTGGCAGCTCTGTGTATTCCTGTTGTAACCACATCCAAAAATCTGTTTTGGTGCCTCCATCCTAATGCACAGTCCCAGGCAGCAGAGGGGAAGCTCAGAGACAGGAGCCTGTCCTTCCAAGAAAGAGGGGTGGAGGAAGGGGAAGTAACTGGACTAGATTCCTTGTCTGGATATTTACTGTCGTTTCTAAATCCATTATCTGGGGCAACAGGGTGAAAGACGAGTGGAAAGCAGGTTCCCTCCCCAGTGCCTGCTGTGTGGCACAGTTATTTAGGAGGCACCCTCTCTTATCAGGTGAGATTTACTCCTGAAAAGCTGCACCAGGAGTGCAGAATCACAGAATCACAGCAGCCTCTCTGAGAAACAGGCTCACAGTGAGGTTTGCTCTGGTTTTTCCTTGCCTCAGTAGTAGGCATTACAAGGAAATCTTCATTAGGGTTTTGAAAAATAGTTGGAGAAAATGTCACTTACTTCTGTGCTGCTGAAAATGGGAACTTGTGTCAAAATATGAGACTTAGAAGGACTGAACACCTCTGCACATCTTCCCCTTTGCAAAGGAGACCAACCTTTCCAGAAATATCATGCAGCAGATGCAGACCAATGGCTCATTTATTATTTATAGTTTTGATAAAACCAGGTTTCACTTCAGCATAATTAAGATGCTGCTGCCTCTCCTCCAGGCTACCTGGAGTTTGTCCTGTTGCCTTCACAAGCTCCCCAGAAGGTGTCAGCCCTTCTTGGCAAGGTGCAGGTGCACATTTGGGAAGGGTGCATCTGTCTGTGTTCTCCTTTCCAAGGCTCCCAGTGTGTCTGGGCAGGAGAAAGGAGCAGTTTGGGATGCTGTGATCCGCCTGGCAACGTGCACATGGGCAGGAAAACAGGAGCACAGCATGGTTTGGGTTGGAAGGGACCTTAAAGCTCACCCAGTGCCACACCTGCCCTGGGCAGGGACACCTCCCACTGTCCCAGGCTGCTTCAACCTGGCCTTGGACACTCCCAGGGGTGGGGCAGGCACAGCTGCTCTGGGAATTCCATCCCTGCCCTTCCCCACCCTCACAGGGAAGAAAATGAAGCAGTGCTGGTCTCAAGCATCTGCTGTGTGGAGAGCAGCAAATACTGTCACCTGTGCTTGGCTTTACCACAGAGGTCTGGACTTTCCAGTAAATAATAGTAGGGAAAGTACAGTACCATTCTGTGGTTTTCCTCCTTTTCAGGTGTTTTAGTGGCAGTGCTGTAGCTTCTTTCAGAGGAACAACTCAAAGCCTTTCAGGGACTTCACACTGCTTTATACATTTCATAGGAGACAAAGACAAAAAGGGAATCCCTGCCTTCCCTGTGAAAGGGAACTTCCTCTCTTCCCTGAGACCTTCAGTCTGCAGGAACAAGGCAAGCCTGGATGTCACAGACCTGATTTTTCACAACCTGCCCCTTCTATAGAAAAGCAGTTCTGGGGCTTTTACAGAAAGCAAAACAGATCTCAGTGTGCATCATAAATTTTCTCCTCCATTTTCACATCATGGGGTGAAACTCGTGGTTCATCAGGCTCTGGTCTCCCCTGGAGAAAATAATCCCTGTTTTACATGCTGAGAATCTGAGCTTGATGCATCATCCTCCCAGTGAAGGAATGAATCAGCCCAGGGCCAGGTGCAGGACAAGGGGTGTGACAGGACAAGTGCTGACCTGTAAGGGGAATGGAAATGAGTGAACTTCTAGGGTTTCAAAAAAAGCCTCCTCAGCGTGGGGAGCCTGTAACTGCATCTCTTTGTTGTGCAGGTCTGGTGCTGCGTGGGTCAGCTGTGGACAAATGTGCTCTGACTTGCACTGGGAGCCAGTCCTCAGTGTGGAGCACCTGGTGTGTCACAGCACCGGCCTGGGCTGAGGGCAGGCAGAGCAGGGGCTGCACTGCTCAGGAAAATTGATATTTGTGCCTAGGAGATGGCTCTGAGAGGCCACTGCTGTTATGGGCAGCAAGAACAGGTACTTCCTTCACGAGTTTAAAGCATAAAGGAGATATTTTTTTCCTTTATTGAGACCACAATGAAAACTCCACATTACAATCCTCAGTTGAAGGTAGCCTATTCCTTCAGTCCTACTCTTGCAGCCTTACAGCTGCAGTACAAATGGAGTTAAAAGCCAGACACTCTGTGTCTGAAATGCCCCAAAACCCCAAGGCAGGCTGAACACTGGACAGGATGGGGGTAAAAGCCTGTGCAGCTTTGTGTCCCTTCTAGCTGTGAGCAGTGGGACAGTCAGGCCTGCTTGGTTTGAGTCACTGATTTCAATTTCTGTTGAGGGGAATCTGTCGGAGCACTCTGCAGTGTCTGTTTTAGCATGGTGACCATTAGAGGTGTGCTTAGATATTAGTGCTGTAATTCCCCATCTTGTGATCCCCTCTGCTCATCTGAAATTGCTTTGACTTGCCTGGAGTCATCCAGTTCTCCTCCAGCTTTGCTCTCAGGAGAGTTCCCGGGCAAACCCTGAGCCTGTTTGGAGGGCACAGCAACTGCTGAACCCCTGGATCCTGTGGAGCATTCCAGAATTCTGAGGAAACAGTGAGGTGAAACTGGGCAAACTCAAGAAGAGCACTGCACTTACATGGCTGAGGTCAGGGAAGGGCAGTAGGAAAGAAAACTCATCAAATTTAGCCCTACACAGCCTGAGTGAGCAGCACATTGCAAAACTCACTCCACTCAAACAAATGATCCACCTAAGCAGCTGCAACCAGAAAGGCCATTTTCCATTCCTAACTCCTGTACCTAAGCATCACTTTAGAATGTAAAGTACTGATTGCAGGGCTTGAAAGCTCTCACAGGGAGATGATTGTTGTGATTTGTACAGTCAGTTCAGGAACATGGTGTTCCCCCAACATCACCGCTCCAGCTCCTCCAGGTAATGGCAAGGGAAGCCATATTTTTCTTTTGTGTCATTCTAGAGACAAAAGAATGTCCTGTGCCAGGGAGGAGCATAAGGAAACAAACCCAGCCAGCTGTTCACTGAAGTATAACCTGCCTTTAAACCAGACAGCTGAAAACAAGCCTTTTGTTTAACACTGCCTGCAGTATAAGGACCTGGCAAAACAGCTGGAGAAAAGCACTGACCAAACACTCCTGGCTGACTCCCCCAGGCACACGAGCTGCTGGTCTGTCCCTGTTCCCTGGGTTTCCATCATTCCATCCCTGAAATGTCACCGTGTGTCCAAGAGCTACTGTCAGTGTTTAAGAAGCATTTGGGCTGGAGATCCAAATGCAAACCCAGGGGCTGCTGTTGGACTCCTGAGCGCCGTGAGTGTTTGTGGGGGGAGCTGCAGAGATGAGCCTCACTCAGAAATAGCTCTTCCTTGGAAAGCTGGAGGGCTGAATCACAGTGTGTTGGCTCAGTTTTTAGCAGACGAGCCATCACATCTGCCTCCCTGTAGGCGAGGAGCCGTCACTGGCATCGGGATTGGCAGCCAGGTTCTGTCCCTTTGGAAACCAGGGAGTGATGATGAGGAAGGTGAAGGCTCATCGTGGGCAGGGTCAGGCTGGGGGCTTGGTGAGGTGGGCTGGCAGCTCTGGGAGCAGGAGGGCTCTGCTCCCCTGTCCCTCTCTGTCCACAGAACGTGCCCCCAAGTTGAACTTTGGGCACTAAATAAGTTCTTTTGCTCACAGGCATTAACCACTGCTCTGCTGCCGGGGAGGCTGAGACAACCCTCAGCATATCCATGGCTGGTGTTGTCCTGAGACAACTGAAAATATGAGTGAGATGGGTAAATAGGAACACCAGGGAATAATGGGCAAACTTGGGAGGGGACAAGACAGCTCCTGAGCTGAGGTGTCTGAAACTGAAAGCACCTGAAAGACAGCCCTGGCTTGACAGGCTCTGCAGAGCCCACCTGATAGCCACAGAAATGCAAATGTACACAGAGATTTTCTTCCTAGAACAGACTGTGAGCCCTTAAATACATGTCACTCCTGGTTCCCAGCAGTCCAGAGAAAGTCTTGGGGGAAAAGGGGATGAGGGAACTAGTAGAAAGTTTTCGGAGCTAGCAAAGAAACAAATTACAGATATGGATTTTAAAATCTTTCAGAGACAAGGGATTTTTTTTTGGAGCTACAGTTTTGGGCTCAGTGCCCCCACTGCTGCAGTAATGTTAATTTTCAAGCCTCCCCTCCAGGTTCAGCCATGGGCACAGTTGCAAGAGAAGTAGATTGGGAGTTCCTGAACCAACTGGTTGCTGACCATGAGTCAGGGGAATGACCTTGCAGCAGGCGGCTCACGGTGCCGCTCTCGGAGCCGTGCCAGGATAAACGGCACTGGCATCTCTGAGTGCTGGTGGAACCATTTTGTGACATTCCAGCTTGGCCTTTTCTCCTGCTGCCTTTGCACCGAAATTGTTTGAGTGGGTGGGAAGGGGATAGAGTATTCCCTTTTTTCCTCACAGCCTGGGCTTGGGACTGTCTAAATACAGAGATAAAGGGGATATGGACAACTCTTATCTCTTGTCTACATCCTTGTCCATTAACATCAGCATTACAGATATTTAACCAAATTAAATCTTACTCTGCCCCCCAGCCATACCCATATTAAACTGTAAGAAAACACCATGATAAAGTTTAAAAAATCCTACGCAGCAGCACTGAATTTTCTGGATAGGTCTGGAAGAGATTTGTCAGAGGAGAGAGGGTAGAACACTTGGCATTTAGACATTTTAATGAATGTTCCCAAATAAGAAAAGAAAAACATTTGCTTGTAGACTCTAAGCTTCTCACAGCATCAGAAAGCTCCTGACACAGAGCCCAATGCTGTATTTGTATAACATGGAAATGAACAGCAGCAGCAGAGCTGCAGGCTCCGAGCCTGCTCTGCGAGCAGCAAAATGGCTAGGGGTGCTGGGGCTCATCCGAATTCCTTCACCATTTGGGGGGGTCACTAGGTGGGTCTGATACCCCTGACCCTTCAGGTGTAGTTTCAACTCTAACATCAGTATGAAATGAATATTTCTAACCATATTCAAGCTTGTGCCCCCATCAGCTCCACTCGCTAAAGCACCGACAGGAACCAACAGCAAAATTCGTCTGCGTCACAGATGTAACATGACCATCGGCAAAACAAGAGCAGGAGGAGATCATGGCTGTCTCGTCCCTCACAGAGCCTTCCTTCGCTAGCAGACAAGAAGAGGTAATGCTTTTAAATTTATATCATGGGCATGTGAAATCCTGCCCTTCCTTCCCCGAACCCCGCGGACCCCGAGCGGTCAGAACGCCCGAGAAAATTGCGTGTGTTTTGTCAGCGTGGTACCGAACGCTGCGTCACGGTGCTGCACCAAGGCCGAGGCAGAGCAAACCCCACTCCCCAGAGCAGGGAAACCCAGATACAGGAAAATGAATCAGCTCATACAGTGTCACACACACAAGTGTCAGAAGGAGGGAGAAATCACAGCTTTCCCCAGTCCTTTTGCGGCACTGTGCGGAAAACGATTCCGGAACAGTTACCCAGGTACAGCTCACGGTGACAGTGCCACCCCTGTGCACACAATCACTGCTGTCCTACAGAAATATGCCATCTCCCCTTCTTAGCCTTGTTTCCTGCCAGTCCCACAGATTTACCTGCTGACAGTAACCTCAATTCCTGAGTAATGAGATTTACAGCTGGAGTTTAACATTGAAATAACTCCTCTTATATCCGTCTCCCTACCCTCCCTGCATTTAGGCACAGTTAAACCATTGCTGTGGCCAAAACATGGTGGCAAAAGGAATTAAACCAAATACATCCTTGTGCTGAACACACTCAGCAGCCAGTGGCACCTCCGTGAAAGCCATGAAACAGCACCAGCTTTACAAAGTCAGGGCTTCTCCACCCCACAACCGTGATGGGGAAAACCACAAAGAGCTGTCCATGCAACCAACACTCGGGAAAACAGACTCAACCCATCATCCACACAACCCAGCATCCTCCTTAGTCCAGCTCCTGACCCCCTCCACAGCTGCCTGGGACTGTTCTCCTCTGTGTGTGTGTGTGTGTGTGTATTTGTGCCTGTCTGTCTGTCTGCAGGGACCACCGTTGTCGCTGCTGTTCCTGTTGTTCCCCTGCTCTGCGGATCTGGCGCTGCGGGAGGCAAGGATGCTCCGAGGGAGCCAGCTACAGCCAGCGAAGGCTCAGTGAGTCAGGAGGGGTTGTGATGACTGCAGTAAGAGGCTGAAATTCCCTATGGAATCTGGCAGGAAAGGAGGGGAAGGAGGAAAGATGGAGATGGCAAAGAGGGAAAGAAAGTGGGGAGTGGCACGTACAGTCTGTCGGGCTCTTCCCGTCCCTGCGCCGCACTGCTGTTGGAAATGGCGGCCCTGCGCAAAGGACGGCGTCGCGAAAAATCCGCAGCGCCTGCGGCCTGCACAACCAAAGCTCCAAAATTCCATCCGGGGTGTAAATCCAACCCTGCCCTCTCTCCCTGTCTCCCAGAGCACGCTGCAGAGGCCAGGCTGCAGCCCAGGCAATGGGGACGGCGGCCACGCGGTGCTGAGCCCAG
This sequence comes from Loriotus luctuosus, assembly GCA_035582745.1. Lineage (NCBI taxonomy): Eukaryota > Metazoa > Chordata > Aves > Passeriformes > Thraupidae > Loriotus > Loriotus luctuosus. Next base: position 5,550,901 of record JAWWEY010000108.1, read on the forward strand.
CGGTTGTTGCTAAACAACCAACCCTGACACTGGAGATGTCAGCCAGTGAGTAACAGAGATTAAACACTCCTGCTAGCACATCCTGAAACTTGGGTAAGCCACAGAATGATGAAAGGCTATGGAATAATGGCCCCTGTTGTATGAGAAAGCAAAGTTACCACTCCACTGCATAATCGGGAGACTTCCTCGGCCAGAAGGACCAAGCTCAAGGCTGGCTGTGTCCTCAGCACTTCCAGGCAGAGCTGCCATCTTCATTGCTGGGCGCTTTAAGAAGAGAGGTGAAAAAATAGTATAGTAAACGGTTAAGAGGGAAAAGTGTTCTCCCCTTCACTTCCTTATCCTCTCTCTGGAGCTGCTCTCTGCCCTCAGTCTCCCATTCATCCTTAACCAGTTCCCAATCCTTCCGTCCTTGCTTTCTAACGCTGTTACTCTTTTGCAAACCTTTACAGACCCATCACTGACGGCAGTCTCCATCTCTCTGTGATGTTACCGAGCCTGTGGCACACTCACACTTGTGCAAACAAAAGCTGAGTTTCGGTAAGAGTAATTTTCATTTCTTTAACTATTCCCACGACATAATTTCCAGGTGCAATCCCTGCCCCAAGCAGTTCACAGCGCTGCCAACACTCCAGCACCTCACAAGGGAGAAGGAAGCAAGGAGAAAAGCCCTGAACCCCAGCACTTTCCCCTGCACCGTGGGCTGCAGCTCTGACACGTCATCGTTGTGACTGGACAGCGAAACAAGACCTCCTGAGAGCACCCATGGGTGAAGGACTGCACCCAGAACACCCAGCTCCTGTCCTGCCTGCTGCCTGAGGGACGCCTGGCATCCCGGGATCCGAGGTGAGCATGGAGCGAGAGCGGGCAGGGAGTGGGCAGGGAGCAGGAGTGGGAAGGGAGATGGGAGCAGGCAGGGAACGGGCAGTGATTGGGCAGGGGAGCAGCAGGCAAGGAACAGCCATGGAGCATGCCAAGGAATGGGCAGGGAACAGGGGGAACAGACAGGGAACAGACAACAAGCAGGCAGGGAGTAGGACAGGGGCAGCTGCTGGTACTCGGAGTGCTGGGATCAATGTTCAGGTTGCAGAGGCAGCCCAGTGCTCACACGGCCACTCCGCTGAGACCCGCGGGCAGGGAGCAGGCAGGGAATAGGGAATGGGGAGCAGGGCATTAGGCAGTGGGCAGGAGCCCAGTGCTTGCACGGCTGCTCCTCTGACATGAGCAGGCAGTGAGCAGGCAGGGAATAGGAACCAGGCAGTGGGCAGAGGACAGCCCTGGTTGTATGGTCGCTTCTCTGACACCTGCGGGCAGGGAATGGGGAGCAGGGCAGGGAGCAGGCGGGGAATAGGAGCAGGCAGTGGGCAGCAGGCAGTGTCAGAGGGCACAGCAGCCCCGCTCCATGGCTGCTCCGCTGACACCCGCGGGCAGGGAACAGGCAGTGAGCAGGCAGGGAATAGAAGCAGGCAATAGAAGCAGGGAGCAGGCAGTGTCAGCGGGCACGGCAGCCCTGCTCTCTTCCCGCTCCGCTGACACCCGCGGGCTGGGAATAGGGAGCAGGGCAGGGAGCAGGCAGCGAGCAGGCAGGGAATAGAAGCAGGGAATAGAAGCAGGGAGCGGGCACAGGCAGTGTCAGCGGCGGGCAGTGTCAGAGGGCACGGCAGCCCCGCTCCATGCCCGCTCCGCTGACACCCGCGCACGGCCAATGGGCTCGGGCGCTCCACCTGCCATCCCCGGCGCGCCCAATGGCGGCGCGGCCCCGGCGCTGCGCCCTCCCCGGCCAATGGGAGCCGGCGCTGGCTCTCGTTAATGATGCAGCAGTCCAGGGAAGACTATCACATGTGAGCTGGCCGCCTGCCAGCATGGAGACACCGAGAGAGCAAGGTAAACAACTTTCCAACGCCAAAATGATGACATTTAATCCCTAAATGCTGGCTTCCCGGCTCGACTCATCTTTAACCCCTTTCAGCTGGTGTGGAAGCGTCTGGAAGGCACCCGTCTACCTGTCCCCAGTGCTTTTAAAAACTGGACGACGTGCCCTGCAATGATCACTGCGTCACCGTTTGCCACTTTGCGAACTACGCAGTGACAAACCTCCGAGCTCCGAATCGCAGGGCGCCTGTTAACCCCTGCACCAGCCCTTGCCGACATGCCAGCCTCCAGGGACACGGGGGGGGGATAGAAAGCCCAGCCAAACCGGGAAAACAGCAGTCTTTGCAAAGTTGTCATCTCTCCCCCACGACTACTACCCTCCTCTGCAGTACAGCAATGCCGGCAGGAGTGACATTAGTACAACCTGTGCCGTCGCTCCATTGAGAAAACAGCTCTGACGCAGAACAGAGCAATCCTACCCAGCCAAAATAATAATAGAGGCACTTTGGGATCCGAACTTAGGGACGCCGGGGGAAAGGGACGCCCTGCAAATAATCCAAATAGGTAGCTGCAGCTCCAGCCCCATCCTGATCAAAGGGTACGTACGTGAGGGAGACGAACCGGACCGAGGAGCCGTGCCCGTGCACCATCTGCGCAGTCCTCAGCCCTCCGCTCGCTCTGGAGCGCCGCAGAAGAGAAGGTTCCAGAAATTTCCTTCCCGTTAACCCTTTCGGTGTCTGCCCACTCTCCCTCCCCGTGGGATTAAGCGCGCCGGGTCTCCAGCATCGTCAATGGGCGAAGCCTCCTACGCCAAGCGAGCCCCAGGACGAGGTGCAAATGGCAGTGGATGGTGGCAGGAGCCCAGTCCGTGGTGTTGGTGCCACTTCTCTTCCTGGAGCCCTCTCTGCCTCTCTTGCTGCCTCTCTCCCCTCTTGCTGCAGCAGGGCTGTTGCTGGTAGACCTATCGACGGAGCTTGCTCTCTCACTCTCTCGCTGAGCTCTGTGACGCAGCTCTAAATTCTCCAGCCTGCTCCTTGTGTTATAAGAGCGGAACTGCAGCTTTCCAGGGAGCCCGTGCCAGCGGTGCCAGGGCCAGGCAGACCGGAGGGAGCGTCGCTCCTGGACTCTGCACCTTTTTTTGGCAATTATTCTGTTCCTCACCTCTGTTTCTGCGCTTCCTCCCCGGCTCTCAGCCTCGCATCTCCCTCTCTGCTTCTGAGTCATACTTACATACAGGTTAACTCTTTTAGGAGTGGTAGTCAGCAGTACAAATCTCGAGCGATAGCAGCTGAAACCACAGCCAACTTTTTTGGTGTTTTCTGCTTTAAAAAAACCAAAGCAAATCTTGCTGGCTCTAAAAAACAAAAACATGTGCACGCACACACACGTTGCACTGGAGAGTTGGTGCTTTCTGATTAACTGTTTTGGTGACAGGAACCACTGCTTGACTTCCTGAAATGAAATATTTTAGGCCCATGTCCTGCAAATCTTCAGCAGGCAGATCCCCTGAAGCACAAGGCAGCTTAAGAGGAGTTGCTGCTGTGATCAGATGCAGGGCTTCTGGGTGTGAGGCTACTGCTGGCCCCACAAGCCCCTGCTCTGCTGGCCACAAGACACTGATCTGAGCGTGGTTTAGCTGCTGGGCAGATGCATGGCGTGAGATAAGGTGCTGAAAGTGCTGGAAAGCCACAGGATCTTCTTAATCTGAGCAGCATTAATAAGTGTTATCACACACACAGATTCAAAATGCTCGGCGTAGGCAGGGGAACTAATAACTGCACTCCTGGAGTCACCAGAATCCAATAATCCCCGACAAAGACAGTCCACAGGCAGCTCTGCATTTCAGCACAGCAGGCATCATCCCCGGGCAAGGAGCCTTTTGCAGCTGCACGCTCTTTCCTTGCCTCTGCCCCCCAGATCCCTGCAATAACTCTGGTGTCTCCGGCCAGCCCTGGCACCCGGCAGGGAGGCAGAGCTCTGCCAGCACCGGGAAGTGTGGAGGAGGATCCGTGGTAGGTGCAGCTCCTGGGAATCAGGGAAACTGATGGAGAGGCAGCACTGAGAGGGAGTTGATGTGCACACACAGAGCAGCGAGGAGCAGTCCGTCAGGAAACACGGAATGCTCAGAGATCCCTGCTCCACTCCTCCGTCTGCCATTTTAATTCTGACTTCAGAGCCGGCTGCGAGCGTTGGGTTTTTCACTACAACCAAAGCTGAAGTAACCACGGTTTTTTTCTCCTCTCAGCGTCTGAAGAGCCTGAGCTATTTTGGGATTTGTCTGTACTACACTGAAAATGACACCTGTTACACACAGGCACAAATGAGAGAAATTACAAGCGCCCGGTTCCTCTGATAGGATCCTACAAAAACCGGGGTGAGATCCCCTGGGTCAGGGCTGGGTGAGCAGCACGGGCTCTGCTGTGGGGTGAAGGGGATGACCCCGGTGAACTGAACAGACACCAGTATGAGAAATGTAAAAAGTCTGTAGTAGCTGATGCAAGGGGAAATCAAGCCTCCATGTGACCAGAAGAAGTAGTGCATGATCAACTAAATGCCACAATACATGGTTTCTTATGCAATCGAGCCCATGGGACTCCAGGCCTTACACATCCACTTTGTGGCCAAGGCTGCAGGGATTAACTCCTTCCTTAATGACTGGGAGCGAGCACAGGCTCCTGAAATGAGTCATCCCCCCAAGCAGGCCGGGCTTTGCTGAGGCTGGAGCTGCCTGTGCTGCTTCCAGTCACCCCCATCCTCTCAGGAGCCCCGGCACGCAGGGCCAGGGCGGATTTTCTGTGTTCCCACTTCTCCCTGGTGGTTTGCACCAGGCTGTGCAGGCAGGCAGAGCCCACCTCGAGATCCAGGGAGCTCCAGAAGTGACAGAGCGAGATGAAACACCAGATGAAAGCTGGGAGCCTCAGAAACAGGGCAGTTCACTGGTGCTGTCGGCTCACACCGCTTTTGTCAGGCCTGTGGTGCATCAGGAAGGTGAAACTGACTTTGATTTATCCCAAATGACTCTTTCTGGTTGCTTTCAGGGGAAATGCAGCGTTTATTTCATGGTTTGCTTGCCTTTGAAAATCACCAGCCCTGCTATGTTTCTGTCTTTGCCTGGCTCTAGGTACTTGCTGGTGGCACTCAGGCTCCTGAGAAAAGCTCAGAGCTGTGAGAAATCAGCTGTGAGAAATCTTGGGGCAATAGAAAACTTCAGCTCTCAAAACTGAGTGATGAGGCCTAAAAACATAAAGTCATTTTCTGGCATTCTTGGGCTGGATTTGGCATTTTCTGGTTTGAGCATCTTCAACATTCCACTATAAAAGTCTAGGCTGCTTTTCTGGTTTAACTGGAGCCCATTTCCATGTGTGGAAACTGGTTTAGGTTGGTTTTTTTTTTAGCTTTTTTTTCTTTTCCTTCCAGACTTTAAAAGTAGGAGGCAGAGCTTTGGTTTTGTAAGAACTGCCATGAGGGTGCAAAGTCCTGGGCTAGAAAGGAGGCTTGGAAAATGGGAATAATCCATGGTTGTGGTCTGAGACAGGGGAGATCAGTGTCACAGTCAGAATAGCAGGGTAGGAATCTTCCAAAACTGGGAGTGACCCCGTGGCTGATCACAGCTGGGCCCCAAGTGCTTACAGTGCTGATTAATAAAATTAAGAGGTTTTATAGTGCTGAACATTCTAACAAGATTTCAGGGCTTGCAGCTGGGATAGTTCGGGCTGGATATTTGGGGAAAATACCATTTTTTGAGGAGGGAGGGAGGGGATTGATCCTCCAGGCTGTCATTGACAGTTCCCTCAGCACCACAAAAGGATCAGGGAGCGATTCCTCAGCTTCCAGAGGAAGTTTTGGCTTGCTCTGCTTCTGTGCCAGGCTGTACCTGAAGGTTCATGCTCACTTCTCCAGCGTCTCTTGTGCAATTTTCTGCCGTCACGCTGCGATGACCTTAATAGCAACAACGAATGGAGTCTGACACTCCCCAGATCTCACCCTGTGCACATCATTATTGCTGCTGGGGGTGATAAACTGACCCGAGGGAGGCCCTTGGTGTTTTGAGTGCTGAAGGAAACCCTCGTGGTCCTGCCCGCACTTCCAGCTTCCTGCCGGGGAAGCCTTGGCTCGGGTTTCGGTTTAAATGCCATTTAAATGCCATCGGCCACACCTTCCCCCGGCGCAGGAAGCACGATTGTTAAAATCAGGGCATGTTCCTGTTTCACTGAAAGGCTGAGATAAATAATCCAAAGGCCTCGTTTATGCCAAGCGAATTCCTGCCCGGGCTGGAGCAAGTCTGGGCAGCTGTAAATCTGTAACCCCTCGACCTCAGCCACGGAAGGGGAGGCTTGGCACATCCCCGCAGGAGGGGCTGGGCACCAACGGAAGGAGCAAAGAATCGGGCAAAGGTGGATGGGGCAGTGGAAAAGTTTCTTCACTTTACCAAGCCAGAGGCTTAAAAGCTGCTTTGAAATGCAGAATAGTCAGTTTTTCAAGTGCTGGTGTGGGGTAGCTCTTGTTGGATTTGCCAGTGATACTTCATCCTCACAGACACAGCCTCAGTGAGGGACAGTCACAACAAATATTCAGGTTTCATTTTTTTCCAAAAGGTTTATTGTTTTCCAGACAAGCCTCTTCAGTGAATTCCAGAGGATTGGCCAGTGACTCCTTTCTTTACCAGCCCAGCAGAATCACAGAATGGTGTGGGTTAGAAGGGACCTTAAAGCCCATCCAGTGCCACCCCCTGCCATGGCAGGGACACCTTCCACCATCCTGGGCTGCTCCAAGCCCCATCCAACCTGGCCTTGGACACCTCCAGAGGTGCTCTGGGCACCCTGTTCCATTGGGAACACTCTGCTGCTCTCCCTGGGGTCCCAAGCAACAGAGGAAGAGCAGCAGGCAGATAAAGAGCAGCAAACCCCTTCCCAAACAGTTTCAAAGCCGATTCTGTGTGTCTGTTTGGGTGTGCACAGCTGACAGCCCCACAAAGAGCAGGGCGGGGGGTTCACGGTGCCCCTCGGGAGGTGGTTCAAGGGAATTGTGTGGAACAGCTGGTGCTGGGATCTGCCAGCACTGCCAGAGGTGTGGGATCGCTGCCGGGCGCTGTCGGGGATGTGCTGGCACGGCTGTGCTGGCGCTGGGGAGTCGCATTTGCATGGAGCGTTTGCATTCTCGGTGCGAACCCAGCCCACGGCACAGAGCAGGCACTGAAATGGGAGCCCGCAGGTGAAAACGTGGCCCTCCCTCTGAAAACCTGGAATTTTTCCTGTGAAATCTAAGAAACCCAGCTGGAAGAGCCAGGATCCTTTTCAAAGAGGTGGCACCGCATTAACATCCCAGCCGCTTCAAAGCGCCGCTTCCTGGCCTGTGCTGGAGTCGGGGCCGGGGTATTTGGGATGCTCAGCCCACACCAGAATTCCCGGTGGGCACAGGGACGCCACCCCCGGGACCCTCGGCCGCCCTCCCCGCGCTGGCAGCGGCTGTGGGGGCAGCGAAAGCAAGGAGCCAACAGCGCGGAGACAAAAGGAATTATTTCAGCTATTAGCTGCTAAGAATAGAGGCGGCGGGGGTGCTGAGGTGCCTGACAGCGCAGCCGGAGGAGCAGGGATTGCAGGGGGAGCACGGAAATAGCCGCGCTCCAGCTCAGCACCCGCAGCTCCGTGAGTCACCCCGGCCCGCGGGGGCACGGTTGGGGCGGGCAGGTCCGAACCGGGCAGGGTCCGAACCGGGCAGGGTCCGAACTGGGCAGGGTCCGAACCCATCAGGGTCCGAACCGGGCAGGGTCCGAACCGGGCAGGGTCCGAACCGGGCAGGGTCCAAACCAGAGCAAGGTCCGAACAGAGCAGGGTCTGAACCAAACAGAATCTAAACCGGGAAGGGTCTAAACCCGAGCAGGGTCCGAACCTAGCAGGGTCCAAACTGAGCAGGGTTCAAACACAGCAGGGTCCAAACTGAGCAGGATCCGAACCCCACAGAACTGGCCCTGGGTTGGGTTTGCAGGGCAGCTCTCGGCACCGGAGCCTGGTTTTCCCTGCGGAGCATCTTCCCGATGGGCAGGAAAAGCCCGAGGAGCCGCCCTGGCTGCCCCACTGAAGGTAACGATCCCCGGGCAGCGGGTCCTGCTCTGGCACGGGCAGGAGGATTTGGGAAAGGCAAACGTTCCCGGGCCGGAGGAGCCTCTTGATGTCGGTCCAACTGTGTTCCAGGGTGTTTTCCCAAGTGCTAATCTCGAAGTTCCCTTTGCAAATACCTCATAAAAGGTTAAAGATACGCACGGCAGGTATTTAAATGCGGGGTCAGTAAATGGTGAGGTGCTCAGAGATGGCTTTAACATCTTGTCCTGCTGCTGTTTAACCAAAATCCTTTTGGTATCACTGTGTGTTTTTATCCAATACAGCTTGGAAGAGGCAATTTTCCTTCTGTGCTGTTTGTGCAGCGCAGGGTACAACACATTCCTGATCTATGACGAGGTTTCCAAACTCCATAGTAAAATGAATAATAATGATAGTAAACGTTGTATAACTTTTTTTTTTTTTTTGATACAGCAACCTTTGTATTGCTCCAGTGCTGGATTTTCCAGTTATTATACGTAGGGGGGGAAAAAAGATTTTTTTAGAAAAACAGAACAAGGAATAACAATGAATTAAAAAAAAATTCAAGGTTTGTAAGGAAAGAAAAATCAGTCCTGGGTGCCACTGCAGAAAGAGTTGAGCTGGGCAGAATTAAACATCTCAGCTGGAGCGTGGACAGGGCAGCAGACAGCCTGCTAAAAATAGATTAATCCCAATTACAGCCACACTTCTGCTTTGCCCAGGTTCCCCGTGGGCACAGGGGCTGTGACTGCAGAGGGGCTCGGTTCCCGGGTGGCCGCAGCAGGGCTGGGGGCACTCGGTGCCCGTCCTTGCTTAACCCGGGGGCTCAGAGGGCGACAGTGGCAGTGACGGTGGCAGTGACAGTGGCAGTGACGGTGGCAGCAGTGTCCCTGCTGCTGGCCTTGGCTGCAGCTCCAGCTGCCCAGCCCGGCTTAGCTCTGCTCCCCGCTGCAGCTCTGCTCTGCTGTGACCCGAGCTCTGCTGGGCACAGCTACGGCCCCCGTGGCCTCTCTGCCCAAAGATCGAGCCCTGGGCACCTCCTGCCATGCCAGGCTCTGGTTAAACCCCGCAGAGGGGCTGTGCCAGCAATCCTGGCTGGTTTGATTTGTTCTGGGACAACGCTCCGAGCTGGCTGCTCCTCTGGCTGCTCCTCTGACTGCTTCTCTGCTTCTCTGACTGTTCTCTGACTGCTTCTCTGACTGTTCTCTGACTTCTCTGCTTCTCTGCTTCTTCTCTGACTTCTCTGCTTCTCTGACTACTTCTCTGGCTGCTTCTCAGCAGCACTGTTGCAAAATGTTTAGTGGGAAATAAACAGATTTAAGCCTCTGTTTTCCAAACTCTGGTAAGTTTGTTTGTCCCGTTCAGTGTGGAAAACTCTGGCAAACAACTCTTTTCCCACCAGAGGGGTGGATATTAATTACCAATTTAAATATTTAGTCAGAAAATGAACGCCTTCAGCTGTAACAACTTAGTTTTGTTTAATCGGAAACCAGGATTGAATGCTCTGGGGTTTCTTTTAGTTTCTGTGGCAGAAATCAAATTTTAATATCTTGGATTTACTTGAGGAACAGCTGCAGGTACAGGGGGAGCAGCATGGGCTTTATTTAAATGTCCAACTGAGCCTGATGGGGTGTTTTATGTAAAAATGGAAGTCGTGGTGAATGCCAGGACCCAGCCCTGAGAGAGGCAGGATCGTGTCCAGGCTGGCAGGCGGCTCTCAGTGGGGATAAGGGTTTGGATGTGCTGAGAAGCAGCAGTATTTCTGCTTAGAACTGATCAGGAAGGATTTCAGTTTACACTTTTAGGGCTCAATCACGCTTTGCACTGAAATGCAGATCCGGGATTTGGCTTTTTTTTTTTTTTTTGTTTTTATTTAAATGAGAAAGAGTCAGTGCAGAGCAGGTGGTACCTGTGGGCTGCTGGGCAGAAATTCCCCTGCACAGCCCTGTTTGTTCCCCAGGAGAAGCCCCACGGAGCCCAGCTGGTGCCAGGGCAGAGTTCCTGCCTGTCCCACAGCCCTGGCTGTCCCTCCTGCTGTCACCTCCCAGCTGCCTGGAGCTGCACCCTGGGTACACAGAAACCTCCCATTAAAAGTTCTGCCAACCTTGGCGTGTAACAAAGCAACATTTTCCCACTGGGAAATGAACAAACGGGGAAAAAAAAAAAAAACCCAAACCTGTTGGGCATTCCTGAGCAGCTTGTTTGGCACTGCTGGGCCAGCAGCAGCATCCCTGCCCCTGTGCCCACTGGGATCAGCTCCACGGGTGAGCCCAGCCTGGGGTCTGCCTGGCATGGGCAGGAGGAGCCAGCCCCAGCCCTGGCACCTTCTGTCGCTTCTGGCTGGGATTTGAGCACCCCAAATTGAGCACCCCAAATTTGGGCAACCCAAATTTCACGGCTGCAACCTGGGCCAGTGGAAGTCATGCCTGCCCATGGAACAAGATGAGATTTAAAGTCCCTTCCAACCCAAACCATCCCAGGATCATTTATTCTTATTTTCTCAGGGTTTTTGGGGAAGGATCACTATTAGATGCTGGCTTAGAGGCTTAAACCCAGTCCTTGCCATTCCTCAGGTGCTGGCCCTTCCTGCAGGATGAACCAGAATCCTCAGCTTCTTTTTCCTCTTTAAATGAGTAAAATAGGCTGGGAAGAAGCTGGTTTATGTGGGCTTTTTAAAGAGGAAAAGAATTGGCAGGTACATGAGCAAAGCTGAGGGTATTTTCATCTGTTTTGGTTTGTAGTGTTTAATGTTTTGTTTTCTACTTTATGAGTTATACAAAGGAATCACTCAAAGCAAAGTTCTCTCATTCTGGTAAGGGGAAAAAAATCTGTGTTGGGACTAATGAGATTAAGGAGAATTAGCTAGGCAAGAAAAAAATCCAAAATATCTTCAAAAATGACAATGTCTATTTTTTCGTAGAAAAAAATAGAAAAGTTCATTCTCTAATTGAGCTTTGTTTGCAAAATAATTCCAGGCTGAGAAGAGTAATCAACTCATGCATAAAAATATGGCTTTAGGATCAATTTTCATTTTATTACTGGTAGCTTGGATTTTAGAAGTTACTGGTGGTTTTCAAATGATTTTTGCTATAGGAGTACAAAACACCTGTCCTAAATTTGTGAGCCCTTTTTTTATGAAAGGCTATGGAGAGAACTGATCAAGAAAACACACTTTAAAAAAAATAAATCTTGGCAGTTTGAGGCCAAAACAGCTGTGAAAGAATCCTCATCTTGCCCTCTCTTTTTTCCAAGTATTTTAAAAGATAATAGCTTAGAACTCCTTATTTTTAGAAGCCTCCAGAAGGCTCAGCTGAGACCCAGAGGCCACGGTGGCTCAGCGCTGTACAAGCAAATTATTTAGGCCAGTTTATCCCCGGCCAAAATAATTTGCAATCCCGGTTTCCAGGCTGAGACAAGAGCAGGGAGAAAGCTGAGGCAGCGCTGCCAGCACCAATCCCAGCAGGAGCAGCAGAACGCCCCGGCCAGCCAAGCTGATGAATATGATAATCCCAAATATGATAATTTTCGGTAATAAAAAGCACTTCAGGATTTTTTTTTGTTTTGTTTAAATTTCGGAGCAGAATAAACGCTGTGCGTGGCAGCGGGGCTGAGGCTCGGGGCGTTCCCTGGCAGCCGGGGCGGCTCCGAGCGGGGCTGAGCGGGGCTGAGGCTCCCCCATCAGTCACAGCACATTTCCCAACCCCTGCCGGGCCTGCCAAAGCAGCCACACACACGGGAGAACTTTGTTCTGAGTGATTCCTTTGTATAACTCAAGGAGAAAACAAAACATTAAACATTACAAACCAAAACGGATGAAAATACCCTCAGCTTTGCTCATGTACCTGCCAATTCTTTTCCTCTTTAAAAAGCCCACATAAACCAGCTCCTTCCCAGCCTATTTTACTCATTTAAAGGGGAAAAAAGAAAGCTGAGGATTCTGGTTCATGCTGCAGGAAGGGCCAGCACCTGAGGAATGGCAAGGACTGGGTTTAAGCCTCTAAGCCAGTATCTAATAGTGATCCTTCCCCAAAAACCCTGAGAAAATAAGAATAAATGATCCTGGGATGGTTTGGGTTGGAAGGGACTTTAAATCTCATCTTGTTCCATGGGCAGGCATGACTTCCACTGGCCCAGGTTGCAGCTGTGAAATGTGGGGTGCCCAATTTGGGGTGCTCAATTTGGGGTGCTCAAATGCCAGCCAGAAGTGACAGAAGGTGCCAGGGCTGGGGCTGGCTCCTCCTGCCCGTTGTCACAGGAGGCTGCTCTGCCCAAGCCATGCCATCCCTGGGGCTGCTGCCCTCTGCCCTTCCTGTCTGGGAGCTCTGGGGCAGTTTCCAGCTCTAGTTTGGGGGTTCTGGTGGCTGCCAGCCCCGCTCACACCCCCTCAGGTGTCCCCAAATGGCTCGGGATGCTCTGCTCTGTGTGCCACTGGCCCCAGGTAACCCATAGCCCAGATTTCCACCTGTAACCATGGCAACCGGAGTTATCTCTCAGAGGTGCCCGTCACCCCCTGGTAGTAACACCCTGCTCTGACCCGGGGATCCTCCAGCGGAACATCCCAGCACAGCCCAGCACATCCCAGTACTCGCCAGTATCCCCCAGTACATCCTAGCACATTCCATAACATCCCAGTATATCCCAGTACACCCCAGCACACCCCAGTCCCTCCCCTCACACCCCAGTGTGCAGGGGCAGCTCCAGGGCAGGCCGGGCTGGTGCAGCCCCAGCAGGGCAGGGCAGGGCTAACCCCGTGTTTGCCCCGTGCCAGTTCTGTGCCAGGCCGTGCCAGGCCGGGCTGGGCAGGGCTGGCAGCGTGACGGGCCAGGCTCACCCAGCACCTGGGGGAGGCCAGGTAAACACAGCAGGGACAGCTCCAGGCCATGCCCAAACACATTCCTGCCCATTGCACGGCCCAGCACTGAGAAATGCTCATTAAATCACATTTAAAGGTGCACAGTCTCCATTATTCCCTCTCCCGGGGCTCTGTGGAGGTGGAAAGTTTGGGAACACAAGGGAAATGCTCCAATGCAGCTTAAAGGCAAATATTTCTTTCCCAGACTACCAAGGTTAGTCCTGCAGCACACAGAACAAAAATTGACTTCTGTAAATCCCTGGCAGTGCCCAAGGCCAGGCTGGATGGGGCTTGGAGCAGCCTGGGGTGGTGGAAGGTGTCCCTGCCATGGCAGGGGTGGGACAAGGCGAGTTTTAAGGTCCCTTTGATGGTCCCCACCCCAAACCTTTCTCTAAATCCTTCTCACAGACACAAGACAGGGAAATCCATCCCACTGGGATGGGAGGGGATGCTCAGAATGGTCCAGGGTGGTTCCAAGCTGGAGCTGCAGCCATTCCATGACTGGAGAGGATGGCAGGGACAGAACCACCAGAGCCAGCACAGCCCAGGGGGAAGGAAAGGCAGAAGTTGTGGGGTGGAGACCACACAGGTTCATTTGGGAAGGACCTGCTGCCTCCCAATAACCTGAAATAAACCACCCAGGCCCCATCTCCATGGAAACTCCTTCCTTCAAAGCACTTCTAATGGAATTCACCTCCTGCTCCTGAATTCTCTGCTGGTTTGGAACAGACCAGCCAAGGCTGGAGGGCTGGACCACAGGTGAGAAAGCAGCTCTGCCTTTGGCAGCAGGGGACAGGCAGAGCTTCTGTCCCCTCCCAGGAGACACCTGTGGCACCTTCACTGTGAGGATACAGAAAAATCCAACAGCCTTTGGTGTTCCTTGTCCTCCCTGGGCAGGGCAGAGCTCAGAGGAGCCACACGGGCTGAGGGCACCTTACAAACCCTGGCAGAGCCCTGCTGGGGCACAGAACTGTCCCAAAAACAAATATCCACGAACTGCAGCTCGAGCAGAGCACAGGACACGCCTTTAGTGACCAAATATCCATGAACTGGAGCTTGAGCAGAGCACAGGACATGCCTTTAGTGACCAAATATCCATGAACTGCAGCTCGAGCAGAGCACAGGACATGCCTTTAGTGACCAAATATCCATGAACTGGAGCTCGAGCAGAGCACAGGACATGCCTTTAGTGGCTGATAACCGGGGTGAGGAGCTTTCTGTCAGCCAGGCCCTGTGAGAACGAGCGGAGGAAACCTAAGCCATGAAATATTAAAGTTCCAAAATTAAACCCTTGTTTACGTAACGACTGGGTCCCTGCTGCTGTGGAACACGGCAGTTTGAACCAAAAAAGGCCCTTCCCAGTGCTCTGCTGCTCTCTGCCAGGCCTCCCCCAGCCCGTCCCCACAGTTTTCTGCTGCTCATGGCCCTGTGCAGAGAGCAGCACCTGGGACCTGGTCCCCAGCACTCAGCTCCTCACCCTGCTGCTCATTAACACCTCACAGGGCTGGGAATCCTCCCGGGTGCCTTCCCCGAAGTGCCCTTCCCCAAAGTGCCCTTCCCCTGTCCTCTTCCACAGAACAAATCCACCTGCAGGTCCCCAGCTGGGTTTGGTGGCTTTAACCCACTCTGAAATCTGCATTTGGGGCTGTCCCTGCAGAGCCAGGAGTTATGGTCCTGTGGGTCCTTTCCAGCTCAGGATATTCCATCATTCAATGGGTTTTTCTCTTTGAAATAACTGTCTGCAGCCTCTGCAGAAAACAGTGAAATGTCCTTGCTGCCTCAGCCTGGCTAATTACAAATATGACAACACAGCAGATTAAAAATAAGATAATTTAAATGCAAAATATAAATAAAGAACTTTATGGAACTTCCCCCCTGCAGTGTCTTTAAAAAGCCTTCTAAAAAGCCTTTTACCACATGGCTAAACACACCTTTATTTATTATTTTTAAAGAAAAGGGAATAAAAGAACTTAATCCAAACTAAATATTTAAGCAAACAGCAATTAACTAACAATGATGAATGGTAAACAGTCCTAGTCCCACGCTAGAGCGGGACTTTAAAGCTCGTTTATCTAAGCTAAAGCTGCTCAAGGGGAAAAGCAAGTTTATTGAGTAAACTTTGTCTCAGCCACCTCGGTACTAAAGCAGCCCACAAACAGAACCTGCATCGTATATTCTGGGAGGGAAAAAAGGAACAAGAACATAACTCAAGCCCATGGCATGGAAGTTACAATGCTGTGTGGAGCAATTATCCCTAAATAAAAAAACAGGGAAAATACGAAGCAGCTCCTTCCACCCCCGTGGCCTTGGGTTAAAATAGGAAGAATGAGAGACCCCTTAAATTCCACCTGATGTTCCCATTTGGCCTGGGCCTATCAGTCCCACTTATCCACGGGGAAGGAGGGAGCCTGGGCAGAGTTGCCTAAGATTTTATCCGCTTGGATAATTTTATTTAAATGTAAAATTATTATTGTTATTATTATTATTATTCCTTCTATTTGAATGTAACATAATTATGATATAATTATCCTTATTAGCATTATTATAATTAGCATTACCACCATTATCATTATCATTATTGTTACTATTATTTCTAGTATTCCTCTTTATTATTATTCCTGTTGACATTATCATAATCATCATCATCATTATCAACATTCTCATGATTTTATTATTATTATTCCTATGTATTATTATTCCTATTGATATTATCATAATAATCATCATCATTATCAGCATTACTATGATTTTATTATTATTATTATTATTCCGATTGTTATTATTTCTATTATTCCTATTTATTATTATTATTCCTATTGGTATTATCATAATAATCATCATCATTATCAGCATTATCATTATTTTATTATTATTATTCCTATTATTATTCCTATTTATTCTTATTATTCCTATTGACTATCGTAGTAATCATCACCATTATCAGCATTATCATGACTTTAAATCATCCTCATCGCTCTGGAGCGGGGGAGCCGTGCCGGGTCCCACGCCAGTCCCTCCCCTCGGGCCCGGGGCTGTGGCGGGGGGGGGTCCCGGGGCTGCGAGGAGCGGGGGGGAAAAGCGGGGGGCAGGACGGGAGTGGGGGCGTGGGGTGGGCAGGGGATGTGCAGGGGGATGCAGGAGACGAGGAGGGGATGCAGAGGATGAGCAGGGGATGTACAGGGGGATGCAGAGGATGTGCAGGGGGATGCAGGGGATGTGCAGGGGGATGCAGAGGATGAGTAGGGGGATGCAGGAGATGAGGAGGGGATGCAGAGGATGAGCAGGGGATTTGCATGACGGGATGCAGGCAGGGGATGCGCACGGGAGGCGCGGGGATGCAGCGGGATGTGCGCAGGATGTGCGCAGGGACGCAGCTGGATGTGCGCAGGATGTGCGCGGGATGTGCGCGGGGATGCAGCGGGGTGAGCGCGGGGATGCAGCGCGCTGTGAGCGCGGGTGCGGCGGGGATGCGGCGGGATGTGCGCGGGGATGCGGCGGGACGAGCGCGGAGATCCGGCGCGACGTGCGCGGGATGTTCGCGGGGATGCAGCGCGACGTGCGCGGGATGTGCGCGGGGATGCAGCGCGACGTGCGCGGGACGAGCCCGCAGATCCAGCGCGACGTGCGCGCCATGTGCGCGGGGATAGAGCGGGACGTGCGCGGGATGTGCGCGGACTGCGCTCGGGCCGTGCCCGGCCCCGATCCCCCCGCTCCCCGCCCCCGGTACTCGCCTGGCGCAGCATCCCCGGCCCGGGATCGCTCCCGAGGGGCCGAGGGGAGCTGGGGCCCAGCGGAGCCGGCGGAGGCGGCCGAGCCCCCCGGTCCCCCCTGGATCCCTCGCAGAGGCGGCGGCCGCGGGACCAAGGTCACCCCGCAGCGCCTCCAATTCCCAGGAGGCAGCGAAATGCCGGGAAAGGGCCCGGGGGGAGCGGGGCAGGAGTGAGGGGTCCGCTCCAGACCCCTCCGAGCCGCCTTCCTCCGGTATTTTCCTCTTCTTCCCCATCGGAGCTGGGATGTCCCATCCCAGGGGATGACGGCGCAGTCTTTGAGAATCCGGCACAAACAGACGCGGATCTATTTCGGGATTCAAAAAAAAAAAAAAAAAAAAAAGCAGCAGCATGAGGAGAAATAAATGTCTGGCGGTCGGGTTTAAAGTGCTGCGCGTTCTTTGCAGGGCTGCAGCCCCTGCGTGCGCCGCTGCACATCTCCGGGACCACCTTCCAGGACCTCCACAGCCATCAGTGGGTATTATCCTCGCTCCCTCTCAGGAAGTGGTGGGATAATCATTCCCCATTTAACGGCTGGGAAACTTGGCACAGCACACATTAAGTGATTTGCTGACAGGCACACAAGAAAATTGCGCTAGTCAAGCGTTCTCCCAATTATGCCATCCTTGGAACTGCATAATTTCCCTGCGTGATTCCAAACACGGCTCAGACTCCCTGGGCAGGGCTTCATCTCTGCGGAGCGTGCAGCTCAAATCAGCGCCAGGACCCGTCCGTGTCCCCCCCGGGGGCTCTTCGGGGCACGGACCCGCAGCTCCGCTGCCACCGCAGAGGTGCAGGTACAACCCGGGGGGCCCATGAGAGCTCTGGGGAGGCGGGGGGACGCTCAGCTGCCCGGGGGTGCCGCACCAAGCCCCGCTCCGACCCTCCCCGAGCGCGCTCCAGCTCCGCGCCCTGCGCACAATTCCGCAGCCCAGTGGAAATTCCCCAGCGGTGCCGGCGCTGGAACCTCCCCGGAGCCAGCCGGGAGCTGGGGCGCTGCCGCCGTGAGAGCATTGCGGCCCCCGAGGGGATCCTGCGGAGCGGGGACCGGGGGGAGCCGGGACAGGGGGAACGGGGAGCTGGGGAGCGGGGATGGGGTGTTGGGGAGCGGGGATGGGGCCCCTCGCCCTCCCCCGCGGCTCTCCGGGCTCCCCCGCCCTCATTGCGATGGGCCCTGCCCGCCCGGCCGCCTAATCTGCGCTAAGTGGGACTGCCGATGAACGCTGCGATAAATTTAGAAAGAAATCTTTGTGTGGGTCAGAGGAAAAACACGGCGGCGGGGGAAGCCGAGCTGCGGCGGCGCTCTGCTCTGCTCTGCGCTGCTGTGCTCTGCTCTGCTCTCCTCTGCCCTGTTCTGCTGTGTCCTGCGCTGCTCTGCTCTCCTCTCCGAGCTGGGCCAGACTCTGCTGGAGTTGGTGAGCCAAGGATGTCTCGGTTTAAAGGAAGATTTTTCAGTAATTTAGTGGGAAAGGAGCGGGAAGAGCCCGGCTCCGACCGCCACCTGACATTTCAGCCAGAGCCTCTTAAAGAGCAAAGTTTGCCTTCCCCGGGACTTGTTTATAAGCACGAGCAGGGAAAGCAGTTGTTAATTCCTCTCTCTGCCTGCCCTGCCTGCTCCTTCTCAATCGCTTTTGTTAATCTCTTAAATTGTTTTAGAACAACAACAACAAAATAATGGCATTAGCGGTGCGAAATCCCCCGTGAAATCACCAACACAGCCCCACGTCCCTCTCTCAAATCTGAACGTTCCAAACTGTTTTATCATTTGCTGGGAAATTATATTGTACCAGTGCGAGGAGAGGAAAAGAGTTTTCTGAATGTATTTCCTTTAATAAGCTATTAAGACCTTGTACTGCTAATTAAACTATTAATTAGACGTCTTATCATTGCTAAACACGTTAGCATGTTGCCAAAGCAGCAATAAGCCTCTGGGGCAGGCAGGAGATAAGGAAAGAAGGAAGATGCAAACATGAAGATTAAAAAAATATGAAGAAAAAAAAATCAAAAGAACCAGAAATAGCAAATAAATAGCTAAGAGTCAGAAGGGTGATGTATTCTTAATTTATAGGAGCAAAAAATAAGTAACTTGAGAACCAATTTCCCATGTAGGAGTCCTTGAGGTGTCTGTGTCTTACACAGGACAAAAAGGGACAGAACTTTTCAGACCTTTGTTTTTCTGCAGTCAGAGCAGTGGAACCAGAAAGGGAACCCATCTTCCCCAACGCTGAAAGTTACCATTAGAAAATTAACAGAAAAACTATTCAAAAAGTGTGGGGTTTTCCTTCTCCAGGAGAAAAACACAAAGAATTTTCAATAGGAAGATCTTAACTCTAAGGAATTTCTGCATCTGGCTCCACAAACAGCACCCCTGGCTCACCCATCCTTGTCTTTTTTAAGTTAAAAAGGGAAATTTCCAGCCTCACAGCACTTGGGATGCTCTTTGCACGCTGTGAGGGTGTTTCCCCCTGCCCCTGTGGCTCCTTTAGGGATGAGGAGGGGTCAGGGACAGCTCTGCACGACCCCAAGGTCCTGCTCCCACTCTGGGGGCTCAGTCCTGGCTCCCCCTGGGTTTGCAAAACATTAAAATGTTTTCAGACCCCAATTCCTCAGCGTTTGCCTCCGACAGTTGATCTCAAGGGATGGATAATCTCATTTATGTCTGTTACTACAAATCAAAACAGCAGTGAATTAAATGGATCTGAAGACTGAGATTAAAGGCTGCAAACACATGGGAAGTGCCTGTGATGCAAAGAGCTGTAAATATAATTTGTTTTTTAAAAGGGGGGGATGGAAAAGCTCTACACAGATGCTGTTCCTTTACCTGGAAAGCAAAGACAGGATCATGGAGGAATTAAGGCTGGAAAAGACCTCTAGGATCAAGTCCAGCCACCAATCCAGCACTGCCAGGCCCACCACCATGGCTGGGAAAGGAGGGAAAAAATCAAAATGAGCTTGATCATCTCCCTTTTCTAGCTGTGGGAAATGCCTTTGTGGCCAGCTGAGGGTGGCTGAGGTTTAGGCTGGGCTCAGAGGGACTGAGTCCAGGACTGCTGGTTCCCTGGCTGGGATTTCAGGGATTCCTGGCCCCCACTGATGCTTCTCCAGCTTCTTTCCCTGAGGTGGGACACAGGGTGTCACCAGAGCCCTCCTGTGCCCCTGAATCCCCTGGGTCAAACCAAAAATCCTGCGTGGATGGAGCAGCAAAACCAGGAGAGCTCCCACATTAAAAAAGAAATGTGGGATCTGACACTGAGCAAGCAGATGGGAAAGAAATTGATGTGAAACCCACATTATAAATGCCATCGTGGATGTTCCCTGTTCCTGGAATTTGAGCCCCAAGTCCCACTGTCACCCTGATTTTTCAAGATTTTCTAAACCTTCTGATGTTTACATTCCTTTAACAAACTTTCTCACACACTTTCTGTAAATAACTTCTCGTTTTGCATTCTCTTATGGAGGAGGAGAAATTTGATGGTTTTGTCCATTGTCATTGGAGAGGTGGCACTGCCACCCTCCTATGCACTGTCACTCTTGGAAATCTATAAATGTTGGAGTCAGAAATTAAATCTAAATCTATAAACTAAATCTATAAATGTTGGAAATCTATAAATGTTGGAGTCAGAAATTAAAAGTCCCCTTTTTTTACCTTGAGAACAGCAGTGTGTGCACATCGTGTGCTTTGTGTCCTGTAGGGGCATCCTGCTGTTCACGTTATTCTACTGTAATTCCAGGGTTTCTCTGATCCCGGGGCTGGATTGCGGCACCGCGGGCTCTGAGCCGGGTTTTGGGAGCAGCAAAGCTGGGAGAGCTCCCACAGAATGAAAGAGATGCGGGATCTGCCAGGGCAGCATCCCCGAGCTCCGGCCGCCCTCTGGAGCCCGCTCGGAGCGCTCCGGCGGGGCACGGCCAGCAGATAGCAGCATTGGAGCGCAAATGAGCGAAAATGAGCAAAAATGTGCCCAAATGAACCCAAATGTGCCTCCCGTGCCGCACCGAGCACTGCGGGATGCTCGGGGCTCCCACCCCGCTCCGCTCCACGGAACGGGAAATCAGTGACAGCAAAAAAAGGCTGGGAAAGGCTGGAAAAAAAGGCTGGGAAAGGCTGGAAAAAAAGGCTGGGAAAGGCTGGGAAAAGCTGGGGAAAAAGGCTGGGAAAGGCTAGGAAAGGCTGGGAAAGGCTGGGAAAGGCTGCACTTCCAGTTCAGGAAGTTTTCTGCCTGTGTGTAAACAGCCCTGGCCAGAAACCAGGCAGGAGCACTTGCACCAGCCTTGAACCACGTTCATGGGAAATCAGGCTGCTCTCGGGAGCTGAAATGGACCCAGACCCCCCAAAATGGCCCAAAAAAGCAGCTGTGAGTGAGGCTGCAGGGGACAGTGAGAGGAGGGGGCAAGGA
This sequence comes from Loriotus luctuosus, assembly GCA_035582745.1. Taxonomy (NCBI): domain Eukaryota; kingdom Metazoa; phylum Chordata; class Aves; order Passeriformes; family Thraupidae; genus Loriotus; species Loriotus luctuosus. Next base: position 5,571,860 of record JAWWEY010000108.1, read on the forward strand.
AGGAATGCAAGGGGGCTGATAAGGAAGGAATAATAAGAAAAACGTTTTTGGCCGGGCCAGGGCTGTTTACACACAGGCAAAAAGCTTCCTGAGCTGGAAGTGCAGCCTTTCCCCAGCCTTTCCCTGCCTTTCCCTGCCTTTTTTTCCAGCCTTTTTCTCCAGCCTTTTCCAGCCTTTTTTTCCCAGCCTTTTCCAGCCTTTTCCGCTGGCTCAGCACCGGCCCCGCTCCCGGCATTTCCCCCAATCTGCCTTTGCAGGAACCTTTTGTTTTGCCAGAGCACTTGGCTGTAACTTCATTGTCCCCGCCTGGCTGCGGGACATTCCCCGAGCTGTGAAAAGCGCACCTGACGTTTGATTAGATCTGCAGCTCCCTCGCGCTAATTAGATAAACAATTTCCAGGAGAAACCCCAGCTCCCGGGCTCATCAAGCTTTCCCTGGGAAAGTAATTTGGTTTTCCTGCATCCAGCCGGGCTGCCTGAGGTCAGGCGGCCCCAAAACACGAGCAGTGCCCGGGCAGTGCCCCCCGAGGGGTTCCTGCTGTGCCCGTGCCAGGGAAGCAGCCCTGGGGAGGGTCGGGAATCCCAGAGAGGAGAGGGAATCAGGAATCAGGAGAGATCCCATTCCCAAAGCTCCTGCCTTCAGCACAGCTCCAGCATCTCCACCAGAGGAGGCACCAAGGGCTTCCCTGTGTTCTCCTGCAGATTTTTGGGGCAGGAAATGTTGCTGGTTATTGCAGAGTGAGGGAGCCCTCACAGGATCCCAGGATCACTGAGGGTGGAAAATCCCCCCAGGATCATCGATCCCCAGCCCAGAGCACCGAGTGCCACCTCCAGGTGCCACCTCCAGGGATGGGGACCCCAAACCCCCCTGGTGCCACCTCCAGGTGCCACCTCCAGGGATGGGGACCCCAAACCCCCCTGGGCAGCCCCTGCCAAGGCCTGGCCACCTTTTCCATGGAGAAATTCCTGCTGCTGTCCAGCCTGCCCCTCCCCTCCCTGCTGCCAGGTCAAACCCCAGCCCTGCACACCGCTCTGGAGTCTCTTTTATTTTTTCCAGGAATTAACCGGGCATTTTAAACATCAAAAAAAAACCCAGATCAAACAAAGGAGGTGTCACAGCCTGCTGCACGTCATTCATCCTGCAGACGTTTTTTTGGGAGAGGAATGTGCTCAGAGCGAGCCAGAGCCTTTAGTCATGGGGTTTCTGCTGGGAAAGAACCTCCCTGAGAGGCGTTGTCCTCCCACCCTGCTGGCAGCAGCCAGAGCCACGCATCCCGCAGGGATCAGCACGCTGCTGCTCCAAGGACACAACGGAGAAACCGGTTTTTAGTACTTAATTATTTTTCCTTTTCAACCGGGATTATTTACAATCAGATCTGGGAGAAGCAATTCACACCAAAGCAAACAGCCTGGAATATTTTAATTGTGTTTAAGCGACTCTTGCACCCACAAAAAAAACCAAAAAACAAAACAACCAAAAAAAAAGCAGCCCCAGGTGGTGATGGATGCTGCTGTCGTTTCTTTGAGCACTGTACCAGAAAAAAAACCAAAAAACCCTTCCCTCAGGTGTTCAGCACTGAGAGAAGGTTGGGGTGAATTCACTCGTGAGAGGGTAGAGCAGCTCCAAGGGCCATTTTGGGGCTGATTTGGGGTGTGGAGGTCACTTGCTGGTGCTGTTGTTGAAGCACTACCCCTCCTGGACTGGCACACTCAGGGGTTTGGCTCCCTAAAAATGTGCTTGGGATGGGGACCAAACCTGCCCAGGGTCCCACTAAGGTGCCAGGAGCTCTGTGCCCTTTGCAGAGCTGGGGTTTTGCCTCCCTCTCATCCCTCTGGGAGCCTTTGGCACCTCTCCTGCCCCAATTCCTGCCCCAGGCAGCCACAGAGCCCTGCCCAGTGTTCTCCATCTCACTCAAGGGATGAATTGCTGGCTCTGCCTGTCACAGCAGGAGGAGGCTGGGGAAGGTTCTTCCCCTCTAAAAAAACCTTCGGGACACAGTCCTGGTAGGATTCAAAGAGAAAGAAGCTGACATTTCGGCCTTCAATTCCACGTGGGAAGTTTTACACACAGCTTCAGCAGATTCTGCTGGAGTAGGAAATAGGAGAGGAGCCCTAAGGACAGGAAGGGGTTAAATGCCTGATGGTCTCAGAAGAGGAAGAAATCCTGCACTTAAACATAAAGATGAGATTATAAACAACTCTGTTAACCAAAACTATCTGAAACCTGAGAGGCTTTTGTCACTGCGATCCCAATTGAACTACTTTGGTCAGCCTTAACATATTGCTACCAGAAACCTGGGCTGCCTGGAGCCAAACTCTGCCTCTGCCTGAAGGCTGGGGAGGGCAAAGGCCGCTGGCATTTGTCCTGATGTTCTTCTGACAACAAAAGCAGAGAACAGCTGCAAGAAACTGTCCCGTGTGGTCAGCGGGAGGAGGAGGAGGAGGAGAAGGAGCTGCTCTTTGCAGCTCTGGCTCTCCGTGTGCTTTGCGCTGATTTTGGAGTCCTTCACAGAGGCGACAATGAGGATGCAGAAGGTCTGCGGTGCCCGGGATGTGCAGAGATGTCCTGCGGGCCCGGGGCTCCCTCGGGCGCGGTCACATCTCGGTGTCGGCGGGGCGGTGCTGCCGCCCCGAGTGCCCGTTCTGCGAGGACGCGGGGCCCGGCCCCTTCTCCTGGGCGCCCCCGTTCGCCTTGGGCGGGTTCGGCTTCTCCTGCGGCTCCGCCGGCTCCTGCGAGGGCGACATCAGCATGGTGTTCCCCTGGCTGCCGTTCTCCGTGTCGTAGGGGTCTTCAGCCTGGGGACACAAGGGACACGGTGAGACAGGGACAGGGATGCTGGGCTGGGGCAGGGGCTGCCCACGCTGCCCAGGCAGGAGGGACAGACAGACACGGGTCAGGGCACTGCTGGTGAGAAGGGGAGAATAGGGTCTGAACCAACGTGGAGCAAGAAAACCACCCAGGAGCTGCGGTTTTTGGAGCTGCAGTTTTTCCTGCAGCGCCTGCAAGAGAAGCTTTTTGTCAGGTTTTGTTGTTTTCCCCTAACCAGGTTTTGGAGCCACCCTTGCCTTGGGACAGAACCTCTGCTGGCCACTTTGGCCAAGGAAAAAAATCACCATGGAATGGAAATTATGGAAATCTTCTCTTTTCCTCGCCTTCCCCTTCCTTTGAAGCGCAGAGCTCACTGCCAGGTGTGGCAGAAGTGCAGCTCTGCAGGGCTGGGCGCTGCCATTGCTGCGAGGAGCAGGTTCCTCTGGAGGACCCAGGGCCTCAGGAGGATTCCCCAGGTGTTGTGCAGCCCTGGAATTGGCAATTCCCAGCTGGAATTCCCTCAGCAGCCCCCAGCACTCTCCTGGCTGGAGTTCTGTCTCTCTTCCACGGGTGGGCTGGACACTCCTCACCTTGGCACTGCCAGGGGTTCCTATGGCACACACTGGCACTGCTGCCAGCCCCAGGGCCACCAGGCAGTGTCCCTGCCTCTGACACAGCATTTCCCAGCTCTGTGCTCTGGGGAAATCCTTCCTGGCCAGGAAATACTCCGGTGGCCTGGCAGGAATGCTGGGCAGGGATGGGGAAGTCATGGCCCAGCCTCACTTTACACAGGGTCACATCCCCAAAAGTCACTGCAGGGAGGAGGAGTCCTCAGGGTCAGCCTGCCTGGGAAGGGGAGAATGGAAATAGGAAATTTCTGCCTCTTTCTTTCTCGATATGTTTTATTACCATGGCTGGTGGGGAGAAGTTTCCTTTATTACAGCACAGGCACAGACACAGGACTGACACAAGGAATGGGAATTAAGGGAATTAATGAAAGACTCGTGAGGTTTCAGGGGCTCTGGAGGGGTCTCGCTGGATGAGCTCTGACTGCTGAGCAAAGAGAAGAGTTAGATTTGTTAGAAGTGTGGGAAAGGGGCAGTGCTGCTGCTGCAGGAGCTGATTTTGGGAGAGGACAGAGGTTCCCCCTCTCCCTGTGTGCAGTGCCCCTGCCCTGCCCGAGCCGGGCACACTCAGGGGGTGAGCACGGAGCCCCAGGGGTGGGCACGGCCCCGTGCTGCCCCCCGGGCACCTCTCTAGCCGCGGCTGTGCCACCGGTAAGCACTGACCAGCCTCTGTCCCGCGGGGCTCCAGCTGCGCCGCCGCATCAGCAAACAGCCGGCCAGCCCCAGCAGCGCCAGCAGCAGCCCCGAGGTCACCAGCGCGATCAGCGTCCTGTGCGGAGCGTCCCGCCGGCCCCTCGGGCTCTCCTTCTTCAGGGACTCGATCCCAAACTGGAGAAAAAAACAACAGCAGAGAGAGCCGCGAGTGGGACAAACAGGAAACGTTCTCATCTGCTGCACAGGCTGCGAACAATGCTGCTGACACCTCCTTGGGGAGCCCTGCTGCCCCAGCCCTGCCCCAGCCCGGCCCCAGCCCTTGCTGCCCTCACAGGCTCCGTCCAGCCTCGGGTCTCCTGTGGCACAGGGAATTTCAGCCTCTGGAGCACACTCAGGGTTTGGAGCAGTTGGTTGAGATGTCTCTGAGTGCTCCTGCTCTGCTGCTCTGCTGCCCCAGCCCTGCCCCAGCCCTGCCCCAGCCCTGCCCCAGCCCTTGCTGCCCTCACAGGCTCCTTCCAGCCTCGGGTCTCCTGTGGCACAGGGAATTTCAGCCTCTGGAGCACACTCAGGGTTTGGAGCACCCAGCTGAGATCTCCCAGCTCTGCTGTTCGTACCCTGGGACACACCTGGGGCTCAGCCCCAGGGGAGGGCTGGGAGGAGGAATTCATTAATGTCAGCCTGGATTTTGGAGAAGCTGAGTGCCAATTGCACCCTGAGAGTTACTGCTGGGTCTGACCTCTGCTGGGGAAACACTCCAGCATTTACAGAGCCGTGGCACAGCTTGTTCTGGCTCTCTTGTGCTGCATCCCTGGATGTTGGCTCCAACCACAGAATCCCAGGCTGGTTTGGACCTTAAAAACCATCCAGTGCCAGCCCTGCCATGGCAGGGACACCTCCCACTGCCCCAGGGGCTCCAGCCCTGCCCAGCCTGGCCCTGGGCACTTCGGGGACCCCTGCACTCCTCAGGCACCCCCAGACTGGAGGCAGGTCCCAGTCTCAGCATGTCCCCAGCCTCGGCCAGGCACTTTTTGCAGCCAAATGTGCTCAAGGGATTTACCTTTTCCCAGTGGGACTTCGGGAGCGTGTTCAGAAGTTTGTCAGGATCTGTGAGATTTAAAACAGGAGAGCACATCACACACATTACACACATGAAATATGTTCATCACCCATGTTACACACATGAAATATGTTCATCACCCATGTTACACACATTAAATACGTTCATCCCACATGTTACACACATTAAGTATGTTCATCACACACATTACACACAATAAATGTTCATCACACACATTAGATATGATCATCACACACATTAGATATGTTCATCCCTCACGTTACACACATTAAATGTTCCTCACACACCTTACACATGCACACACCCCAGCCATGAACCCCACATCTGCAGCTCAGGGCACCCCAAGGAGCCTGGCTGAGCACAGAGGATGCTCCTGCAGGCATTTCCACAGCCCCAGGGGTGCAGCAGGACCCCAGCAGAAGGAGCAGAATTGCTGAGAGGTTCCTCCTCCCAGGATTTGTCTCACAGCCCTTCCCCACGAGGAAGGAGCCCTGTCCCACTGCCCACACCATGATCTGAGCCAAGGAATGCCCTCACTGACCTTTCTCCCCTTTGAGGATGAGGAGCAAGCAGTCCCTGTCCAGGCTGGATGGAGTGAGTTTGATCTCACAGGGGGACTCCACGCTGTGGGTTCTATTTTCACACAGTGCCTGCCATAAATCCAACCCCTTCCTCTCCAGAAAGTGTTCCTGCCAGATTTTCAGAAAGAGCAGCCATTAATCCAAGCAAACTGAGCAATCCTCTGCCTTGGCCACGCTGGTGGAAGGGTTGTGCTTTCCCATTTGAATTTTGGTGCCCTGCAAAGCTGGGCTGGGTGTCAGAGCCTCTCTCCCACCCCAGCACTGCCCAGAGCCCCAACACCTTGGAGGTGGAGGTGCTCATCTCTCATGTCTTAACTTAATGAGAATAAATTAAATGGAGGTATTATTAGCAACTCCTGAAAATGGCGTTTAAACAAAGCTAAATTTATGTAATTTAAAGCTAAATTTATGTAAACAAAGCTAAATTTAGGCTCTGAATCGCATGGCAAGTCTCCCCAGTTTTTGGGCTGGAACAACTGAAGAGCTCTATTGTTTCAGAGTCCCAGGCAGGGGCTGGGAAAGGAGGGAAATAACAAAGAAGCATTGAGCCTTCCTGTTTAGGAAATGTCTTCAATGTTTTTGCTAGGTTGCTGATCAAAGGCTAGGTAAAAAACCACATTTCTCACATTTTAGTGCTGTGCTAACTCTGGGGTGGGGGGAAGAGGAAGAGGAGTGAGGAGCTGCAGCCTTTGTGGGCCGGTTTCTGGATCAGACAGGATGAGATTTCTCCTCGGGGATATTTTCAGACACAGCCAGGCTCACAGACAGAGCCCAGCTTTGCCAAAGCCCTGCTCAGCCCCCTGTGCCCACCCCAGAGACAGAGACAGCTCCACTGAGCCCTTACACACTTTAAATGTGTTCATCCTGGGCTGGATCACCCTGGGGCTGTGGAAGGCAGAGCCCCCCTGTCCTGTCCTGTCCTGTCCTGTCCTGTCCTCTCTGCCTTCCTCCTCTGCCCAGAGCCATCCCCAGGTCCCTCCATCCTCTGAAAGCACAAAAACCCAGAAACTCCTCCACGGGAGAACAACAAACAAATCATTTTCAGCTGTTTCTATAGAGCTTGGCTCGGGGGGGAGGAAGGCCAAGATGGAACAAGAGACCCAAGTGTGTATTTTCCTTTCTGTGCTGTGGAAAGAACTCATCGGAGTGTCAGAGTTTCCCTTTGCAATTAGCAGCTCCCGGTGCCAGCTGATTGCTCATTTGCCTCGGGAAAGGCCAGGGGTAGAGAGGGACTCAGGTCCTGCCAGGACTGCTCTCCTCTGCCTCCCAGGTCCTGCCAGTGAGACAGAAACTCTAAGGAATTTAGAGATTTTTAGAGGAGCTGAGATTTTAGTTAGAGATAATTAAAATAAATTATTTATTTGAGTTAATTAAAATAAATGGGTAGGCCTTGATGAAGTTGAGAGTTGGTAGTTAACTAATAATTGATTGCTTGTCAGCACAATGTTTGGTTAGCTGGGTTTATAATGAAGAATATAGAAACTGATAAATGGCTTTTAGAAATATAAGACAATTGTTTTTAGGAACACAAGACAATTGTGGCCTCCTCTGTTCTGAAACCAACTGAAGATGGGGAATGGGAGTTCTACCAAGGGTCCATTTGTAATATTTACATTGAAAAGGTAGAAAGGTCAGAACGAGGAACACTTCATTTACTTCCTCATTTTGGGACCTCTCCCCATGAAAGGGACCACCGACCCATTTCAAGGAACAAACTACGCATGCTTAATGGCTTTTGAATTAATTAGCATACAAAGCAGGGAATGGGATGTACCAAAGTCATGAATATGCATTTGTATTTTGGGTATTCAAGACTTCTATAGATTAAAGGACTCTGTAATCCCCTGTAAACTGCAGTGTGTGTTTGGGAGCTATCCCACAATAAACACACACTTTCTAACTTTAAACTGTCAGAGAGTTTTTGGATATTGGTACTAGATCAATATCCATATTGGGAATGGGATGTACCCAAGTCATGAATATGCATTTGTATTTTGGGTATTCAATACTTGTATAGATAAAAGGGCTCTGTAATCACCTGTAAATTTCAGTGTGTATTTGGGAGCTATCCCACAATAAGCACACACTTTCCAGCTCTAAACTGTCAGAGGGTTTTTGTCCATCACAGTTGGATATCGGTACTAGATCAATATCCATATTTTTAATAAATCACCAGGTCCCACCCGGGGCTCTGCTGAGGGGACAGCCCTGCTGTGGAGGGGCTGGCCTGCAGCAAAGCTGACTTAATTAAATAAATAACAATTGGTGATTTTCGAGTGTGTCCATAGCAAGGAAGAAGACAAGGCCGTCAGCATGGGAACAGATGAGAAAAGACACATGAAAATCTTTGTAAGCTCACTACGTGCATAAGTAGATGTGCACGTGTGCCTTTTTAAATTTCTGTAAAACTTTTGCCAATCATATTGATGTTAATGAATATCCAGTGGGGAGGTGTTTTCCCCCCACCCCAGCAGGCTCCCTGGGCTGTTACAAATTCCCCATTTTTGGTGCTCAAGGCCAAGGACGGTCACAGAGAGCCCGGGATCCCCTCGGGAGCTGCTGGGGACACCGAGCAGCTCCTTGCAATGCCCTGTTTTCTTTCCTAGGCCGCTTGGCAAGACAAAAAAAGGCACTTTTGTTTCCAACGGGGAAGAGGAAGAAGAAGAACAAAGGCAGCTTCCTGTCGGACGCGGTGGGAGATGCTTTAGAAGCCCGGAGCTCAAAGGGAAAAGGAGAATTGGTGCAGCTGGGAGGTCATGCTTCCTCTGGAGCCCTTTGGGATCCTCCCTTTGGGATCCTCCCTTTGGGACCCTCCTGGGACCAGCCCAGGGGTGGCTGCTGGAGGCCCTGTCACAGACATTTCTTTTATGAAAAATCCTCTCTCAGGATTTTTCCTGCTGAAGCTGAAAAGTTAAGCAACAAGACATAAAGAATAGATTGTCTGCTGGTGTGGAATGCAACGGGGTGTTCTGTGGTTGGTCTGGTCTGGATGTTTTGGTTCAGTGACCAGTCACAGCAGAGCTAGCTCTGGGAGTCTGTCAAGGCCAGCTGGTGTGTTATCATTCTTTACTTTCTCTCCTAGGTAGCTTAGCATCTTCTAGAAACTCTCCTTTTCTTTTCTTTTAGCATTGTTACAATGTAGTATACATATATATCATAAAATAATAAAGCAGGCCTTCTGTAATGGAGTCAAGGACCTTGTATCTGATATCACCTGAAACCTCTAACCCCAGCCCCCAGCCCAGAGACCCCCGGGGGGCTGTGGGTGACCCGGGGGCTGCAGGACACTCACGCAGCTGCCGGACCCGTTGAGCTGCAGGCAGACGGCCCCGGCGGTGTCCCCCTGGTCCCCGGCGCTGTGGCAGCGGATGGCGGGCTGCAGGGAGAGCACAGGGGGTGTCAGAGCCCTGCTGGGTGCAGCCCCCAGCCCGGGCTGCAGGGAGAGCACAGGGGGTGTCAGAGCCCCGCGGGGGTGCAGCCCCCAGCCCGGCCTCCCCAAGCAGCCCCGTCCTCACCTGGGGGCCGCTCCCGGCCGTGGGCAGGGCTGTGGTGGCAGCGGGGACAGCGGGATGCTCCGAGGTGGCCGCGGGGCTGGGGGTGCCCGAGGTTGGTGCCCTGTCCCTGGGGGTGCCCGAGGTTGGTGCCCCGTCCCCGGGCTGGCTCGGGGGGCTCTGGCTCGTGGGGACCCCCGGGCTGCCCTGGGAGGGGCCTGGCAGTGATGTGGGGGCCAGGCTGGGCTGGGGGCTGCTGCTCAGCTGGCCGAGGAGCTCTGAGGATGTCCTGGTGGCCCCGGAGCTGGCTGTGGCTGCAGCTGGGAGGAAACGCAGAGAGAAGGGCTCAGGAGGAGCCCTGTGAGCTCAGGGTGGGACAGACATGGATCAGCAGCAGCACCTGCAGCCTTTGGCTCTCTAGGGAAAGCTCATTAGCCCGGTTCTGCTGCCTAATCACACACACCCACAGCTGGGACACATTGGCTCATTTCTGGGTGACACCAGCCACCCCCCCAGCATCACCCCCAGCTCCTCCCTGGCCCCGAGGCGTCCAGAGGAGGCTCTGATCCCAAACAGCACCAGGGAGAGGCTCCCTGCACCCTCCCATCCCTCCTGAGCCCTCCAGAGCCTGAGCTGGGCCTCCCATCATGGAACCCCACACTGGTTTGGGTGGGAGGGACCTCAGAGCCCACCCAGTGTCCCCCTGCCATGGCAGGGACACCTTCCCCTGTCCCAGGTGCTCCCAGCCCTGTCCAGCCTGGCCTGGGACATTCCAGGGATCCAGGGGCAGCCCCAGCTGCTCTGGGCACCTGTGCCAGGCCCTGCCCACCCTCCCAGGGAACAATTCCTGCCCAAAATCTGATTTAAAGCTCCCTCCTCCAGCTTAAAGCCATTCCCCCTTGTCCTCTCCTCCCCAAGGGACCCCCACAGGTGGCTCTCCCAACACGTGTGCAGAGATCAACATCCCTGAGCTCTTTGTTCTGACCAGGATGGGGCTGAGCTGCCTGGGCTGGTGTCCCCAGGTGGGATTTCCCAGATGGAATGAAACCCTGTGACCACACTGAGCACAAACCGTGCCTCAACCAGCACTCAATAAATCAGATCCTGACCACAGGAGCTCCCAGGAATGACAGAGAGAACACAGGCAGGGGTTACCAGAGGTTGGCTGGGTGCTGCTGGTGTCCCCCGTGGCAGTGCTGGCGGCGGTGGCAGCGCTGTCCCCGGCTGTCCCTCTGCTCCTGTCCCCTGCCGTGGGGCTGGGGGCGGCCGTGGTGCTCCCAGCAGTGCAGCCTGGGGGCAGAGCAGCTCTCAGGGGCTGCTGAGCCCCCGGGGGAAAGCAGGAAAGGTTCAGCTGCTCCCCCAAATTCACTGCTTCTTGCCCCAAACGGGCAGGAAGCCTTGGGGAGAGGCTCAGGGGTGAAACTTTTCATCTGGGGGAGCAGCAGAGCCTGGGGCAGCCCCTGAGGGGCTCCAGGGCTCTCAGGGGAGGAGGAGGACAGGCTCTGCCCTCAGCCCAGCCCCTTTGGGGATGCACAGAGCTCTGGATTTCAGAGCAGTTTGGGTTTGTAATCCTGGGAGGGAAGAATCCAGCCTTGGAAGAGATCACTGGCGTGCCTCAGGATAGATAAGTTGGATTTACAGTTGCAGGCACAATCTCAAAGTAAATAGAAACATTCCCACTGGCTTGGGATCAGCCCTGACTCATGAGTGAAAACATCTTTGGAGGTAAAGCAGAGTGTTTGCAGAGTGGTTTGCTGCTCTAACCTAAAGTTTATATATTGCTTCCTGCTGCCTTACAGAGATGACACTTCCAGCTTTTCCTTCTGAAATGAGCTGTGTGAGTCAATGAAAATGCATTTCTCCCCATTCCTCAGCTTCTCTCTCCCTAAGATCTATTCCCACTTTAGCAAACAGCTCCAGTCTCTACCCCAGGGCTCTTGGTGTTTAAGATTCTTATCCAGGCACTAAAGAGAAAATCATTCAGAATGTGTTGTTTCATTTGCAGCTCTGCCCAGGGGACCCCCAGCTCCAAGAACAGTTACTCCATCCTCCCAAAGCACCCTGAGAGATGGAGCAGCTCTGGCAGCTCCTGGGCAGGATCTGCTGCCAGGGAACAGCACTGGGAGCTGGGAACTGGGCATGGGCCTGGCAGGGGCTGCTCTGGGTTGGGTCAGCTCCACAGAGCCTGGAAGGCTTGGGAAGGGCAAAGCCTGAGGGCTCTGGGGTTGGTTTTGGCCATGGGTGGCAGGGCCAGAGCTGCTGGTCCTGCTGGGGGAGGCTGGGCCAGTGTGGGGCTCAGACTGGTCCTGTGGGGCTGCCCACACTGCTGCTGCCCATCCTGATCCATCCCATCCTGATCCATCCCATCCTGACCCATCCCATCCTGATCCATCCCATCCTGATCCATCCCATCCTGATCCATCCTGATCTATCCCATTCTATCCATCCTGATCCATCCCAGCCATCCCATCCTGATCCATCCCATCCTGATC
>JAWWEY010000108.1:5583690-5605357 GCA_035582745.1 Loriotus luctuosus
TCCCATCCTGATCCATCCTGATCCATCCCATCCTGATCCATCCCATCCATTCCATCCTGATCCATCCCATCCTGATCTATCCCACTCTATCCATCCTGTCCATCCCATCCTGATCCATCCTGATCTATCCCATTCTATCCATCCTGTCCATCCCATCCTGATCCATCCTGATCTATCCCATTCTATCCATCCTGTCCATCCCATCCATCCTATCCTGATCCATTCTATCCATCCCATCCTGATCCATCCATCCATCCTGATCCATCCCATCCTGATCCATCCCATCCCACCCCTCCTGGGCTGCAGCTGCTCGGGGGGCCCTGCTGAGGCTCAGTGCAGGTGGCTGGAGCTGCACTTTGGGTTCTGGCACAGCTTTCAGCTCGGGGGGAGAAGTTCCTCCTTCTCCAGCACAGCTCAGTTCCAGATGCTGAAGTCACCGAGTTTTCCTGCTGACTTTTAGCAAATGAAAAGCAGGAGGCAGGACTGGTGCCCAGAGCAGGGAGCAGCCCAGAGGCAGAGCCAGGCTTTGGGCAGGGCCAGGCTTTGGGCAGGGCCAGGATTTAGGCCCAGCTCTGTTGGGCCCAGCTCTGTTGGGCACAGCTCTGTCAGGCTCAGCTCTGTCAGGCACAGCAGCAATTCTCACATCCCCAGCACAATGCAGCCCTGCCGTGACCTCCCCGAGTGCCAGAGCCACCCAAGCACCTCTGAGCTCCTCCAGATGTTCACAGAGCACCCCAGGGATTCCCCATCAAAGCCTTTTCAGTGCTGCATTCTGGACTGGAGGCCTGGCTGCTGCTCGGTGTAGTTTGGGAGAGGAGCTGTCACTTTGGATTTCTCTTTCTTGCCTTTCCTGGAGCGTGTGCAGGAGCTTTTCCACAGAACATGGGTCAGGGGTTTTTATGAAATCTTTGAGATAAATAATGATCCAGATGTGGGCTGGATAATCCACGTGGTGCTCAGCTAAAGAGGGTTATTTATTGCACCATGCATTTTTAATGGCTTTATTAAGCTTTGTCAGTTTGTTAGGATTGAGGGTTTAGAGTTTAAGCCAAGCTATTTATTAACCTGGGAGAAATCTTCACCTGGCAATGCAAGCACGTGCAGGAGCAAAAGCATGCAGAGATGGGAAAGAAAATGGCACTTCCCAGCACCCATTGTGTTCACCCAGCTAGGTTTAAAAATTAAATGATTTTTTAAAGATATTTTAATAATGGGGCTTAGGAAGGATCTTCGATTGAATAAAGAAAAGGCAACAATATAAATGTTGAATTTGCTCCAAGACTCATCCCTGAGCACTCAGCCAGGACCACGAAAGAGCTCTGCAGTGGCAAAGGTTCAGGAAAGAGGAGGGAAATTTCCATCACTGGATCCCAGTCCTGACCCACAGCAAACAGAACTGAGGGAGCTGAATCCCACTGGGAATCTCTGGGCAGGACCTGAACCTCCTGAGCTGATCCTGCCTCAGATCTGCTGCTTCACCTCTGGAAAAGCCTCTGCTGAGCCCTGGGCTCCTTGGGCACCTGGCACACACAGAGCCTGGGCCAGGGCAGCTCCTCAGCTCTGCCTTCAACAGAGATTGTGGAATAGACAGAGTTTGTTCCCCAGCTCTGCCTTTAACAGAGTTCATTGGAATAAACAGAGTTCATTCCCCAGCTCTGCCTTTAACAGAGATTATTGGAATAGACAGAGTTCATTCCCCAGCTCTGGGATGGGGTGCCCTGAGCTGGCACAAGGGCACTGCTGGTGCAGGGCTGCAGAGGAGGGTGAGGAGCCATGGGATGAAGAACAGGAGGGTAAAGGGACCATGGGGTTGCAGGAGAGGAGGGTGTGGAACTGTGGGATGCAGGAGAGGAGCTCTGGAGCTCTGGGATGCAGGAGAGGAGGGTGAATGGACTGTGGGATGCAGGACAGGAGCTCTGGAGCTCTGGGATGCAGGAGAGGAGGGTGAATGGACTGTGGGATGCAGGAAGGGAGCTCTGGGCCGGGATGCAGAGCCCTGGGGCCGCAGCCAGCCCCGGCTCCCCCCAGCCCCTGCAGCCGGCATTACTCATGCCTTTGCAGTTCCCAGCCATGTGGCAGGAATTCAAGCGGGTGGAGCCCTCTTCCCTCTGGAAATATCTGATAAAATCCCTCCCCTCCCCTTTTCCTTGGCCCAGACAGGATGTGGGTGTGGGGCCGGGGCCGGGGAGCCCCCCGAGCTGCCCCACCACAGCCCAGCTGCTGCTCCCAGCCTTTCCTTGGGCAGCCCAGCACCTTCCCGGGGCTGGGATTTCTCAGTCGCCTCGAAAGGATGTTAAACTCGAGCAGCTGGAAGCTTTAAAGCCTCTTTTTCCTTTCCTGATGTTCAGGACTTTCATAAGTGTTGCAGAAGGAGTGGAGGGAAGAAAGGACGTGTGAAAATGGCGAGAAAGGAGATTTTTCTAAAAATCAAGCTTGGCAGAGAGGAATGAAAAACATGTAAAGAAGAAAGATGAAAGGTTAAGTGAAAGAATAAAGTGTTTTTATTAGGTACAAATGCAATCCAGCTCCCAGTTCCATGTTCACTGTGAGACAAGCCCAGGACAGCTCTCCATGCGCTTTATCCATCCCCAGCTTTCCAACACAAGCTGCTCACAGCATCCTCCCAGGGGCTTGGGAGGGTCTGGGAACTGCAGCCCGCTCTGCAGAGCAGGGCTGGCTGCAAACCCTTCCTTGGAACTCGGCAGGAGCCCCAAAGAGCCCGGCAGAAGGAGCAGTTCTGGGATTTGGGCTTTCCCAGGGGATTTTCTCCCTGGGGTTGGATCCTGGACCCTGGCCCTGCATCCCAGGCCCCAAACTGCATCCTCCCCACACCACAACCCCACAGCACACCTGCAGGGCTCCTGCCCCTATCCCAGGGTGGGTTTTTCCCTATCAAACCCCTGCCTTTAGCTGGAGGAACCCGGGGAGCTGCTCCCACCAGGAGCGGCTCCAGCCCAAACCAGCGCTGGGATTTGCAGGGCAGCTGCACAACTGGAGCCTTGGATGGATCCCCTGGCACTCCCCACGGTCTGGGGAGCCAGCAGAGCCCCAGGGATGGATTTTCCCAGCAGCTACACCCAGGAGAAGCCAACCTGCCCCACCTGAACATCCTGCAGGAGTGATGGGCAGGGGCTGTGCAGGCACATTGTGCACAAAGCATTAAAGCCCCACCAGCTTTGTCCTTCCAAAATCCGAGCTTTTTATCACTTTTCCATCACTTTTGTTTTGTACTCAAGGTTTGGAACTGGAGGTTTGAAGCTCAAGCTTTGCCTCGCACCTTTGTCTCACAGCCTCGCTCGGTTCAGCCCAACCACACAGCCCTGAATGTCATTTTTCTCACAAAAAACTGGAATTTTATTCAATTCTTTTCAAATTAACACAGACTGGAGGGTCGGCCAGCGGCTCAGGTGAGCAATTTACCTGGGCAGCCAGGGGAACATGAAAGGAGCTCTGTGAAACAGGAGAACAAAACGCAGTGAATTCCTGCAATAGATCTCCCATTCGTGTGAGTGAGAAAAAATCACATTTGAGGAGACACCCGCAGGCTCCTGGCTCCTGTCCCAGCACACCAGGCAACACACAGAGTGCTGCTTCACTTTTTCAGTCCTTTTTCTATTACCTCATGGCTGTTGGGTTTGGGACAAAAATGAGAATATTTCCCTAAAACACAACCCTTTAAAAAGCAGCACCTAGAGAAAAATCTCGGTGCTGTTATTCACCGCTTCACACGATGAATATTTGAAGAGCTGCAATAGGAGATTTTTAATATTTATGGAGACTCATTTGATTTTCAGCAAATGTTTAGTTCCAACCGCAAAACAAAAGCGTGGCTCGTTTACACCAGAGCAGGCTGAGAGACAGCTTGAACTGTGGCTGCACCCTGCCTGTGTGCAGGGACAACTCCTCGTGTTTCCCAGGAGTTTGTGGGGCAGTTTTATCCCCATTCCTGTCCCTTGCTGAGGTTTTATCCCCATTCCTTTCCATTTCTGAGGTTTTATCCCCATTCCTGCCCCTTTCTGAGGTTTTATCCCCATTCCTACCCCTTGTTGAGGTTTTATCCCCATTCCTTTCCATTTCTGGAGTTTTATCCCCATTCCTGACCCTTTCTGAGGCTTTATCCCCATTCCTGCCCCATTCTGAGGTTTTATCCCCATTCCTGCCCCATTCTGAGGTTTTATCCCCATTCCTGTGCCTTGTGGAGGTTTTATCCCCATTCCTGCCCCTTGCTGAGGTTTTATCCCCATTCCTTTCCATTTCTGAGGTTTTATCCCCATTCCTGACCCTTGTGGAGGTTTCATCCCCATTCCTGCCCCTTTCTGAGGTTTTATCCCCATTCCTGCCCCTTTCTGAGGTTTTATCCCCATTCCTTTCCCTTTCTGAGGCTTTATCCCCATTCCTTTCCCTTTCTGAGGCTTTATCCCCATTCCTTTCCCTTTCTGAGGCTTTATCCCCATTCCTGCCCCTTTCTGAGGTTTTATCCCCATTCCTGCCCCTTTCTGAGGTTTTATCCCCATTCCTGTCCCTTTCTGAGGCTTTATCCCCATTCCTTTCCCTTGCTGAGGCTTTATCCCCATTCCTGTCCCTTGTGGAGGTTTTATCCCCACTCCTGTCCCTGTCTGAGGTTTCAGGGTGGCGCTGAACCCCAAACTCCTGCAGAAGCATCTTCCCCCCAGCCAGCCCTGTCCCCGCTGCCCCCGGCCTTGGGGACCTCGGTACTCACCAGCCAGCTCCAGCAGGCAGAAGATGCAGAGGAGCTGCCCCCACTCCATGGCTGGGGGGATCCCCAAAGCTCCCAAAGCCTTTCCCTGCTCCGGGGCAGCTCCCGGGGCCGCTCAGTCCCGCAGCAGCTCTGAGCTCATGCAGCTTGGTTGGAGTTCAAGCCTTTGAGATCACTCAGAGCTGCTGGGGTGGGTTTCTCTTCAGGGGCTGTGCTTGTGCTTCGGGACGGTGAGGTGGAGTTTCTGGGCTTTGATTTCCCAGTTTTTATAGAGTTCGTGGCAACCTCGCTATCACTTAGGTAATTTTCTCCTCCCCGCTTTCCTGCCAGCAGCTTCAAAACAAACAAAAGATCGGCCCTCTCCCCAGCAAAGGATCCCAAAGGCTGGCTGGGATTAACTCTTTCCTGAGAGCTGCTGCTTTCCTGTGCAAGGAGGGCAGGGACACAGCCTGGTGCAGCTGGATGCAGGGACTGCAGCCCAACCTGCAGCTGAGCTCCCCCAGAGCAGAGCAAACACAGCCCGAGCACAGCAGGGCTGTGGGGAAACCCAGCTCCAGCCCACAGAGCCCCAAACGTGGTCCTGGCACTGTGGGAAACGGGGCAATGCTGAAAATGGGCTTCAGAACCAGAGATTTTCTCAGCAAATTAAGCAGGGAGCTGAAGGATGTGAAATCATCGCTGACCTGAGCAGAAGTGACTCCATTAACTGCACTAAATCAACTCCAGTCAAACAGGGAGCACACACCAGATGGGTTAGAGAGGGTCTGGGGCAGGGAGAAACCCACAGGCAGAAGGTTTGGCATGGAACCTGGAGCAGGAGCAGGATGGGGGAGCAGGAACTCTGGAGAAACTCTCTGGATTGAAGCTGGAGCAGGATGGGGGAGCAGGAACTCTGGAGAAACTCTCTGGATTGAAGCTGGAGCAGGATGGGAGAGCAGGAACCCTGGAGAAACCCTTTGGACTGAAGCTGGAGCAGGATGGGGGAGCAGGAACTCTGGAGAAACCCTCTGGATTGAAGCTGGAGCAGGATGGGGGAGCATCCCCTGAGCTCCTTGGGGATGCTCTGTGGGAGCCCTGGGGCAGCACAGAGCCCTGGCTGCAGTTTTATTTCCCAGGTGGGAAGCTTGGCTCTGGCTCTGCACTGCAGGCACGCGTGGGATGGGGCAGGATGAGGGATGCTCTGGGTCCTCACACGGGGGTGTCCATCCCTGGAATGTTCCAGGCCAGGCTGGATGGGATTTGGATGGGATTTTCCCCTATCTGGGATAGGGGAAGGTGGAATGAGAGGATCCTTAATCACCCTTCCAACTCAAACCAGCCTGTGAGTCAATTTATGGCCTTTGGGTATAAAAAAAATAAGAGATGAACGTTTGGGAAACTCAGCTCCAGTTCAGTATTAATTCCATCTTTTCTTTTATAGCTGGATGATGAGGTGACTAAAGGAGTCATTGGGAACAGGAAATTGAAAAATGAGGTGGACAGGAAAGAAAGCTGTGGAAAGAAGGATGAGGAAGCTCTTACTCAATGTTTTATCTTTTCCTGGATGCTCCTGTAGCACTTCTACAGGCACAGAATCACAGAAGCTGCTCTGGGTCTTAAGGGACCCAAAAACTCACTGCAAACCCCTGCCATGGGCAGGCATGGCCATTGTTTGGCTACAGCAGAAAAGGATTAAAAAACACACACACAAAAAGAAAACAGGATGGTGTTACCTACAAAGAAATCCTCAAATGCTATTTCCACATTTATTGTAGGACGAAATTCCAGTAGCTTTTGCTTTTAGCATAGTACAGGAGCTGGATGTGATGATGTTTAAATGTCCCTTCCAACTCAAAGCCTTCTCTGGTTCTGTGGCAGGAAAATGTTTCTTGGAAGGAAACATCTGTGGCTCAGCAAAGGGCTCCAACATCTATATAAAGATTTCTGTTATGTTCAGTAATCTATTACTGACTAGCAGAGACACACAGCTCTATGAAAGGCCAAAATATCCAGGTAAAATGTGGTCTGAAAGCTGAGTGTGGGCACAGCCCTGCTGACTCCAGCAGCTCCCACCAAGAATTTTCCCTTTTTTTCCTTTTTTCCCCTTTTTCCTCCCTCAAACACACACACACAGTGTGTAACCAGGTTTTACATTGCATGTCAGCCCAGAAAATGAATTCAGAGATGAAATGTGAAAGGCAGAGTGAGACAAGAGTCTCATTTAAATAGCAGATATGTTTTTGTCTATGGAAGTGAGAATTTGGGCTGAATAACATGACTGAAAATCAGAGTGATAGATCCACAGAGGGGTTTGGGTTGGAAAGGACATTGCAGACCATCCCAGTGCACCCTGCTGGGGACAGGGACATTTCCACAGCCCGGGCTGCTCCTGGGTAAAGAAACCAACAGGATCATCCAGCTTTGGCTGCTGGGTCTGTTTCACCTTTCAAACCAGCCCAGAAATAGAGAGCTGCACTAAAAATAGGCCACGGCCAGGTCTGGCAGACACCGTGCAGGGGAAGCTCCTGGGTTTGGTTTCCAGGGGAAGCTGGATTGGGCTGGAATGGTTCCCTGTGTCAGAGATGTGGGATCTCATTCCTATTTATGCACTGCCCATCCCACAGAGCTCCTTTTGGGAGAGTGGCTCAGCTGAGCTCAGGGAAATCCAACATTTCCTCCAAGCCAGAGCCACAAACCCACAAAGTAAGTGACTTATTACGATTATTCTTTAACCAAATGTCCCCAGAGGATTGCTGTGGGCAGACCTAGGGGTGCTTCCATCCATCCTGGTCATCCCTGGGGCACAGGAATGGCTGTGCTGGGCACAGGGGGGTGGCACTGGGGCCCTCCTCACCCTCAGCTGACAAAAATCTGACCCAGCCTAACACAGAGCAGGCCAGGCTTTGTTGTTGGATGTTCCTGTGCACACAGCTCTGAGCAAATCCTAAATATCCCAAATATCCAGCTGTTCCTTTGGTCATTTTCTTGATTCCACGAATGGGAGACACCTTTTCTCACAGATCCAGCTGACTTGAGCCCGTTGAGGGCAAATCCTGCAGAATTATTTCCTTTCTCTCGGAGCCCCAACACATTTTTATAGCCAGAAATTGCAAGCCCACAATAAGGAACATGCCCTTGAATTATCTCCCAGCACACTCAGCATCAGCTGTGTCAGGTTAGCAACGCCTGAGCCAATTCCAGCCCAACATTTGGGGGATCAAGTGTCCAAATTTTGTGCAGCACGGCGATGGAGGCTCGCTCACAGGGGCTGGGATCCTGTCCAGGCCTTTAAGGGTGATTGAATTTAATTGTGAATGATGCAATAGACATATGGCTGGGAAGCTATATGCCAGGAAACGTGTTTTCTATAAGTATTTTAGCAGGCAGATGGCACACAATGGTTTTGGTGCAGTCATTTCCTCACCTCTTTAAAAGCTGCTATTTTGGACAGATGAAATAATCCCACTGCCAGCATCCCCCCCAGGGCAGCAGCACTGCTGGCCCAGAGGATGTGCAGGGTTTGGGGGCTATTCCTGTGCACAAACACATCAAATAAATCCACCTTGCACCCACCTCCCCAGTGCCACTCACGGGTTCCCAAAGCATTTTAAAAACTTTCCCACTTCAACTGGAGTGAGCAATAACTCCCCACAGCACTTCAGAGGCACTTGGAGCAAACCACACCATGGGGAAACCCCAAAGGACACAAATTCTGCACCCCAACCCTCAGCAAACTGCCCCATTCCCAGACAGAGCAGCTCCTGGAAATGACTCCCCTCTCCCACACCCAAAAACTGCTGATGGAGGAGAAGGAGATGCTGCAGGAGCAGATCCAGCTTCTGGGAATGGTGGGCAGCCAGAGCAGAGCATGGAGCTGCAAATAAACTGGGACTGAGTGAAGTTTGGGTTGTTTCTTCTATGAAAATGCTGCTGGGATCACATCTGCTGTGGTGCAGCACCAAACCCAGGTCCTTTGGTTCCTGGAGCCTTTGGTTCTGTGCAGAACACAAACTCTGCCCCGAGCAGGCAATTCCTGAGGGATGGAGGGATGGAATTCAGCTCCTGAGGGATGGACTGGTGGGATTCAGTTCCTGAGGGATGGGATTCAGCTCCTGAGGGATGGACTGGTGGGATTCAGCTCCTGAGGGATGGACTGGTGGGATTCAGCTCCTGAGGGATGGGATTCAGCTCCTTGGGGATGGACTGATGGGATTCAGCTCCTGAGGGATGGACTGATGGGATTCAGTTCCTGAGGGATGGGATTCCATTCCTGAGGGATGGACTGGTGGGATTCAGCTCCTGAGGGATGGGATTTAGTTCCTGAGGGATGGACTGGTGGGATTCACCTAAAAAAGGGCAAAGAGCCCCAGAGCTGCCCTGGCAGCATGACCCTTATTGTGATTTCCTTTAAAGCTTGTCACCCACTGGTTTTATGGTGCTGGGGTTTGCATGCTGGTGCAATGTCATTTCCACACCAGGCTGTCCTGGAGAGCCCTGGCAGTGCCCTCCTGCCCAGGAGGGTGCTGGGGAGACTGGAGCTGCTAAAAAACCTCCCTGCATCTTTGTTTTTTCTCCTCCAGGCATCCCCAGGACTTCAGTAAGAACCATTCCCCCCACAACACCAAAACCACAATCTGAGGGGTTTTTTTGGGTGAGTTTCAGGGCTGTTGATGGATTTTCTTGCACCCTGAGCTGTTCTTTTGCTGTGCTGATGAGGAGATACCATCTCCACGGACCTCCTTCTTCCCGTCTCAAATCCAGGAGGGATTCCTTCCCGGGAAAACAAAGGGCTTTATTTAGCCCTGGAGCTGGGGCAGCCTGGCTGGTTTCCTGCCTCTGCTGCTCCAACTGTTTCCAGGTCACTGCAGTGAGCATCTCCCGGCCCATCCTGTGCCAGGATTCCTTTTTTTCCCACCCAAACCCTGTTCCCATGGCTGGGAAAAGCATCCCCTCACCTTGTTTTTTGGGCAGTTCCTCCTGACTCGCTCCCCCTCTGGTGCTGCTGCAGGAGAATGTTCCATTGGGGGAGAATTTAATGGAAAATCACTCAAATCCTTGATTTCCATCACAGTCTGCCCCTTCCAGGGATTGAAGAGCTGGGAATGGCCCGTGTGAAAAACACCAATCGCTCGTTTTAAAGTTTTAAAAAAGTTTAATAATAATAAAATGGTTCTAAGAATAGTAATACAAATTAGAGTAATAAGAATTTGGACAATGAGAGTTAGGACAATAAAAAAGTAAAGAATTATTAATGGCTTGTTAACAAAGGACTAACCTTTAAAAGCAATAGCCTGTTGCATATTAATACATGCAATACATGATGCATACATTCTTTTTAAACCAGAGATTTTTTGGTTATTGTTAACTTCCCCCCCTCATCTTGTAAATCAGTTTTGGTCCCTGGAAGTCTGGGCCTTCCCAATAAGGAGGTAAGAACTCTTAGTTTGAGATTTTGGTGTCTTGTTGCTGTCATCTCTGTGTGAAGAATTTCTTGATTATCTTCTCCATTCCTTGAGCTACTTAGAAAAGCATCTTACACTGCACAGTTTCTAATTTAATATTAGCTTAGAACTTAAAACTATATTTAACACACCGTTTAAAAGGATTAATACAGTGTAACTTTCTAACATAACACATATAATATTCATTTTAATATTTGCAAAAGCCAATCACATAATCCACGTTTTTCCCAGCCCACGCAGGAGGCACCAAATGAGCATCCCCTGGTTCCATTTGAAGCAGCAGCCTCAGAGGAAAAGTTTCAGGCACAAAAACTCCTCAGCAATCTCTCAGCAGATGGTTTGCCTGGCTGCAGCCGTGTGTGCACTTGGTATTTGCTTTATTATTTGAAGATATTGATTTTAGCAGGATGATCATAGTGAGCAATTTGTTTTAATAGACCACTTTTATTAACAGTGTGTTAGACTTGCAGCAGCCATGCATCTTTCTTTTTTTTCTTTTTTTCTTTTTTTTTTAAGATTTCCAAGAGCTTTTTGGAATAAAATGTATGATCTGAAGAGCAGAAGTCTGAGATTCTGAAGAGGTTTTTTTCAGCTGTTTCTCTTGGAGAAATGATTCTGCTGTGTGTGAGTGGCTGTGCAAGAGGGTGATAAATAGCAGGGCACAGTTAAATGCAGTTGGAAGGGTTATGAAGAGGCAAGAATTTGCTCAAGTTAAAAAAATTATATACATCTATAAAAACCATATACATATATATGTGGGTTTTAATTCTAAATGAAATATTTGAATTGCTGTCCCATCCCTGGAAGTGTCCAAGGCCAGGTTGGACAGGGCTTGGAGCAACCTGAGGGAATGGAAGAGGCCCTGCCCATGGTAGGAGTGCAACTGGAGGGTTTTTAAGGTTCCTCCCAACCCAAACCATCCTGGAATTTGATGATAATCCCTTGGGAAGAGTCAGTGAGTGAATTTCCATCTCTGCAGGGTGCAGCTGTGCCCCTGTGTGCCATCAGATGCACCAGGTGTGATTTCAGGCAGCTGCTCTCAGTGTGTTGAGGTACCAAACCACCCTCAAAATCTGGTTTTTTAAATTTTTCTGGAAAATTCCCCACTAGTTTGAATGTTCCAAAATGAGTTGAACATCCCAGGAGCAAGAAGGAGCTGCAGGAGGGTGAGAGGGCAGAGAGGAGAGGACAGAGCTGGACATTCCTGTCCCCATCCATCAGAGCCCTGGGTGGCGTCAGATTCTCATTAACCTGATTTCATTGATTGCTTTCCATTGCTGCCCCCTCCAAAATGTTTAACTGTAATAAACAGCAGCACCATGAAACACTGATAAAAATCATTAAAGCATAAGTCTGGTAATTCAGGGTGAAGATTGGCTCCTCCATCCAGGTCTGCAGCTGCTAATTGCAATTTATTTCTCCGTTTTTGGATGTCATAGGAACACGCAGGAGCTGGATTCATGGCTGGGGCTCTCCATCCATGGCCAGCACTGCAGCAAGAACATCCTGTGGATGCTCCAAGTGAGCAGAATCTGAGATGGGTGAGATGTTTAATTCAAAATTTAATTCCAAATAAACCCTCTTTGCAATGCTGCTCATTCTAAATGCAGTTATGGGATCATGGAATAATTGAGGTTGGAAAAGGGTCCAACATTCCCCAGCACTGCCAATCCCAGCCTTGGCCTCAGGTGCCACATCCACACATCTTTTAAACCCCTCCAGGGATGGGGACTCCACCCCTGGGTTGTCTTTTCCAATTCTTGACCAACATTTTGGTGAGAAAATGCCTCCTGTTGGCTGAATTTCTGTGTTTAATTCATTGTCTTTACAAACACACTTCAAACACAACCACCTGATGGCTCTCCTCGTTGATCCCAAGTTCCCACTTGCCAGAAGCCTTGCTGGCCTCTGCTGAGCATCCCCTCTGCCCAGGGAATTAGGGAAAAAATAAAATAAATAAATCTCAGTTCCATTGCCTTTGTTTCCAGGGAGATCCCCCCCACCTCCAGCTGTAATTCATGCAAAGGAAGCACAGCCTTAAAAAAAAACCCCAACTTTGGTGGTGTTTTGGTGGTGTTTGGTTATTGGTTTTGACACTAGGAAATATAGAGGAAGGTTAATTGAAAGTGCATTGATGACAAATGATTTGGATAACGTAGGGATATATGGTTTAATTATTTGATAGAAAAAAGTCAGGATAAAAAAAATGAATGCGTAAAATGGAATTTAAATATTAGTTCCTAGTAAATGATAAAATTGGTGGTGTTTGTGAGAGAGAAACCAAAAGCATCATTGGGAAATAAAGGAATGGCTTTATTAATTTGTAATAAAGGACAGAGCAGCTCAGGGGCAGGTGCTGCTGGGGCTGCAGAGGGAGCTGAACCCAGCAGAAAAGGCAAAGGGGCTGCACAGGGCTCTGTCTCCACCCTGGCAATTGCTGATAACAAAGTGCTGCTGGTTCCTACCTGGGAAACGAGGCCCCAGAGGGAAGAGGCTTTCCCTGTTTCAAAGGAGGATTTGTTCAGATGCAGGGACGGGAGCATCCCCGGTCATCACTGCTGCTCTGTCCCTCTGCTCTGCCTCCCAAACCTCCTTTGGTCTGGGATTGAAGTGCTCTCCTTGTTCTTAGAGGGATAAATGGAAAAGGAACAGGAACCTGAGAGCCACTTCTTTGCTTGTCTCCTGAAGAGAAGGATGCAACAGCAAAACCGTTTTAGCTGCAGATGACCTGAAAAAATGACAGGGCTGTGCCAGAGCTCACAGCTAAATTCAGACACCGCTTATTTATTGATGTGTTTGTACAATAGCAGTGGCTGGGAAGGCTGCAGACTCCCAGGTACCTTCTGATGGCTCATAATCAGCGCAGACAACACAGACCCGTGGTGAATAATAGAACAAAAAGCTCCCAGGATCACTGGGATCAAAGCGCATATGGAAGAGGATGGTATCCAGTGAAACCTCCTGGGAAGGGGAGAGAGGGGCAGCTCAGGAGCAGTGGGACTCACAGGACAGGCACATTCAGTAGGAACATCCCACAGAATTAGCAATTAAAATCTCTGTGCTGCTTTACCCCACAAATCACAGGGTGGCTGAGAGGGACTGACTGAGGAAGCACTGAGAGGGGGTTTGGGTGGAATATTGGGAATAAATCTGGAATATTGGGAATAAATCCTTGCCTGTGAGGGTGGGCAGGCCCTGGTACAGGGTGCCCCATCCCTGGCAGTGCCCAAGGCCAGGCTGGACAGGGCTTGGAGCAGAGGAAGTTGTCCCTGCCATGGCATGGGTTGGGTGGGATGGGTTTTAATGTCCTTTCCCACCCAGGCCATTCTATAACTCTGTGATCCCATGGTTCCATGAAAAGGCATCCAAATCGTGGGCACCACCCCAAACTTTTCTTCTCAGTCCTGTGGCGCAAAAAAATAAATTTATGAGAGAATTAAAAAATACATTAGGAACGACCAAGGTGCAGAACTTCCTGCAGGAACAGAGTTAATGCCTCTGGGTGCTCCCAGAGCAGCTGGAAGGTTTCCAGGCCCAGAAAGAACTTTTCCCTGTGTCCCCTCCATGCTCAGGGTGGCACCTTGGTGGCCACAGCAAGGTCACCAGTGCTGCTCAGAGTGGCTTTGGCAGTGGGAGGACTGAGGGAATTCACACGGATGAGAAATGCTCTGAACTGATGTTTTTTCCCACCTAAAAGGACTTTCCCTTCAATCCTGTGGGACACAGCTCCCCCAGCCCCATCTGTATCTCGGGGAGGGGTTGCTGATGGGAGGTGACACCGCATCATTTGCAGAAAGCTCAGGGGTGGCAAAGGCCACACGATCGATGTGGGCAGGCTCAGGCTCCATCACTTAGCAGCAGGGCTTCAGAGAGAGCCTTGGAAATGCAAAGTCCCGTCCTGGGACCTCTCCTGGCTGCTTTCAGATGAATTGTTACAGGTTTGCAGGTTTGTTTTTATGGAGGAAAGGAGGTTTGTTTGCTTTTCCTCCCCCCGGAGTTTAACCATCATCTTTTCTCATTAGGAGGGTGGCAGGAGGTCAATAGAGGCTCCTGCCTGGGCCAGACTCCCCCGTGATTTGGAAGGGAAATTTCCAGAGCTGCAGTGCAGGGGCACAGAGTGTGTGAGAGGAGCTCTGGCCCGCACAGCCCCTTCCCCAGACCAGCTCCTTGTGAACACAACAGCTTTACAATTACCCAGGAACGAGGGATAATTGTGGCTGTGCTGTGCTCCAGGATCACCCTGCTGCCTCCCTGCTTGTGGAATTTCATTGCCAAGCACGGGAACAAAGGGCAGCAAAGCTCCCCGGGCAGGGTTTGTCAGCCTGTCCTGCCCAGAGCACAGGTCGAGAGCTGCCTCCCCTCCCTCTGCCTCCTCCTCCTTGCCATCCTTCTTTCTGCTTTTTGATTCCCTTAATTATTTTGGAACCTGGAGAATAACCCACCGTCAAATCCCGCAGAAGGAATGGAACATCAGGACAAATGGAACGTCAGCTTTCCAAACCCTCCCGATCAAGCAGATGGCATCACAGCCCCCTGAACCTCCTCCCGGCTTCCAGAGCATCCCAGGGCTGACAGATTATCCATTAGCAGAGGGCAGATTAATCCTGAGCTGCACAGCCCGTGGAAGGAAAGAGGCTTTTGTTTCCAAAATGGGAGAGGAAGATGCTGCTGTGGAGAGCTCCAGCCCTGAGGAGCTCCTGGAGAGAGGAGCCCAAACCCTTGGTGTGCTCCAGCCCCCAGGGGCCAGGAGAGGAAAAATAACTTTCTACTGGGACAGGCAGGGCTGATGTTTCAGTTCCTGGGTATTTCTCTCACCTTTCCAGCCTTCCCATGGATCTTCACCCCATTCTATTTCCTGCTGGCCACTTTGGCCAACTCTCTTTGTCCCAACAGCAGCCAGCGCTGCTTCAGCAGCCACCCCACAGCCAAGTGAAGGATTTTTGGTGCTCCGTGAACAGGCAGGGCCCCCCCAGTGCAGCATCAATGCCATCCCCTCCCCTCCCTGCCACTGATTTGCTTGGCAGGTGTGAAATATTAATTGCCTCGCATGGGAGCTTGGCTCGCTGTCTGTCGCGTTTGACTGAAATATCATTCTCTGCTGCAAATATAATTACTGGGGGTCTGGATTTTAAAAATAGCCTCTCGCCTGTCTGTTAATTAGGAGCCACGCTTTGCTACACAACGAGATATTTTGGTTAATTATGAAAGAGAAAAGGACAAATTTGTCACGTCTTTTGTTTTTGTTCCGCCGCGTCTCCCGGTGACGGCGAGGGGAGCCGTGATGGAGCTGCTCAGCTGACAGCACCAGATGTCCCCCAAAACGGGGAGGGGGCCTGGGCTGTGGGGTCTCACAGCTCAGGGGGTGCTGCTGCCTCCCCTCACCGCAGAGGAGTTTGAACAAAGGCAGGAAAATTCAATCAGGAGGCAGAGCTGGGCTCGGATCCTCCCTGCGACGCTCACGGAGCCTCATTCAGACCTGAGTTATTCTCATTAAATGTTCAAAGTGCTGGGCTGAGGCAGCCAGGGCTGCAGCTCCAGCACCCAGCAGAGCCTCTGCTGCCCGTCCTTGGGCTGCCAGAGGTGGTACAGGTGGCACAGGTGGCACAGGTGGCATAGGTGGCACAGGTGGCACAGGTGGCATAGGTGGCACAGGTCCATCCTTCTCCCCATCCTACTCAAATTAAGGAATTCCATCTTCTCCAGATTGCCCACACCACTCCTGGCACCCATCCCTGGTTTCTTTCTGGAAAAGGGAGGTAAAAATTCTCTTTTTGGTGCAGAAGGAGGGGATGAGTTTGGGAATGGCAGGTGAAGGTGCTGGCAAACCTCCCCTCGGCCTCCGTGCTAATTAATGGTGTGTTAATGACTCCCCAGGAGATTCAGGATCAGCAGAGGTGCTGCGTTCCTGCCAGGCAGAGCACAGGGACAGGGAAGGGCCCAGAGGGGCTTTGTGCCCATGGGATCCCAGGGAATCCCCAATTCTTGGCTGGTGCCAGACACAAGGCACCATTCTGGTCAGGAAAACCCATTTCAACCCATTTCAGTTGTGGAAATAACCAGACCATGCCGTGATTTTAGGGATGTGCAGTGCCCTGAGGGAGGATGAGGAGGAGCCAACAATCAGTGGGAATTTATGGAAAACCACCTATCCATGGTGCCACGGATTCCCTCCTCTTTCCCCAAGTTTTTGTCCTGGCTGTAGAAAGGATCAGCAGCTCTGCTTTGCCCTAAAATGCACTGTTCCCTAATTATTTATGTAATTATCCAGCATTTCAAAGAATCCATGATAACAGCTGAAATTGATGTAGTAAACAAGCACAATAATTATTCCAACAATATTGAACGGCTGTTCTGTCAAATAATCATTCCATATAGATGAAGAAAGGGTTCAGAAATAGCACCATAATTCATGATGCTCCCAGATTAATGTCACAGCAGTTCCACAACCTGCTCCTGAAGACAGGCAGAACTTTCTGCATGGAAAATTAAATATGTATACACAGAGCATATATGAAGGTATCATACATCAAACCAGGTAAGAAACAGTACAAAGAGAGGGGGGAAAAAAGCAATTTTTTATCCTGGTATGGTTTTGTAAGGATTTCACTGCTTCAGAGATTTCTGCAGGTATCAAAGTAATGAGGAATAGAAAATATTGTTATTAAAACAATGGCCTGGAAGGGATCTTTGGGCTCAAATGTCATTCCAGGTCTTCCCTCGGTAGTAGGCACTGGAAATAATAATAATAATAATAATAATAATAATAATAATAATAGTAACAACAGTAGTTCCAAAAGAGCACAGGAAAACCCCACTAAATGAACTGCAGCAAATCTTCCCTTCTCCTCCTGCTGATCCTTCAGGAACACTCAGGAAAGTGGCACAAATTTTATAACCTTGTGATGAAGATTCAAAAATAAAACCCAATAAAAAATTGCCTGTGAATTATTGAAAGTGTAGCTCATTATAATGGGAGAAATGAACCTTTATTTTCAGTAAGTGACACAGGAGCAGAAAAATGTTGGGATAATGATGCTCAGGCAGAACAATTATTTTTTTTTGTGATAGAGAGGCATAAAGTTTATCACTTTGATTACTGTCCTGTTGGGGTTTTTGTGTGCCCAGCTCAGAGATCAATAAATCCGAAGGGTTTTTGGAGCTTCTCCCTGCTCAGAGCTGAGGTGCTGGGGCGGGTGCCTCAGGGTGCTGCATCCTCACCCTGCATCCTCTGCCCAAATCCTGAATTCCTCACAGCCCAGCTCCTCATTTCTGCCCAAACCCCGAATTTCTCACAGCCCCAGCTCCTCATTTCTGCCCAAACCCCGAATTCCTCACAGCCCCAGCTCCTCATTTCTGCCCAAACCCTGAATTTCTCACAGCCCCAGCTCCTCATTTCTGCCCAAACCCTGAATTTCTCACAGCCCCAGCTCCTCATTTCACAACAATCTGACACAAACACTGTGGTCTTGGACCAAAGCTCAGGATTTCCAAGTCCCACCCTTGGCCGTGTCCAAGCTGAGGGTGTGATGCTCTCGGTGATGATCAGAACCAGCTGCTGCAGCAGAGGGGGGAATCAGGGGGCTCTTTTCCTTTTCTTGCAGGAAAAAGGACAAGAAAAACCTGCAGGGGCTGGAGCTGTGCTGAGCACACTTTTCAGGGGGGTCTGTGGCACCCTCTGCTCCTGCTCTTTTCCCTGCCTCAGTTTTGGTGACACTTCCCCCACAGCCCGTGTCAGAGCGACGTGACATAACTTTTATCAAGGGGAAATTCAAGGCTTAAGTGCCTTTAAAATGCTGGCATCAGTCACCAGGCTCTCTCTGAATATTACACCCATTATATGTAATTCTTTCTCCTCTTGGAGAAATATTAGCATGTGCTTTCCTCCTCGTCAGTCATTTCTTTTGACCTTTGCGGCATCAGTTGCCTTCAAGAGGGTCACGTTTATTCTGCTGTGCCTTCCTGGGCCTCTGAGAGCAGCCAGGTGGGAGCAGGATCCTCCTGCTGGAATCGGGAATGTTCCCTGCAGGGAATTCCAGAGGGAGATCCCATCGCTCAACCCAGACGAGCAGGCTCGGAGCAGCCCATGCAGTTTCTAAAATGCATTTTGTCCCGTTTATTTCTCGGGTTTCTTTCTGCCACAGCAGCAGCTGGTCCTTGCAGGGTCGTGGCTGTGCTCTGGGGGGCTCCCATCCCATTGGAGAGGGGTCACATCTCCAAAATCCAGCCCTTGCTGGCCCTCAGAGCCCAGCTCCTGCACTGCAGAGCATCAGGGCAGCTCTAAGGGCTGATCCACAGCCCCCAAAGCGTTTTGGGGTGACACCATCCCACTGAGTTCATGAGTTCTCTCTTAATTTTATCCTTTTCCAAATGAGGCAAAAAAACCCCTTAAATTCAGAAGCAGAAGGACACAGAGCCTCGTCCCAGCCCCAGGGTGACATTCTGAGGCCAAGCTTTCAGATTTTAAAGCCAGTCCATTTACAATCCCCTGCCTCTGCGCACAGATCAGGATTTTTATTTTGATTTGTTTGCTTTGTTTGCTGTGTGCTCCGTTACAAATCAGGATCCGAGCTGCCAGCTGGGCTGGGAGGCCAGGACACCACAGATCATTATTGCAAACCCTTGTCCTGGGGTTCATCCCTGGCACCTCCTGAGCTGCAGAGACAGGGCTGATGTCAGAGTCTGTGTGCCCGGGGTCAGCAGCACATTTGGGCCACAAACAGGGGAATTCTGAGCCAAACCGCATCAGAAAGTGCTGGAACAAAGCAAACTGATATAAACCCGACAGAAATCCGGCGTCAGTCCCCACCCAGCGCAAATCCCTGCGATCCCTCCAAAGCCTGGCCAGCGCTGCTCTCCTACCCCGGCTCGGAGAGCTCGGGAGCTGCTCCAGGAGAGGAAAACAAACGCTGGGAAGCCACCAGATGGCAGCCGGAGCGGCGGGACCGGAGCATCCCGAGCACCTCCTGCATCCTCCTGCATCCCGAACAGCTCCGCATCCCGAGCATCTCCTGCATCCCGAGCATCTGCTGCATCCCCAGCATCTCCTGCATCCTCCTGCATCCCCTGCACCTCCACATCCCAAGCACCTCCTGCATCCTGAACAGCTCCACATCCCAAGCATCTCCTGTATCCCGAGCACCTCCTGCATCCCGAGCACCTCCTGCACCCCCTGCACCTGCTGCATCCCCAGCACGGACCGGGCACTGCCCCCGGGGCACGGAGCTGTGCCCTGGGCACCCGGGACCGGCAGCAGGAGCGTCCCGCTGCTATCACCGCGTGCATAGATTATCCCTGTAATTACAGCGCGCACAAATTGCGCCCTATTAATCACTGCAGGGCGCTAATTGCTGTGGCCGCCGCCCCAGCCCCGGGGGGAGCCCCTGCCAACCCCCACAGCCCCGGGGTTCTGCCGCTGATGGAATCCCTGCCCTGCTGGCTGTGGGCTGTGCAGGGATGTCCCCAAACCCCCTCGGTGACCCCACTGCAGCCCGGGGCTCCCCCAGAAACCCTGCTGGAG
This sequence comes from Loriotus luctuosus, assembly GCA_035582745.1. Taxonomy (NCBI): domain Eukaryota; kingdom Metazoa; phylum Chordata; class Aves; order Passeriformes; family Thraupidae; genus Loriotus; species Loriotus luctuosus. The sequence goes on from JAWWEY010000108.1 coordinate 5,603,366, forward strand.
CCGTTTGCTCTCACAGCGCTCTTTTGTCTGCTGCTCCCGTGGCTCTGGGGCCGGAATTGTGGCGACAGATGCTGGGGGAGAGAAGTTCCAGTCCTGGAGCTCCGGTCCTGCTCATTACAGCCCCGCTGAGCGGCCACTCGCCCCCCAAAGCCGCTGCCTAACGAGCCTCGCTCAGCAGCCGGCAGCAATTAACCCTCCAGCACCTCGGCTCGGGCTTGGTAAATGCAAAGCCAGGGAGTTAAAGCTGAAATAAGTGAAGGGCAAACCCTCCTGAAGTCCTTCCCCACAGGGCAGCCCCAGGCACCCCGGGCTGTGTGTGCTGTCCGTGCCATGGGGTGCAGTGTGTGCTGCCCGTGTACCCCACGCCCCATTCCCCGTCCTGGCCAGCTGTTTCAGAGGGTTGATCCCTGAGATGCAGGCTGAGGAGGAGCTGAGAGGCCCTCCCGTGTGGAACCTGTGCAGATGTGCTCAGAGCTCGGAGCACGGAGCAGCTGTGAGCTGCCAAAGCGAGCGGAAAATGCCAGGGGATGTTTTACAAACAGCACGGGGCACACGGCGCTGGGCACACGCTGGGCACACACCCAGGGCCCCTCCAGGCCTCACAGGGCTGGGGCAGCGTTTGCCCGGGCTGGAAGGAGAGGATTTGCAGTGCCTCAGCTCTCCAATCCCCTCTGCCAAAGGCTGCTTTCATCCCCAGTGCAGCCAAAGGCAATTGAGAGGGACGTGAGCTGAGCTTTGACTGCAGGGGAGCCCACAAAGCACTAGAAAGTCTCCTTCCCTTCTAGGTCAGTGCTTTGCAGACAGGTCAGGGATCCACCTGCCCGTTTAACCCCTTTTTGAAGTGAGAGCCCCTCGTTTCCAGGGCTCAGCAGAGGTGTGGGCGAGCTCAGTGCACTTCAGAGCATGGCAGGAGCCCCTCAGCTCAGCTTTGCAGTGGATTTTTCTGCTCCAGAGTCATCCTGCAGCCGAGCCCAGCTCACTGAAGGTGCCCCAGCCGCACAGGGGTGACCGTGGCAGTGTCACCAGGGTCAGATCCCTGCTGGGGGACAGCAGCTTCAGAGCTGAGGTGCAGCCCCACACCTGGAGCAGTGCAGGTGGGGCTGGCAGCTGTCAGACACCCCCAGAGGTGCTCCAGGGATCTGCTGGCATTCCTCACCCACCAGGCCTGAATGCATTTCCTGCTGTGGTTATAGGAATTCACTCTTACACTCTAATTTAATGAGGTGCCTTAAATGTGGGTTTAATCACTGCGTTAAGGGAACGGTCACTGCGTTCAAACTGCGGAGTGCAAACGCCTCTCCTGAGCAGACAGCTCTGCTGCATCCCTATTAATCCAAAAATCATCTCCATATTAATCACTCCACAGATTATTGCTCTGCCCGTATCCATTGCCAAGCTGCTAATCCTGCAGCTCGGGCTCTGGGGGCATTGGCTCCCCACCAGCATCTCCTCCGTGCACGGAGGGAGGGAATTCTGCCTTGTTCCAGCCTCCCCACGGCACAGCTCCCGCCAAAAGGAGCCGATTCATTGGTGTGTGTGTGTAAATGAGGTGTTTGTTTGAGCCCTGCAGTCAGCACAGATCGCTGCATTTCCTGCACCCTCACCCTGCCAGCAGCTCCTGCCCCGACAGGGACACAGGGAGCTACAGCATCTCCAGAGGGTGATTGGGCTTCCAGAGGCACTGATCTCTCTTATTCCCAGCAGGTGAGGTGAATTCCACCCTTCAGCATGGCCAGGGCCAGCACTGCTGGCTCCCAACCCTCCTGGAAACATCCAGCCCTCCTCCTGCTCCTGCCTGTGCAGCAAACAGGCCAGGCCAGGCACCCAGCAAGGCTCTGAGCTGCCAGGGCACCCAGCAATGCTCCTGCTCCATCCCAGGGCACCCAGCAATGCTCTGAGCCCCCTCCCAGGGCACCCAGGGCACCCAGCAATGCTCCTGCTCCATCCCAGGGCACCCAGCAATGCTCTGAGCCCCCTCCCAGGGCACCCAGG
>JAWWEY010000108.1:5605457-5617717 GCA_035582745.1 Loriotus luctuosus
CCCAGCAATGCTCCTGCTCCACCCAGGGCACCCAGCAATGCTCTGAGCCCCTCCCAGGGCACCCAGGGCACCCAGCAATACTCTGAGCCCCTGCCAGGGTGGGTTGCAGCATCCCTGCTCCCTGATCCGCTGGCTTGGTGCATTCATTGTGCGTGCCTTGCCTTGAGCCAATCCCTCCCAGGAAGGGCGCTGGAGCTGACCCGGCCTTGTCAAAGGCTGAGACGCTGTTTGAGCGCCTATAAAATATTCATGGGGTCCGTGACCCGGGCTGCAAACCCCTGTACAGCCCGAGGCCATGCCTTTGTGGGGAGCTCAGAGACAGCGCAGGTTCCCGCTGCAAAAATCAAATGGACGTCAAAAGAATCCTGAAAAACGCGTGCAGGAGCGCCTCTCCCCCGGGATCATCCCTTTGTGCGGGCTGAACGAGGCAAAAAAAAAAGGGACTTTTAAGCATTCCCGTCTTCTCCTCAAAGCTCGGCCTAATTGAGTGCGAACAAAAGAGAGAACGCGCTCTCCTCTGCAGGCGGGCGGCGGCTGGAGCCGAATGACAACGGCAGCGTGTGACACTGCCAGCCCCGGGGCCGGCGGCTGTGCCACCGCCAGTGCCAGCACCACGGGTCCGTGTGGTCCCCGGCATGTCCTGGTGGCTCCTGGAGAACCTTAACACGAGGTGTCCGTGTGTCCACAGCCTGCTCTGGATGTCCTGGTGGCTCCTGGGCATCCACTGCCACCTTAACACGAGGTGTCTGTGTGTCCACAGCCTGCCCTGGATATCCTGGTGGCTCCTGGAGAACCTCTGCCACCTTAATATGAGGGATCCATGTGTCCAGAGCCTGCCCTGGATGTCCTGGTGACTTCTGGACAATCACTGCCACCTTAACACGAGGTGTCCATGTGTCCAGAGCCAGCTCTGGCAGCTGTGCCCATGTCCTGGTGGCACCTGGGCATCCACTGCCACCTCAGCACGAGGTGTCCATCTGTCCAGTGCCAGCTCTGGATGTCCTGGTGGCTCCTGGTGGCTCCACGTGTCCACAGGCAGCTCTGGCAGCCCTGCCCAGCACCCCAGGGACCCCAGGCCATCTCCCACCCCTTTGACATGAGGGGTCAGTGTGTCCAACACAAGGTTTCACCCCTGGTGTTTCTGCAGTGCCAAGGCTCTCAAATGGAATTCAATCCCCCAACAGCCTGGCACAGGTGCCCAGAGCAGCCCTGGATCCCTGGCAGTGCCCAGGGGAGCACGTGGGACAGGGGAAGGTGTCCCTGCCACGGCAGGGGTGGCACTGGGTGAATTTTAAGATCATTTCCAACCCAGTTCATTCTCCACCATCACTGCTGGTGCCCAGCCCACAGACCAGCCCATTCCCAGGAGCAATAAAGGCGAGCAGGCATCATAAACCTCCAGTAATCAAATGTGAAAAGAACAGCCCAATTCATTAATAGCCAGACAAGCTGATAGAGACATCCTTAATTATCAAATATTGCCATGGAGTTCATTTTTACCTGAGTTGTTTAAGCCTGACCATCCTCCTTCCCTTTTCCTACACACGTTGCCCTGGGGCAGCATCGAACATTTGTAATTAGATCCCTTCACTGGAGTTAATTATGAGGTGACAATAAAGCCTGAGTTGTTCCCATTTTCCTAAGTATAATTTGGGAGGAAAAACAACCCCTTTGTTTTGGCATCAATATTTGTAATTTTAAGTTGAGCATGAACCTCGGGGTGTACTCTTGATCCAAATGGATACAGACATGTTCATGTTGGATTATGCTGTACATCTATTTTATATTGTGTTTTTATACTTTCACATTATTTTATATCCACTTGCCTGCACAGACCTGTCAATATTCTGGAGCACAGACAAGATTTCTCTTCAGGATGATCTCTAAATTAATTAATGAGTTTTCATCACGTTGATGTCAGTCTGGGACAACATCAATATTTTGCAGGTTCCAGGCTGACCTGGCAACCCAGGATAATGTTTTATGTTTTATTATTATTACTTTTAAATTTTAATTAAATTATAATTTTTATAGCCCCAGCAGGTGAGGGGTCCCAAATGCCCCTTGGAGTTGAGAGGGGGGGATTTAATGTGGGTTTTAGTGATCTGCTCCATTTTAAGCACTGAAGTGTCCAATAACACAGAATTAAATTTCCATTACAAATGAGTTGGCCACTTAAACATAACCAGCCCCTGCATAAATAAAGAGCAGGGGATTTTTGTGGCTGTTATTGCCAGCCTGAGATCACTGTCTGATCCCATACAATTCTATGTCACCCTCCAGCTAAGCACTCACAGAAGGGAAAAGATGCTGAAATTTAAACAGGTCAAAATTAATGCCACGGCTGCATTTGATAATTGGAAGTGTCACCTCCATTAGCTCGCCCTGATAACCAGGCTGGAAAAGGCAGCACCAGGATGTCCAAAATCTGCTGCACAATCTGCAGAGTGACAGGGATCCAACAACAGGAGCCCCTCACTTGCTCAGGAGGGGAAATAAGATCTGGCCAAGGGGGTGCCAGGGACAAACTGGGGGCTGAGGGGAAACTCCAGGGTTTTCTGCTGCTGTTTCAGTGCTGGGACCCCCAAACTTCCCGTGTGGAATTCCAAAGCTGCTGTCCTGACTCTTCCCACGCTGTGTCTGCGGCTCCTCACTGCTCTGCCCTGGATGTGGGTGTGACAGAGGGATCCAAGCCATCTGCATTTTATATAACCTTTATTAAGCATCACTTGACCTTGTCAGTGCCAATAAAGGCCTGTGAAGTGCACGCCAGATAAAATGTAATTTTTAATTGAGTATCCTTATTACATCTATTAACAAGGTGCAGATGAATACAAACGACCCCACGGTCGATGCTGTCGATTCCTGTTGGAATTTCTTTCTCCTCTGCTGAGCTGAAGGAGTCAATAACCTCCCAAAGGGTCACAGGGAGTGGAGATTTTCCTGGCAGCTGCTGTCCTGCCTCCAGGGTCTGTCTGTGGCAGCAGCCACAGATAAACCAGTACAGGATCAGCATCTCTGAAGGAAAAACACAAAATCCAGCTCCCCCAGCCCTCGGGAAAGCTCTGGGAAACTCAGTTCCTATTTAATTCTCTGAATTAAGACTTACCCGAGGCACAGGTGAAAAACAAGAGTCTCCTCTTTTATTCCCTAATTCACAAACCATGTGAAAACTGCTCTCCCCGTTGGGTGGTCACAGCACTGAGATAGTTCCAGGGCCTCCAGCAGCAGAGCAGAGCCCATGGGATCCATCTGGGCAGGTTAAACCTGCTGCTTTCAGTGGGGAGACAGCAGGACGTGGCCAAACTGCTCCCCCTGAGGTCCGTGTCAAGCTTTGGTCTCAGTTTGAGGGAAATAAGCTGGAATGAGCTGCCTGAGGAGCAGAGTGCTGCTCTGACAGGATGGATTTGCATCCCCTTGAAACGGGAGCAGCTTCCCATCTCCCCATCAGCCCTGCACTAAAACCAGAGGATTCAGACTCAAATGTCCATAAAAATCCCATCCTGGGGCAGCACTGAACTCCCTGCTGTGACCCACAGCGTGCCAGGCCTTCCCCTTCTGGCTCAGATTTATCCTTTTTAGTACCTAATTTGTAAAGGAAAAAAAAAACCAAACCACCCCTTGAGATCCTCCAGAAAAAGCAGCGAGACCTCTCGTTCCACATCCACATGTTTCTTCTTTAATGCTTCCTTAAGGGTCTCCATTTTTCTGTCACTTATCATCATCCAGAGTAATTTGGGGCTGTTAGAGAAAGTTCATTGCTGTAATTGCGACCATATTGGTCATTAAAGTTGACAGACAGCTGCTGGAGAAGTCACTCGCCGGTTCTGCTGCTCAGCAGATGCCTCTCAGCATTTGCTGAGATCTTGGCTTGAATTTATGAAATGGAAAAGTGTTTTACCTCAAGGACTGAGCATTTCAGTGAGGGGAAAACACAAAGAACTCACCCAGGTCTTTTATTTACAAACAGGGTTTGCTGCTCCTGCTCTAGGAGTGGAAATAAATGGAATTTCATGCTGGTCCCGCCTGCAAGGGTTGGGGACCCCCATTCCAGCTGCACCATCCAGGGGTTATTTCCAGATATCCCATCTCTGGCAGTGCCCAAGGCCAGGCTGGATGGGGCTGGAGCAGCCTGGAGTGGTGGGAGGGGTCCCTGCCATGGTTGGATGGGCTTTGAGGTCCCTTCCAACCCAAACCAGTCTGGGATTTCCACTGGAATAAATGGCACTGGATGGGCTTTAAGGTGCCCTCAAACCCAAACCAGTCTGGGACTTCCACTCACCCATTTCTTGCTGCTGGGATTCAGTAAATAAATATTCCTCACACAATAACTGCCACATCCTGGAAAAATAAGGATCTACTCAGGAGGGGTTTTTTAACCAGTAAACTTTATTTATATATAACAACAGTACAAAGTGAGTCCTTGGCTTGCAAAATAGGAGTGTTTCATATTTACAATAGGTACACAATAATATATTAGAATAATAACAAAACCCCCTTTTATTTCCTTGGAACATTTTTAAATACTTAAACTTTCTTACATTTTTTTTTCCACAACACTTGTAAAAACAACAAAAAACAGACAATCATCTTAAAAAAAAATATAATACAGAACTCCAGTGTGTCAAGTATAACGGGGAGGGGAGGAGCCAGAGAAGGATACGGTGGAATGGGCACAGATACAAATCAATTCCTTGTTCCTGCCAACACACAAATCCCCTAAAACTGCTGGGGGTTGCTCTGTAAGGAGAAGGGGAAGAAGAAATATCAGAATCTGTTCCATGGCTGATACCTCTACATTCTGTGACGTTTTTGGGGGCACTCCAGAAGTTTTAGTACCTGTACATTCCCTTGCCCTTGCTGCTTCTCCAAGGTGCCATCAACACCAGAGCTCAGCAGTAAGAGAAGGACATTTCCACTGCATCTTCTGCAGCCATGCATAACGTGGCCAAATCAGCTTTTGTCCCTCCCCAGGGCTCCTCGTGCCCCTTTGTGTGCCCAGTCCTCGGGAGGGGAGCGCCGGCTGCAGAAGATGTTGCACAACAACATAAACTTCCAAGCTTATTCGAAAGAGAGGTATTGGAAATCCCAAAGGAAAGGCCATCCAGGAGATCTGGTGTTTGATTTGGCAGCCCTGGGAGGCCCAGGGAGTTTGGGATATTTGGGATATTGTCCGTGCAAGTGGACGGACCCTGCGGGCCCTTGGGGCATGTTCCTCAACGCTGCAGAAAGGGAATTTTTTCAGGATTCTATTCCATGGTTACAAAGGAAGGAGAGGGATGGGAAACACAGGGACAAAGGGGGATTTGAAAAAACAAGCACAGAGACACTGCCATGCTCACAGCACGGCCACAACCCCGCTGGTGCCACCTCAGCCAGGCGGGCACAGACACCTGCAGGGGCTGGAGTGGCTTTGCCAGCATGGAGCAGGGGGGCTCTGCCATCCCACACTGCCCCAGCCTTCCACCTCCACTGCTCTGACCCCAGCACGGCCCCAGCACCCCAAAGAGCACCCTGGGGTGCAGGGCACACACCACAGAGCCCCAGTTTTCTTCCAGGAGCCAGGAAGGCACCAGGCACACCCACAGCTGGGGCTCTGGCTGCTGTTCCATGGCCTGCCCAGAACAGGACCAGCACCCAAATCTGGGGGTTTTCAGGGTGAAGGGGCTTTCACAAAGCCTTCCAGACAGTCAAAACTGGTCCAAACCTCCCATCCTCCTCTCCTGCAAAACTAACCCGACCAAAGTGCACTGGAACTGCACATTTGGGGTTGCTCAGCTCAGCAGTTCCCCAGCGGTGCCTTTGCAGTGCACAAATCTCTTACTCTGATTGTTTCCCCACTGAATGTCTCATCAGTAAAACCAAACCATCCTGCCCATGCAGGTGGCCTCAGAGCTGGCCCCAGTGCTTTGCCCTCAGCCTCTGACCCGCTGGCCTCTGGTTTTGGGTCCAGGCTGGGTGTTTGCACCAAGGACAGGACTGTGCTCCGAGCTCCCCCTCACACACATCTCTGTACAATGTTACAGCTCCCTGCACTGTTGCCTTGCAATTCCTGGTACAAATGTGGATCTGGAATAGGATGGCTGAAGCTCTGTGGCATTTTAATGCATCTTTGATGTCAGTTATTTCTCCTCCTCAGAACATTTTTTTCTTCTCTCCAGGGCACAGTCACTCGCGAGCTCTCCCTGATGGCCCAGCTCATTCAAGTCAGTCTCTTTTAGTTTCATTTAGTTTGGGGAGCTGAGTCCCTGTGACAGGTGAGCTCTGACAGCACAGGAAACTGGATGGAGGACAGCCAGTGACAGGAGAACGTGGCTGGGCTGCTGCCAGGGAAGGAGCTCGAGGCTCTGGAGCAGCACAGGGGCCGTGCTGGGAGCTGCTCTGCCCTGTGCCAACCTGGCCTTCCTCAGCCCTGCTGGCTCCTGGGGACCTCTGGGAATGAGACCTTCTTTGGAGGCTGTGCCCACTGCAGGAGGGGATGCTCTGACCCTCTTCCCACACAGATTTGAACACCAAGACCCCCACAAGGAGCTCGAAGCCAGCAGCGTGCAGAATGCAACCCCAGAGCCTTAAACCCTCTGGCCTTTGCCCTCCCAAAGAGCTCACCCAAACTGTTTCCTACGTTGGGACATTTTTTGTGGAGTCCAGTGGAAGGTGGGAGGGAACACTGACGTGGGGATGGGCCACCAGGATTTTAAGACAGAGTGTGGAAGGCACTGCTGTGATGAAGGTTGGCACTGCATTCACCGTCCCCAGCGTGTCACAGCCCCAGCCCTGGGGAGGCACTGCTGTCCCCACGGCCATCCCTCAGGGAAAAACCTGGAATTCCACACCTGGGATGCTGCTGGGATGCAGCCAGGCTGTGGCAGCAGTTTTGTTCCTCAGTGCTGGGTCCTCACTGCTGCAGACAGGGTATCCAGGGTTTCCAGGGATATCCATGCTGGATTTCACAGGGTGGGTGCTCACTGCTGCACACAGGATATCCAGGGTTTCCAGGGTGCTGGATTTCACAGGGTTTCCAGCCGTGCTGATCCCTCCTGCCTCCCTTCAAACCCATCCTTTATGGCAAAGTGTGGAGCCCTCGCTGTCCACACCCTCTGAGCTTTGGTGGCTGCGGCTCCTTGGCGGGGCTCAGGCAGGGCCAGCCGTGCCTGCGAGCTCCCCTCTCCTGTGTGGGGTTTAATAAAGGCTTTCAAGGTGGAGAAGCGTTTGATTAGCACCTCGCTCCCCCTCGGAGTGGGTGCTTTGATAGCTCGTGAGCAGAAGATTAAAGGGAATTATTCAAGCGGTGACACCAGGCAGAGAGATCCCGGCAAGTGACGTCTCCCACTTTGATGTTGGAATACCTGAAACGCGGCGAGCTGGAGACTCCAAACTCCGGGCAGCCTTGCAGGAGGAGGGGGGCAATGAGAGGGACATGAAATCGTTTCATCTAAGGCAAGTGCCCCCTCCTGACCAACCCTCGAGTCCAGTTTGCTGCCGGTGCGAAGAAAATGCCATTTTTGAGATCTGAAGTTTCCTCCTCCCGAAGGAGGAATGGAAATGTTGGATGCAAACAGGGCGAGAGATTCCCAGTGCTCTGCCCCAGGGGGATATGTTGCTTCAATCCATATAATTGCCTGTAAAGATCCATAATTAATGTCAACCACCATGAGAAGATTCTTGGCAATGTATTTCTAGGCCTCCCCTCCAGCCAGGACTGTGCTGTTCCCTCTGCCATCCTCCCAAAGCTTTTCCAGGTGATGGAAGAGGAGTTTTTGCTGTTTCCTTTGGGATTCAGTCAGAAGTGTAAGAGCTTACTGGTTTGCAAAGTGCTCCTGCTGCTTCCTCTTTTTTCTTCTCTCTGCTCCAATCGTCCCACAGCACAGAAGATTAACTCAGTTGTCCCCTTGTCACCTTAATGTCTTCCCAAAGAATCCAGGGGGTGTGTGGGGATCTCCATTTCTGCTGAGAAAATAGAGGGGAGGGGGGATGACAGAGCCTTGGCTTGGGAGGTGCTCCTGGCCAGAGGGGAGGGAGCAGGAGGAGGAAAGCAGGAGGATGAAAAGCTGCACAAGAGCCTCTCAAAGAGACGCAGAGAGGAGCACCATGAGGGCTGTGGGGCAGGGACACTGTCAGCAGGCCCAGGTGATGCACAGCCAGGCCTTTGCTTTGGGCTGTACTCATATTTTGTGAGTCCTGCAGAGGTAACTCCCCAGACTGGTATTTGGAAGCATTTGGAAGTCCTTCAGGAACTTTTTGGAGTGCTCTCTTTGGGTTTCAGAGTACCATGAGAACTTGGTGAACCCAAACCAACAACCACAGCTAGGACAGACCTGGCAATCCCTCACCTAAGCTGTGTGATGGATCACTGGGAACAGCAGGAACAGAACCAGAAAAAAACCTGCAGGATTTCAAAGGCTGACCCTCTGCCATGCCCTGGGGTCCCTGCAGCAAAGAGCAGCCAGGCTGGGGATGGCTCCAGTGACGTTCCTGGGCTCTGCAGTGCCTGACTTTTAGTAGGACTTTTGCACATCTTTTGCCTCAGAAATAAGATTCACCGTGCAGGAGCAGGATCCCTGGGAAGGGAACTCTTGGATAACAGGCAGCACAAACACTGCTCTGCCTTTCAGTCTCTGTTTCTGCCACTCTTCCCCTGTCTCAGTAAATCCAGTGCTCAGGCTGCTGCAAATGTCAAGAACTTATTGCACAAGGTTGATTATTATCATCAATATTTTCTGCTTTTCAGAGAGACTCGCAGAAGTGGATTACCAAAAGAAAATGGACTTGGCATGGCTTTTACTGAATGGTAATTAAACCAAGTTTCCTGAGTATTTCTCTACGTGCTTTTCCCCTCCCCTGGTGCTGGACTGCAGGACACTGAAGCCAGCAGCTCTCTGGGAGCCCTGCTGGGCTCCTCCAGGCAGGAATGGTGGAGCAGGGGGATGGAGATGGAAATGGATTTTCCTTCAACACTGGCTGCAAACGGAGGTCCCAGTCTGGTGTGACACTGCCTGGGCAGACACCAGGAATTATTTTGCTGCCATTGCCAAACTCCTGCAGCCAACTCTTGTATCTCCATCCGGCCTCCTCTCCCTGCCCTCCCCACTGCAGCCTGCACACGCATCAATATTTACTACAGAGAGAAATATTTACAGCACTCCTTCCCCTCCTGGCACTCTACAAAGGGACACACATAAGCTTTGGTGTCTTTGAAAGAAATAACACTCACAGACATTTGCCTGTCCCTGGCCACAGGAGCGTGTGCCGTGGGGGCCAGCAAGGAACTGAGGAGAACAACGAGACGCCGACACAGAGACACGACAGCAGAGCTGGCTGGCCCAGGGGTGCTGGTTAAGGTTTGCTCTTGCCTGGAGCAGAGATTTCTCTCCCTTTCCCAGTGGAAATGCAAGTCCTGGCCCTGGGTAAGGTGGCAAACGCTGGAGGAGACACCCAAAGGGAGCCTGTGCCCAAGGACTGCACGTCCAGCAGAAAACCAACAAAGATCTGCTCTCCCAACATCCAGGCTCTTCAAGTATTGTCACCGTAAACATCAGGGTTTGGGGGGTTTTGCAGAAAGTGAGAAATCAGAGCTGGCTGCTGGAGACCCCCAAAACCCACCCTGGAGGTGTCAGTCCAGCTCTGCCTTGGCTCACGTGGCACCTGCAGGAACCAGCAGTGGACACTGAATGGGTCAGTGTTGGTCACTGTTGGGTCATTGTGGTCATGCTGGACACTGCTGGACACTGCTGGACACTGCTGGATCACCATGGCCAAGCTGGACACTGCTGGATCACCATGGCCATACTGGACACTGCTGGACACTGCTGAATCAGCCAGTGAGGTGGGATGGAGGTGAAAAAGGGAAAAGCAATGAAATTCAGATCTTCCCTCATTCGACAGTAAATGGGATTTAAAAAAATAGATGTATTGACACTACATAAACACATGGATAAAGCTGGATTTCAAGACAGGTCGGATGATCTGGTGGTTTTGCAATTCAGGTAAAGTTCCTTCTAGTGCCTCTAAGTTACTCAGCCACTGGACTATTTTTGGGCAAAACTGCTATTTCGCTTGTGTAAAAAGGTGTGGTGCAAACTTGTGCTCCTATGTGTTGTAAGAATCCAAAACGAAGACATTTTGGTTTTCCAGACGTTCCAATTGTGTGACAGTCCGTTTGCAGAATGCCTGAGCTGTGTCCTTGGAAGGCTCTCAGGGACAGGATTCAGAGCTGATCCTTCTTGCCAGGATTATCTCTATGGCCTCTGTGGTTTTTGCTCAATTTTATTTTTCTTTTTCTTCCTGTTTTTTTTTTTTTTTTTTAAAAAAACCTTTAAATAAAGTTTTATTTTCCAATATACATTAAACAATTTTCATGCAAAGCAGCAGTCGTGGAGACATCTAGACTTTCCAGGTTCCTTCTTTGCGCGTACACTCAAAAAAATGATCCACCTTGCTTGGACTGTGATGGAGATGCTTCATCTTCCTCCCTTCCTGCCCTTTCAAACTGGATCCTGATTTTTGAACACAGCCAGTCCTTGAGCCAGGCTCTGCTCTCTCCAGAAGAGCCTCGGGGGGTGTGTCCAGTGCCTTCCTTGCTTGTTCTCCCTCCGAATTCCCGAGAGTCCGTGCGATGCTCTGCCCTTTGCTGCCCGTGACCTTTCTTCAGCTCTCGAAGGACATGGCCCCAATGAGTTGCTCTACTTTGTAAGCCAAGCGCTGCCTCCGAGCCTGCTCATCCTGCTCCAGGGCTCCGATGAGCTGGGGGAGAGAACAGGAAAAGGGGGGAAAAAATGAATCAGAGAGAGAAATCAGCGTGAGAGAGGAGGTGGGAGAGGCGGGTGGGCAGCGAGATGTGAGCAACTCCATGTGAGGAGCTGTGAAATCCCAATAAATAGCAAAGCAACTTGGCTGTCGTTGGTTTGTTGGACCCCTCCATACCCACCCAACAAAAACCACTCTGGTGCCTTGGACTCCACATTTCTGGTGCCTTGGAGTCCATGTTTCTTGTCTCGTTTAGCAGGAAAGTGATGAGATTTTTCAAGCCTAATGGGAAAATAGCCGTGGCGTTGTATCACAAATGGCTACATGCAGTTCAATGACAAAACCCTTCCGTTTCACGGACATAATTACAAAATCGGTTCTTCTTGCAGAGAAATGAAGGGGTGGAACAGATGGCGAGAACTTGGTTTCAAGTGATGCATTCATTAAAGGAGCTCAGGCTGCCAGGAAGCCTTTGCAAACAGGAGCCTGTGCCACTACAGCGGGGATTTGGACCGTGCTGCTCCCAAAGGACACTGAGGTTTCTGGGGAGTTTTGATGGGTCATGAATATTTTCCACTGCACTGGGCGCATGCCAGAGCTGAGGTATCCAGGTGCTCCCACAATATTTCAGCTCTCAATCCTCCTGGGGAGGATGTTACAAGTGTGGCCAATCCCAAACCCCTCTGTGCGTGAAGAGAACAGCGGGGCAGGAGCGGCGCCAGCTACGGCCGGGCTGCATGCAGGGAAGGGAGGGCAAGGAGCTCTGGGAGGCAGCACAGGGATCCCTACACAGCCCAGCACTGCATCTGCTCTCCCACACACTGCCATGGGGCTCTATCACCCTGGGGACACCATGGCTCATGGGACACTGCTGCCTAGAGCACATCATCACTCCAGGGAACACCACCGTGGCCCGGGGAACGCTGCAGCCCAGGGGACACCATCACTCCAGGGGACACCACCACGGCCCAGGGGACACTGCTGCCCACACCCACCTCCTCACTGTACTTGCTGACGTAGGAGTAGATCTCATTGAGGGCGCTCAGCATGTTGAACTCCACGGCGTGCAGGCGTGACTGCTCGGCGAGGTAGGCGTTCATGTCCTGGTCACTGATGGCCGGGAGCTTGGCAATGTCGGCGTAATACCTGCAGGAATGAGGGGAAAATGAGAAACAGGAATGCCCCAAATGCTTCTCTTCCCCCTGGGATTTAAGCCAAGCTCTGCAGGGATAGGAACATATTTTTGCTTTGTGTTTGCATCCAGCAAAATGGGATTTTGGGCTGTAGTGAGCTGAAAATGGGAGCAGTGGCGCTTGGTGGGGCTGAGAACCACCCTGCAGCATCGCTGGTGGTCCTTGTGTGTCACAGACATCTTTTTGAAAAATCCTTTCCTTAGGATTTTTCCTCCTGAGAAGCTGAGATGCCTCAGGAACAAAATGTAAACAATGATTATCTGCTGCTGTGGAATGCAACAGGTGCATCTGTGATTTGTCTCATGTGGTTGTTTCTAATTACTG
>JAWWEY010000108.1:5617817-5628052 GCA_035582745.1 Loriotus luctuosus
CTTTTTCTATTCTTAGCTAGCCTTCTGATGAAATCCTTTCTTCTATTCTTTTAGTACAGTTTTAATATAATATATATCATAAAATAATAAATCAAGCCTTCCGAAACACGGAGTCAGATCCTCGTCTCTTCCCTCACCCTGAGATCCCTGTGAACACGGTCACACTTGTGCTTCCCTTCCACTCAGGATACTCTGTCCTGAGATCCACGGGGTTTCAGAGCCCCCACACTCCCACGTGCTGCCCTCACCTCTCCACCCAGCTCTTGTAGCTGGGGATGTCCTTGGCGTACAGCAGCTTGTTGGAGGGGGAGTCCTTGCCCAGGCGGTGCTCGGAGGTGGAGCAGGAGTCCATGAAGGTCTGAGCCACCACGGACAGGCAGGCGTCCGTGATGCTGCCCTTGTGGATGTCGAACACGAACTGAGGGTTTTTGATCACGTTCACCCAGAAGCGGAGGGGAAGGCTGGGAGGCAAAGAGAGAATTGGAATGAAATGAAAGACAAAAGGAAAGGGCTCGCGCTGTGGATGGTGCTCCCAGGCAGAACACGAGTGGTGGGGAGAATAAGAGAAGAATTTAAACGGGAGCTGGGCCAAGGCCATCAAGCAGCAGTGCTGCCCAGTGCTGCTGGTGGATCCTGCCATGCCCAGGAGCTGCTCCAGGCTCAGATCCCACATGGAGCAGTGGAGGAGATGAGGGGCAGGGCAGGGCTGGGCAGTTTGGGGGTACTGGGGCAGCACCTGCAGGAGGAGCCCATGAGGAGGAGCTCCCCAGAGCAGGGTCAGTGTGGGGTGGGCAGGGGCAGCCCTGGCACTGATCAGCTCTGCCCAGCTGCTCTCCAGGACCCACGAGCTGGCAGCAGGAACCACAGGATTTGTCCCCAAATCCCGGGGCCTTTGCAATCAAAGGGGAATTATTATTCCTTTTTTTCTCTGGCTGTATAGCAGGATCAAAAAAGCAGCTGCTGCTTTCTATTACCTTTCAAGTCGCAGCTCTCTCTGTCTCTCCAGCTCGCTGAAGGCTGCAGCCTTAACTCTTGCAGTGCTGCAGGAGAGCAGCTCAGCCCCAGCCCCAGCCACCCCAGCTCCCTCTTTCAAACTTCCACCTGCTCCAGGGGAAGCCACAAAAATTCCCTTTCTGGAAATGCTGCAGCTCAGCTGAGATGGGGAGAAGGAAGGTCCAGGCCTGGTGGGGCCTGTTGGCTCTGGCAGACCAAACTCTGGTGGTCATTGCTTTCTTTTTTTCTCGTAATTTCTTGTGCTTCTACAGTTTTTATCCCAATAACTCCTTCTAAGGCTTTAAATTAATCGTTTTGAGCTTCCTACTGCCTTAGCAGGAAAGCAGTTTTTGCAGTCATGATGATTAGAGGCCTTTTAAACCACGAGGGACTCAGGGGAAAATACAAGGTCTTCAGGGAACAACTATTTGTTGTGCTTTTTTATTCCTTTCTTGCAGAGGTAAATTTCCATCCCACAGAGGTTTTAATCCTGAAATAGCAGCGGAGGCAGAGATGTGGGAGCTCCCACTGTTTGGAGAGGCTGGACCTGGCTGCAGCCCATGCCTGGGGCATGCAGAGCTGGCTCCTTCTCCCTGTGCCACCTCCTGCTGATGCCCAAATGCTCCAGGTGCTTCCCAAAGTGATGGGAAAGGTGCAGCCACTGGCTGAGCTCCCCCTCCCAGCCAGTGCTGGCATTTGTGGCACAGCAGGGCTGTGCCCAGCACAGGGCAGGCACTGGAACCTTGCTTCCCCCTCTTTCCAAAGTCCAGATGTGCAAATCTACAGCCTGAGAGCAGTGTCCATCTCCCACCCGGGGCAGAGAGACAGCCAGGTTGTCTCCTTTCCCTTCTAAATCAGGATATTTCAGGATTTTAGCATCTTGAGAACACTGGCAGCCCACCAAGGCTCCCACCCCGTGAGCAGCACAGCTTTGTGTCCCTCTTTGGG
Source organism: Loriotus luctuosus (assembly GCA_035582745.1). Lineage (NCBI taxonomy): Eukaryota > Metazoa > Chordata > Aves > Passeriformes > Thraupidae > Loriotus > Loriotus luctuosus. Next base: position 5,619,759 of record JAWWEY010000108.1, read on the forward strand.
GCTTGACCATTCCCAGCCCTTCCCAAAACGATTCCCCACATCTTTTTTTGTCCAGAATCACTGAACACTCAGAGAGATAGCCAGGTTATCTCCCTTCCTTCTAAATCAGGATATTTTAGCATTTTAGCATCCTGTGAACACTGGCAGCCCATCGAAGCTCCCACCCCGTGAGCTTTGTGTCCCTCTTCGGGGCTTGGCTGTTCCAGGCCCTTCCCAAAACCATCCCCCACATCATTTTTTGCCCAGAATGCCCCAGATTTGCCTCCTTTCCCCCGTTACCAGTTGCTCTTCCAGGTGTGCCGGACGTCGGTGTCGTGGATGCCGTGCTTGTCCGCCTGCTCGTCCAGGAAGTCAAACATGTACTTGATGGCCAGGGGCAGGGCGCTGCCACGGTGCACCGTGCTGAACAGCGTCTCAAACAGGTCATCCACGAACTTCTGCAGTGTGCCCTGGTGGCAGGAGGGCAAATCAGACAGATTCCAGCTTTATTTTGTAACGTAATTTTATTCAGGGGTTTGTTCGCCTCCGCGCAGGCTGGGGGGAATTGAGGTTTTCTCTTCGTTTCACCAAGGGTTTGAGAATTTCTGGCTTGTGGGCTTCAGTCAACAAAAAGGAGATTGCCAGAGCCAGAAGATACAGAGGGGATAAATGAACATTGACAAACATCACCCCCAGTGTGGTCAGAGACACCTGGCCTGGGAAATGATTGATAAGAGAACCAAAGCATGAGGACCAAATTAGCACTGAAAGGATCAATAACCAATAGGAGATCAAGTACTGAGAATTGTGTAATTTAGAAGCACAGAACGTGAATTTCCTTGGAGGGTTTATGTACAAATATGTGAAAAATGGGTAAAAACCCACGTGTGATGGAATGATTTTCACTGTACAACCTAGCCACCTGTGGAAGAAATAATTTTTATTGCACATCCTGGCCAGAGTAAAGTAACCCCTAATTCTCTAATATTGAAAAGATGCTGTTGGAAGTTTCTGTTTTTCCTGCAGTTTTGGTGACAGAAGCAGCAATCCAGGGGGTGAGGGGAGGGACAGGCAGGAAGGGACACCAGATGTTACCAGCCCCAAAAAGTGCCACCACAGATCCCATGGGAATAACCAAGGTCAGGGTCTTTTGAAAAGCTCCAGCCTGCAGCTACTCACTCATTTACTCTTTATTTCTAACCTGAAATAATTTTTTTTTTTTGCTTTCCACAGCACAGTTGTATTATCCACACTGATGAGCATGTGGGGAAATGCAGGACAATCATATCTGGTTGAGGGAATGGGTAAATATTTCCAGGCACTGCTTCATTCACCAATTTGTGAATTGCTGAACAGTTTTAACACTGTGCAAAAAAAAAAATGGAGAATTGCAGCAATTGCCTTGAGTGTGAGGAAACCTGGGCTGTGCTTCTGTTGCTGCTCCAGGACTCTCCCAACCCCAGGAATACCCAGCCAGGTGGGAGCTGAGCCTCACCAGGACCCCTCACCGTGCGTTCCCCAGCTGCATCCAGCCCAGTTACCTTTGTAGCCAGCAGCCTGGTCAGGTAGATCTCAGACACCATCTTGCTGCCCCTGTCCCCTTCCTTCTGGTCGCCGTGGTCGTGGTTCTTGACCAGGTGCCAGACCTTGACGCCGCTCTCCAGGTCGGGGGTGATCATGGGCGCGCGCGAGCGGAGGCTGTCGGGGCTGCCCGTGTAGCGGAACGTGGAGTCTGAGCCAGGGAGAGAGGCTGGTCACGCTCACAGCAAAACCCTGCTGCACCTCCTCAGTGCCCTCACCAGGGATGATAACACCCTGGGATTTTTTTGGATTTTTTTTTGGTGGGGAAATGAAATGGAAAACCAGCACGGTTTTGTTTCGCACGCGTTCCCCTTCTGCGCCGTCAAAATTTGGGGTTTTTCAAAAATCTGTGGTGGTCTCCGTTCAACAAAAAACATCAGAGTTGAGCCTTTTTTTCCTCCCATATATGGCCTGTCCTGCCCCATTCACATCCTTTCCTCCTCATACAGATCCACACAAAAATCCCCCCTGAGTCACAGCTCACACACGACCCCAGGCACCAACTCCTGCAGACTCAGAGTTCCAATTTCAGGATTTTGTAAATAATGAGGAGCTGCCCAGCACAGCCAGCATAAAGGGCAGGAGAAGCTGCTGAGCTTGTCCTTGAGGCTTTCAGGAGAGCAGTGAGGACTCAAGCTGAGCATCAACAGCAGAGCCTGAGGCCAGTCCTGCATCCTGAGCCATCCCTGGGCTGAGCAGGCCCAGCCTCATGGTATCCCTGCAGGGAAAGGGAGCTCAAAGGGCACCTGACAAGTTTCCCTGAAATGCTCAGAAACCACGGCACATTTATTTATATATTCCCCTTCCCAAAGAATGTCCCTCCCTGGATCCCCAGCATCTCCAGGATGAGACACGAGGCTGAGGAGCCCAAATGTGCCCTGCTGGATTTTTCCTCCTGCTACATTTCTTTGTTCTCTGGGAATCTCGTGCATTTTCTCAAGTTCAGCCTTCAATTCGCTGCTCCCCCTCCTCGTCAGGAGTGTGGGGATCGATCGTAAATCAGCTGAGGGAAATACTCAAGTCATTACCAAAGTAGCTGGATTTTCATCCCTGATTAAGGCTTAGATAAATGAGTGCTCCAACTGATATAATTAAGGAGACAGACAGGGGGACAGCTCAGGAAGCATGCAGTAATTCTATTTTTAAACATATCTCTGTACTGATATATGACAGGGGAAGTAAATAAGTATCTAATTTAAATTCTGCCGGCACAATTAGAAATATTAATCTTAACATGAGCAATGATCGCTCGTATTGGTGCTTTGCAAAAGCTTTTCCAGCTGACAGAGATCAATGAGCACAGAGGGCTCAGGCTGTGAGACCCAGCCTTGGTTTTTCCATCACCTGCACTATGGGATGTGTGGGCCTACCCCTGGCAGGGAAAAATGCCTTTTCTCCTGGTTTTTACCTCAAGACTCCCCTGGTTTTTGCTCCTCAGAACACTCGCTCAAGCTAAAAACCAACATTATTTTGGGAGCTATAAACAAGAGGAGGAGATGGGTTTGTCAGGAGACTTTTTGCTGGTAAAACACTCTGTGAAATGAACGATAATGAAAGATCAGCACTCGAGAGATTTTGCCACTGCTGCCTTTTATGGAAGTCTATTATTACAATTATTGTGGATTTAGTGTTCCAAGTGTGCACCTGGCACCTTGCAGGCTCATTTTCTCAGGCTGCAGCATCTTCAGGGACCCTCTGGAATGTGCTGAGCCCTTCTATTATGCAAATCAGGAATTCCCAGGTGTGCACATCCCTGCACTCTGCGCTGAGATTGCCCTTCCCCATTTGTGACCCATTAGCTCAGAGCTCAGGATCCTGCACTTGGGGAGGAACAGGGGGAGGATCAGATAAATCAGGTTTATCTGTGGTGCTGCTTTGGAGCAAAGGGCTCAAAAATCCTCTCCTGCATCACCCATCCCCTCTGAGCCCCTGGACCTTTCCCAAATCCCACATTCCCAAAGGCTGCTCCTGTTCTTGGCATTTCCTTTTCCCTCCTCTCACCTTTCCTGCTCCTTTTGCTGTTCTCACAGCTGGAAAAGCCTTTGCAATCCAAACCAGCAGCCAGGGATGCTTTTCAGTTTGGATTTACACTCGTTTTGGGTGGTTTTTTCAGGGGACCTGCTGATTTTTCCCCACCTACACCCCAGTGTGTGTCCCTCCCATCCCTCCCATCCCGTTTCTCACCGTATCTGCTGATGGATGTGCGGGAGATGCTGGCAGAGGCAGGGATGTTGTAGGAGGAGGTTTGCTTGGGCACCAGAGCCACCACGGAGCGGTCTGACACCTGGGGAGGCAAACAGGACCAGTCAGGGGGATTCCCTGCCCACCCTGCAATCCCAGGCTGCTGATCCAGCAAATCCTGGCCAGGGCAGCCCAGGACACGCTCCCTGAGCCCTGAGCTGGGCCAGGATACAGCAGGAGGCTGAAGGAAATGAGGGATAAATCAAAAGATGTGGTGAAGATGCTTTTGGTCGTTCTGATTTAAGGTTATGCCTTATCCAATAAAAATGAGAATCTCAAGAATTGTTGTGATCCAATTAAAGTAACAATGCAGAGGGAATAAAAGGGCTGTAATAACGTTATGGGCCATAAAACATTCCTATTAAACCATTTTTTATTTTAGCAATTTTTACGAACTTTGAAAGTTTGATTTACAGCGGAGCAAGTCATAAAGCCATCTTTCAGGGTATTTAATTGTTATCCCTTTACTGCTCCAGAGAAGGAATTAAACACTGGGAAGTCAAACTATAAATGAACATTAGCACTAACAAGGTTTTGTTACAGCAGATTTTAGTAGCCATGTTTAATTTTATCCTCCCTATAAATCTGGTAGTCACTGGAAGTTTTCTAACTTATTCCCCTTAATTAAGGAGCTGCAGGTTTCCAGAGAATGGGCCTGAGGAGCTTTTAATTTTGAACTTGTGACCTGTGGTGCAGCACAGGGAGGGAGCACAGAGTCACCACGTCTTGCCAGGGCCCAGCAGATACTTTTTAGAGGCTCAGCACAAAAGAAATGCCTCTTCCTGCTGCAGGAATTGCTTTTTGGGGCTAAACCCTGCATTAACTGCCAGGAGTTTTGTGATGGACTCAGCACTGACCCCATGAATGGAGGTTTTTGCTCCCCCAGCAGCTCCAGGGCTCTGTACCCTCTGCAGCACCAAGGTGAGCTGCACACAATGACCTGTGCTGCCTCCAAGGCTTTGGGCTCCATCCAGATGAAAGGTTTCATGGAAATCTGAGTTCTTATTGTTGCTGGTGATAGTGGAAATAATAGTTACTTGTGTTTCACAGCACAAAAGTGAGATTTTTCTAAGCAAAACACTCCAAACACCTCCATAATTTCCTTTGCTGCTCCTGCCTCACTTCATCCAATTTATTAAGTCAGTGGAAGGAGTGATCAGTGCTGATATTATTTTCTTAGGCTGTTATTAGCTGCCACTTCAGCTGCATCTCACCAGGGAGAAACCCGAGCCTGGGCTGCTCCCGTGCCGGATCCATTTCCACCAGAACTGGGAGAGAGGCACTAAAAATTCCACACACACACAAGAAGAGCCCTCTCAGTCAGTAAATTTGGGGTGGAATGGCTGCTGTCAGCTCAGCCCCAGCAGCTGCAGAGCAGCCTCAGGTGCAGCACGCGTTCGTTCGCTCCCACAGCACCCCTGGGATGTGCTCCGGGCTGCCTGGCTGCTCTGCAGCTTTATAAATATTCTGATTATTCTACAAGCTGGAAACACGGGGCACAAAGCACCTTAAAGACAGGGAAAAGGAAACCTGGGGAGGGGGAGGAGGGAGCCCAGGCCACAGAGCTGTGTCTGCATGGGGAAGTGAGGGCAATGACGATTCCAGCTCCACATCCGCACCACCTTTGCCTCCCAAGCCTCATTTTCCACCCAAACCTCCCCTTTCTCCTCCTAATTTTTCATTTAAAGCAGCTTCCTGGTCTCCTGGCCTCTCCAGACTCGCAGGGGCTGACAGGTATTCATGCTCTGCTGCCTCTGAGTTAACCCTGCGTGAGCCACTGTAAATCAACCCGTATGAAATTCAGGGTTTCATTTTTCCTGAGTGAAACCACACGGGGTAGGACTCTCCCATGGAGTTTAATAGCCATGAAACCAAAAGGACACGACACAAATGTAATACAATCCCCTGCCATGTGTAACAGCTCCGGAGAATTTAACAAAGAATTACACTTATTTAAGCTACACATCTATTTTTATAAATGAAGAAATAAGCAGGAGGTGCACAGTTCTCTCTGTAATTTCATAAAGTGGTTCAAAACTACTAGAAAGGTGAACATTTCTCTTTAATTCCAATTTGGGTTTTGAATGTGAAGGCTTCCCACGAAAAATGCATTTGATCAGTTATTGTATTTTTGTGATTATAATGTGGAAAATGAAATCAACAAAATCCAGCATCCAGATGTGGAGCAGGGAAACCCCTGGGATTAAATAACCACCCTGGGGGCACAGTGAGGAGGAGGAGGGTGCTTTGGAGCCCTGGAGCTGCAGGAATAGGGCTGTGGGGAATGGATCCTGGGACTCAGAAGCAGGAATTGAGCTCCAGGAGGGTCCTGCAGCCTCCCAGGCACAGCACCTGCCCAAGGGACACACCTGGAACCTGGGCTGAGCATCCCCCAGCTCCATCTGCAAAGCCAGGGATCTCCCTGCCTTCAGAGCAGGGTAAAGACAAAACACCTCTGAATAAAACATGGGCTTTGCAAAGCAGCTTTCACTTCTTTCCTAGAAATCCAGAAATCATCTTTACTGCTCCTCTGGAAATCCACATTTATTTTAATGGTTTGAGCCACACCTGGCTCATGTGTCACACTCCTGTTAAACAGTGAGAGCACGTGGAACTCCAGTGATTTTACACCCTCCTAAAGCTGGGCCTTTACCCAGGTATCTGTTTTACTGTGCAGCCCTGGAACACCTGTATTTTTGATCCCTAATAAAACTTCTACTCCAACAGAAAAAAACCCCCCAAACTGGTAAGAATAAAACAGAATTTTAAATATATATATATATATGCATATATATATCTGTTAGTTTTTGGTAAAAGGCTCGCCTTGACAGGATTTCTGCTGCAGTGAAAAGAATTTGGCTTCTCTCTAATGCCTGAGACAGCTCAGCTGGGCTGAGCAGAGCTGGGGCTCGTGTCCCTACCTGGCTGGATGTCTGGCTGCCAACTCCTCCTTTCTTCCAGAGCAAACCTGACACTCAAACGGCAGCAAGAGCTGCAGCATCCAGAGTGCTGCGAGGATTTTGTTTATTTGGAGGGGAAGCTTTTGGCTCAGGCTTTCCCACAGGCTCTGGAACAAAAGTGCTCCCTCCCCCAGCATCCAGCACACATCAGACAAGCGCAGCTCTCACTTGTGACTTCCTCACGATGACTTTTAAAGATCAAGGCACAATAAAGTCTCGCTGCTTCCCTGCGTGTTGGTTAATCCCTTGCAACTGTCAGGTAAAACAGATTTTTAGGAACAATGGAATTAATCTGCGCAACTCCTCTGACATTTCACGGTAATCTGTGTTTAAATCCTGGGGGCTGCTTGGAAAAGTTGACCCTGGAGGTGCTTTTTAACATGCACGGTGCATATTGATGGCACTCTGCTGCCTGGCTCCCTGATTGCAGGGCTCCTGTCAATACTGGCTCCCATTCAAGTCCCCCAGCGTGAGTCAGGCTGATGGACTGGAGATGCTGGATAAACAGGGAGAGATGCCAGATTAAACACTAAACACTTCTGGGGAGGTGGTGATGGACAGGAGTAGGTTACAGTCCCAATTAATGCACTTATCCTGCGCTGCAGACAGGCTGGGAGGGAAAGCCTTTGATTCCCTGCAGCCAAACCTTCCTCAGCCCCCTCCTTGCCTCTCTTCCCATCTTTTGCTTTGATTCCCTCTAACCAAACCTTCCCCAGCTCCCTCTTTTCACATCTTTCACACTGTGAGGAGCCCTTTCCAACAGACTTAGTCCTATCCAGAAGATAAAGACGACAAGAATTTCCTAGGCCTTCTCACCCACCCTGTCTGAGCATTTCACTGCCTGGCTCCACTTCCCTATGACTTTATTCCTCCCCTGCTGCATTCCAGGCTGTCCCAGACCCCAGACAAAGTCCTGAGCCCCCCGTGCTGCCCTCCCCAGGCCCCTTATCCCCAGCAGCACCAGCTCAGGCCCTGCACTGCTCCCTCTGCCTCTCTCCCACGGCTGGCAGGTTTAATTTAGCCAATTTTCAACTCTGCTGCTTCCCTTGAGCTCCGTGTCAAGGTTGCTTTCCCCCCTAATGCTGAAGCACATGGAACCCTTCTGGTTTATCACACAGACGTGCCCTGCCTGTCTGCCTGGGCACACAGGCACTGGAATGAGGTTCCTGCTGCTCTTTTCCCTGCTGGTAGCTCGCTGGGAGCTGTCAGGGGGGCTGCTCCCTCACCTGGTAGTGCACCAGGGTGTTCAGGCGCTTCCAGTCGCCCTCGATCTTGGTGGTGATGTCCTCATCCTGCAGCACCACGCGGGCAATGCGGCCCTGCCGCCACTCTGGGCACGGGGAGAGCCACGGTCAGAGGGTGCCAGCCCCAGCAGGGGTCACCCCAGCCCCTCTGATCACCCCAGGGATCACCCCCAGCCCCTCTGATCACCCCCAGCCCCTCTGGTCACCCCCAGGGATCACCCCCAGCCCCTCTGGTCACCCCAGGGATCACCCCCAGCCCCTCTGATCACCCCCAGCCCCTCTGGTCACC
>JAWWEY010000108.1:5640626-5650955 GCA_035582745.1 Loriotus luctuosus
GAAGGGGATGATGGAGGAGGATGAAGGGTGGGGAGGGGAGGGAAGGGGATGATGGAGGAGGATGAAGGGTGGGGAGGGGAGGGAAGGGGATGATGGAGGAGGATGAAGGGTGGGGAGGAGAGGGAAGGGGATGATGAAGGAGGATGAAGGGTGGGAACGGGAGGAGAAGGGGATGCTGACAGGACATGCAGCCCCTCACCATCACTCTGTGCTGCCCGCTGAGGGTGGGCGGCTCGCACAGCAGCTGTGTCTCGGACACGGTGACGGCGCAGGGCGTCTCCCCGATCAGCACCGTGTAGTTGAGCTTGGCTCCTCCCGGGGCGGGCGGGCACAGGTTCCTGCCCTGGGGACACGGGGACACAACACCGACAGAAATGCAGCACATCCCTCCAGCTCGTGCAAACAGCGGGGCTCTGTTTAGGGCACCCCAAACTCCGCAGAAGAAAGAACCCCCCTCCTTCCCGGGGGTTTTGGGGCTCTCCAAGGCTGAGCCAGGCTCTCCTTACCTTCAGGATGATGGGAGAGCCCGGCTTCTGCTCCAGCACCCCGGCAGAGCTCAGCATTTCAAAGGTGGGGTCGGGGTAGTAGATGAACTTGGTGTCGTTGTAGAGCAGCAGGGACTGCACGTTGTTGAAGATGAAGCCGAACTCGTCCGGGCGCTCCACGGCGTCCAGCCCCGGGCGGTACTCGGCCGTCAGCGGGGGAGCCAGGCACGCCAGGGCCGTGGAGTTCAGCACCTTGCACACCTGGGGAAAGGGGAAACAGCAGGGAAAACAGCCCTGAGCTGGGGTTGTGGTGTTCAGCACCTTGCACACCTGGGGAAAGGGGAAACAGCAGGGAAAATGCAGCCCTGAGCTGGACCAGGCACGCCAGGGCTGTGGCATTCACCACCCTGCACACCTGGGGAAGGGGGACACAGCAAGGAAAACTCTGCCCTGAGCACCACCTTGCACACCTGGGGAAGGGGGTTTAGCAGGGAAAACTCTGCCCTGAGCTGGGGCCGTGGCATTCACCACCCTGCACGCCTGGGGAAGGGGATTTCAGCAGGGAACACTGCCCTGAGCTGGACCCTGATGCTCTGGTGGACGGGAAGCCCAGTGGGTTCATGCTTAGCTGGGAGTGTTTAACCCAGTCCTGATGCTCCGTGGTCTCAGAGGTCCTTTCCAACCTTTGCTGATTCCATGAGGCATTACTGCCATGATTTTGGGTAATTTGCTTCTCCTCCAGCCAGCATGAAGGCACTGGGGTAGAGATGGAGCCCAAAATGAGCCGTGTTTCAGTGGAGATAAAGGCTCACACAGCAGCTCGTACTCATTTTTCTTTATTTTTTCCCATTTCTTTCCACTTTCCTCCTCTCTAGCTCTGAAGCAGACCCATAGGGAATACCAGTTCCCTGCTGCAAATGGGTGATTAGAGGCCATTCCCAAATGCCAGCGAGGGAAGGGAACAGAACATGTGACACTGGTGGGCAGGAGGGAACATGAAGGTCATCTCCTGCTGGGCTGAGGACACCCACAGCTCCTGCAGCCCTCAAAGCAGGGAAATCACTGATTTATGGGGCTCTTGCCTTGTAAAGCAGCAAGAGCCCAACCATTTGGCCTCCCTCCATAACTGAAAGATTTAATTTCACTCAATTTTGTGTCTTCAGAATTATTTTTGTAGCACTGTAACTGCAAGTGCTAGCAACAAAATTAGATGTCTTTTTAAAAAGAGCTCAGATGAAAAAGGTCTTGAGGGGGAGAAAAGGAATAGGAAAAGACCTCTCAGTGATTTGCCCTTTCCAAGAGAATACAGACTCAGTCACAAAGATCACTGCATAGAAACAATATATTTCAGCTTTACTTGGCCACAATAATTTCTGAAGTCCTGGAGGTTCAATTCTTACACACAAGAACCTCGCTCAGTCCCCATTTAGCTGGGGGTTCATCTCAGCTTCTCACTCATGGACTGAAAGAACACAGACAGGGGAAGGAGATAATCTCACATTTTGTGTGTCAAATTCCCTCTTCCCAGTGCCCTCAGCTTGGGGGAGTGCAGGAAATCCCCACAGAGCAGCTTTTGCTGTGTCAGAGCTGCCCAGGCAGGCAGCCCTGGCAGCAGTGCCCCACGCAGGGTGATGCTCCCAGCTGCAGCAGTGCCCAGGCAGGGTGCAGGGTGATGCTCCCAGCTGCAGCAGTGCCCATGCAGGGTGCAGAGTGATGCTCCCAGCTGCAGCAGTGCCCATGCAGGGGTGCAGGGTGATGCTCCCAGCTGCAGCAGTGCCCATGCAGGGGTGCAGGATGCAGGATGCTGCTCCCAGCCCCTACTCACGTTGACGAACTCCTTGCCGTTGTGCTTGACGCGGATCCGCGGCTCCTGGATCACGTCCAGGTTGGAGCCGGTGACAGTCAGGGGCGTGTGGCCGCTGTGGGGAGGCAGCAGAGGCTGGTCAGGGCTGGGCTGGGCCCCAGGGACAAGATGCCAATGGGGTTAGGCTTGGGAGGATGGGTACAGCCCATTGTGTGACAGCAGCAGCCACCCTGTCCCTCACATTCCCTTTTGATCAACATCAGCTCTTTCCTTTCTTGGTGGCTGCTGGCTTTGTGGTGTTCCAGGACCACAAGAAGGAGCCTTTAAGGAGCAGTTGTGCCCCTCTGCAGCAGAGGGGGTGGTCTGGGCTTTGGTTGAGCCCCCAGACTCCTGGTGCAGGCTCTGCTGTGGCTGCCTGGCTGGACACAACCTCCCTGTGACCCCAGGCCCGAGCTGTGCTGAATGCAAACCCAGAAATGCCCAGCCCTGACCCATTCATGATGCTGGGTGGGATGTGCATTCCCAAAGAGCCCCTTTTTTGGCCTGGGTGTGTGCTGAGGAGCCCCAGGGCAGGGCAGAGCCGAGGAGGAGCTGTTTTACCTGGCGATGCTCCACTCGGGCTCGATGTGCTGCACCTTGGGGTCGTCGATGTACTCAAACAGCAAAGTCCTCTCCAGCTGAGCCCTGTCCACGCTGACAGAGACCTGGACAGCCCCCAGGCCGTGGGCTGAGGGTGCTGACACACAAACAATCTCATCCATGGATCGCCTGCACAGGAGGGACACGGGCAGTGTTAATGGGGTAGGGGTTGTGAAGAGTCCTGGGGCTGCTATCTGGTACCTCACTCCTTTCTTAAAAAAATATCCCACTTCCACAGTTCCTATTTTAACTACAAAAGTTACCTTTTTAACTACAAAACTACATTTATCATACTATTACAATGTTAATACAGCACTAGTAATCAGTACAACAAAATACATACAGTAAATATCTGCATAGAGCCATATAATATGCACTTTTCACAGTGGTTTAGGGGCAGGAAACAGCCTGGGTCCTGTCCTGGGGCAGCCCATAAAGGGCTGAGCCTACAGCCAGCACCAGACTGGTACCTGGCAAGCTGCTGGGGAGGGCAGGAGGGTTTGGCATGGAAGGAAAGGTGGGGAGCTGTGCCCCGAGCTCAGCCCATGGTGGGAGCAGCTCAGCCCCCCTGAAATCCTCTTTGTGCCAAGCTGCAGCTCCCACATCCCCCCGAACCCGCTGCCGTCTGCCGGGCGTGTGAAAACAGATGGCTGCCTTTTCAACGGGATGCATGAGCTCAGTGAAAAGCCAAATTCTTCCCCTCCCCAGCCCAGCGCACACACGAGGCCCTTGTGAGCGGCACAATGAGCAGCCCTGCCCGGGCAGGGCCGCGGCAGTGGCAGCGCTGCCTCGGCTTTGTCTCCCCCCGAGCGGGGTGACCTCGGCTTGGCGCTGCCTGGCTGGGCACAACAGACCATCTGCTGCCACCAGAGCCCCAGAGAAGGGGCAGGCAGCGACACAGAGGCACTGCCAGAGCACAAAGGCGGAGGGATGGGGAAGGGGAATGAGGTCTGAGCATCCAGAACAGAGCTGGGAGGAACCACCCGGCTCCAGGGACACTGATCCTACAAAAAGTGCTGGAGGCACATCTCTGGCACATCCTGCACAGCCACCTGTGGCTGTCCTTGCTGCCCAAACCTACCCTGGCTCACTGGAAAGTCAGTGTTTTCTCCAGGCTCTGTGCTGAGTCTCAGAGTGATTCTGTGCAGCCTGACGGGTTCCTGCCCTGCTGCTGCTCCTTTTCCTATCCTCACTTGCTTTTATCACACCCACTTCGGTTTAATTTAGCCACAAAGGCTTTCTCGTGTGAGGAGTGGGATTCTCCAGAGGGATTCTGTGCAGCCTGGTGGGTTCCTGCCCTGCTGCTGCCCACCCCGGGCCTGCCCAGCTCTGGCACGGGCTGGCAGTGATGCAGGGCTGCTGGCAGAGCAGCTCCCAGCTCCCTGTGATCAGCTAATTAGCTTTCTGTGCTATTATTGTGTCGTCATGGTGAATCTGCCCACTCCGACGATCAGAGAGGGGAGAATGGGGGAAGCTGTAATTAGAGGGAATCTCATTAGGAGCTGCTTCATCTCATCAGGCTCCCCCACGCCCTGGAGTACAATTGGAGTTCATTGCCTCAGAGCAGTCCCAGGCATGGCCCCAGTGAGGATGGGGCACACAGCCACTGCTCCCTGGCTGAGGTTCCTGTCCTGCTGCCATCAGAACTCCCAGGGAATCCAAAACCCCTCCAGGTTTTGCAGGTCAGTAGCTGCAGGTTGCCTGGACAGGATCAGGTGTTTATTTAAGGGATGAGATTTCAGGATGGTATTCAGGGCTGGCCCCACACCTCTGCTGTTCCCTGTCTCCACCTGAGGCAGCAATTTGGCATCTTTGTTTGGGATGTGGGAGGAAATATTGATGGATTAGTTCCACTGCTTAACACCTGGAGGGCTGAGCTGCGCTGGAAGGTTCTGGAATGCCCTGAGCACCATCCTGGGATGGATCCAGAGCAAGCCCTGCTGATAACCCAATGTGCTCCCACACCTGAGCACCCACAGCTCCCACATCTGAGAACCTCTCAGGCTTTTGGATGAGAAATTCACCTGCAGGGATCTCTGCTTTCCCAGAAACTTCCTCAGCTCCTCCTGGGCAGCCTGGGTGAGGATCTGGGAGGCAGAATCCCTTTGGATGCCAGGCTACCACCCAGGCTGTGCCCACCCCAGCAGGGTGGGCAGGGCTGTGTACTGATACACACAGATGTAAACCACACGTCTCTTTTTTAACTTAGCCCCAGGAAAACCCATTAAACCCTGCAAATGTCAACTCTGTGTTTACACTGCTGGGGAAAAAGCAAATTTGCCACGGAAATCCCAGCAGAGATTGATGGCTGTGCAAGTTCCTCAGCAGGAGATGTGAGCAGACCCTCGCCTTGCTCTGCCCTGAGGATCTCAGACCATTTTTAGGAGCTGGAGGCACCTGCAGCAGCGGCTACAATAAAAGCAGTGCAGGTCTGTGAAAAGAGAAAGGAGGTATTTCATAGAAATGTTCCATTTCCTTCAGAGCAGCCAGGCTGGGGGCAGGTCCTGGTGACCAATATAAGCACATTTCCATCCCAGTGGTGCTTCACTGTGATTTTCAGAGCAGTTAGCACTGGAACAGCATTAAAATGAAACAATGAACAGCACTGACACCGATGAATCCCTCCCTTGCCATGCGAGCCTCCATCACAATAAAAGAGAAGATGGTTTCATGCAATAAAGGAGGGAGCCTCAGGGGTTTCCCAGATGGATTTTTGCACATTCAGCTCCAGCAGATCCGTGCTGGGATGGGAGCTGCAGGAGCCTGTGCTGTCTCTTACTGCAGGAATTCGCAGGTCTGGTTGCCCAGGAGCACGGAGACGCGGCTGCCGGCGCCCAGGTGCTGGCCAGAGATGGTCACCATGGTCCCTCCCGACTCCGGGCCACGGCTGGGGCTCAGGAAACTCACAGCTGGAGTCTGCAGGGAGGAAAGGACAGCTCAGGGCCCCTGCTGCAGCCAGGGAGCTGCTCTGGGGGCTGGGACAGGGCAGGACATCCCTGAGTGTGCCCAAGGGCAGGATGGATGCGGCTGGAGCAGCCTGGGATAGTGGAAGGTGTCCTGCCCATGGCAGGGGGGGCACGGGGTCTTTGAGGATCCTTCCCAACCCAAACCAATCTGTCATTCCATAATCACTGCTCTGGGGGCACAAAGCTGGATCCAAACACTGTGGGAGCCCTGGTTTATCCGGAGTGAGCTCTCCATGCTGCGAGCTGGGCTTGTTGAGAGAGCCACCAAAAACTGAGCAACACCAGGGGGAAAGCCCAGGAAAAAACCAGCAATTCCAGGGCTGTCCTCTGGGGCTGGAGCCCCTCTGTGTGCCAGGATCAGCTCCTGGGCACACACGTGCTGTCCCCAGCAGGACACTCACCACGAACACATAGTGCTGAGTTGAACTTGAGCCACCAAAAACTGAGCAACACCAGGGGGAAAGTCCCAGAAGAAACCCAGTAATTCCTCTGCAGCTGAAGTCCCTGTGTGTGCCAGGCACAGCTCCCAGGGACACACCATGAACACGTACTGCTGTGCTGACTTGGCCATGAACTTGGGCCACCAAAAACTGAGCAACACCAGGGGGAAAGTCCCAGAAAAAACCCAGCAATTCCTCTGGGGCTGGAGCCCCTCTGTGTGCCAGGCTCAGCTCCCAGGGACACACGTGCTGTCCCCAGCAGGACACTCACCACTAACATGAACTTGGGCCACCAAAAACTGAGCAACACCAGGGGGAAAGCCTCAGATAAAACCCAGCAATTCCCCTGCACCTAAAGCCCCTCTGTGTGGCAGGCCCAGCTCCGTGCTGTCCCCAGCAGGGCACTCACCACGAACACGTACTGCTGCGCTGACTTGGCCGTGAACTCGGGCTTGCACTCTCCGATGCACAGGAGCACTGGGCCGGAGCTGATCCCTGGAAGCGCCTGCCCCATTTCACAGACGATCCTGCAAGCACAAATGCCTCAGTGGAGCTTTGGCAGGAGGTGCCAGCAGTGCCCTGCTCAGCTCCACGCTGCCATTATTCCTCCTTTCTCCCCCCCTTCCTCTTTGATATCTGCCTCTTTGGAAGGAGTTAATTACTGAGTCTATTTTTACCCCGTGTAGTAATTTAAAGGAAAAAAAATCAAAATTAGACATAATTATTACAAGCTGTAAACTCCAGAGCAAAGCAGAGCACTAATGGCAATATATTAGCCAGTAGCAAAGTGAGTGCGAAGTCCTCAGAGTAACAGATGAGTTCATTAAGGGAACAGCTCTCACTGCAGACTCCCAGTTAATCACAACTGGAGAAACCTGCTGGGGGATGATAGAGACAGCCCTGGAGAGCAGCTTCTGCTGGGGGACAGGGCTGGCTGCCACAAACACACTGGTGCTGCTCACAGGGGCTCCTGCTGTGGTCCAGCTCAGCCCCATGGGCACATCCTGAGGCTGGGAAAGCTGCAGGGCCAGGGAGAGCTGCTGGTGTTCACCACAATTGATGATGAACAACCCCAGAACCCCAGGGCAAAGCTGCACGGCCAGGGAGAGCTGCTGGGGTTCACCACAACTGATGATGAACAACCCCAGAACCCCAGGGCAAAGCTGCAGGGCCAGGGAGAGCTGCTGGGGCTGACCATGGCTGCTCACTGAGGATGAATAACCCCCAAATCCCAGGGCACTGGGGATGTGTGACACCAGCTGGGGATGGGATCAAGCGGATGCCAGGCATGCCAGCAGGTCTGGGGGAGGTTTTCAGAGGGGCATCAGCTGGCAGGGCTCTCCAGATGGACCTGCATGCTGGCAGGATAAATTCGAGAGCATCCCTGCGGGCTCTGGGAAGCTGAGGGCGGGAGGAACCTGCCCTAGAGTGGAAATCTGAGAGGGGGATTGTTGATGGGTAATTGGCCTCGGGGAGGTAGAGCTGAAGGCAGGAGTGACCTGCCTGAGGCAGGAGGTGCAGCTCCACCTGTGGGGATCTGACCCTGGCAGTGGGAGCAGAGAAGAGCCAGAGCAGCCTCTGCCTGCTGAGGCTGAAGGAGAAGGGAGCTCTCCCTCCTCTGCCCATCACACACAAAGACATAAAAGGCCCCAATTTGGGGAGGCAGCGTTGGAGCTGCCTTCAGCAGCATTAAATTCACTGCAAATAAAAAATAAAATAAACCACGAAGACTGAAGGAAGAAAAGAAGCTGCTGCGCACAGGTGATGCCAGGAGGCCTGATGAAATACACACATGCTGGTAAAGAGCTGGAACGTGCACGTCCTCGTTGCTGCACATCAAAAGGGGCTGCCTGGAGAGACGCTGCCTTTGGAGAGCAGGGATTGAAGCCTCTCAGCTCCCAGCCTTCCTCTGCCACGTGCTGCTCGCTCTGCCTTTCAAGCAGACATGGCCCCTGCACCTCTCTGCCTGTGATTCCTTCACCTCTCCCTCATCCCTGCTCCTCCTGCAGACTGGCAGCGAGGAGAGGAGGCTGCTCTGAGCTTGGGGCAAACAAAGCCTGGGGGGTGATTCCTGGCACCCCGAGGGCAGGAGAGGACAGGGGAGGTTCTGTCTGCCCAAGGAAACACCAAACACTCAACCCCAGCAGCTGCAGCCCAGCCCGGGCAGGGCCGGGTGTGGCACAGGGCACAAGTGACCGGGCACACCTGGTCCCCAGCCCTGCTCAAAGCCAAATCCCCAGCAGGTACCTTGTTACAAAATGATGCATTCGGCAGAGCTGTAGGGTGCTGATTGCCGGGCTAAGTGGCCCTTTCACCAACATTAACCTAATTGCTGGCTGATAGATTGCGGGGCTGGAGCATATGGCAGAGTCATTACAGTCCTGGAATTCAGTCTGCCCACAGAACCCTTAAGAGGGTCCTTTTATCTGTATTCATCTTTAAAAGGCAGCTCTCATGCTAACGCTTGCTGTTATCTGCCCAGGGTAAATGTTTTAATGATGTTAACAAACTTTGAAAGCTCAAGAGCCGTAATTAGAGTCATGATTATAAAATCAGGGTTTCATACCATCAAAGGGGGATAATTTCATAATCTTCCATCCTTTATTCGAAAAATAAAATATAACAACGTGCTGCTCAGCAGAGCAGCCCCAACTGCTCGCAGCAATGGGGTATTGGTGCCATTCCTGCAGCAGCCCCAAGCACCCTTCACCCCATGATCCCAAATTCCATCTGCACTGCCCCTCGCTGCTCCAGAGGGGTCAGCAATGCCCCTGCTGCCTTACAGATGGGCAAAGAAACACCAGGAATGGACAAAACCCAACCAACACCACCACGTGCTGCTGGTGACAGCTCCTGGGCCTGCTGGGCTCTGAGTGGGAGCCACCAAATGGATTTCCCAGCAGAGAAAAATGGATTTCCCAGCAGAGGATGAAGCTGGGGCAGATCTGTGCTGCTGGGAGCACCCATGGACCTTGGCCAGCTCCACACTCACAGCCCTGCTGCACAGAGCACCATCCTGGTCCCCAGCAGGAGATGACACAACCCAAGAGCAGACATCACCTATTTCTGTGTCCCACCCAGCACGGGTGTCCCCAGACACCCCCTGAGCACCTCGGCTCCCCAGCCCAGCCCCGAGGGGCAGCAGAGGAGTGCCTGCCACGCCGCCCAGGGGCTCATTTGCCCGTCCCCTGTTCCAGGCCTGTTTTCTAATTTGGGGCTGACGTTTTTCTCAGTGAAACAAATGGACTGACTGCAGGGGAGCCCGCTCGGAGCGCGGGGCTGTCAGCGCCTCGCCCGCCTAACAAATGGCTGCTGCAGCCCGGGCGCCGGCGGAATTCCAAGTGGGATGGGGAGGCAGCAGCAGCAGCAAGGTGCTCATCAGCAAAGGTGCTTAGCCAAGCAGGAACCGCCGTGTGCAAGGAAACAGAACGTTTAGTGCAAGCTTAAAGCGCTGCTTAACCCCTGCAGAGGGAGTCCAGAGTGTGGGAATGTGCGGGAATGTGCTGGAATCCCTTCCCATGCCCACCTCCACAGCCCTTCCCGGTGAGGTTGTGGCCTCCTGAGCGTTGGCTGGAGGTCAGGGAGTGTGGGAATCTACAAAATCAGAGGGTTTTGGGAAAACTGCAAGATGCAGGCCTCAGAGGCAGCAGAACTGTGAGCAGAGCTAAGCAGCAGCCATGAGATAGGTCAGCAGAAAAAGTATTTAAACTGTAGAAAAGCAAAAGCAAATAGAACAATGATCTGTGTATCAATGCTTGTCTGAATAGCTAAGCTACAGAAAGTTTACCTAGCAAGATATTAAGAAAGTTAAAGCTTAATAATGGAGCTCTGTGCATTGTGTTTTAAGGCTTACAAGCATGTATTGTATTCAAAATAAGCAAGCATTGTTTTAACCAAAAGTACGTGTGCTTATAGTGCTTGGATAGAACTACTGTCAATGTGCTTTTGCTTTGTGTGATTGGTCAAGAAACTTATAAAGTGAGTTGTAACATTGA
>JAWWEY010000108.1:5651055-5667876 GCA_035582745.1 Loriotus luctuosus
TTATATTATATTATATTATATTATATTATATTATATTATATTACATTACATTATATTACATTACATTATATTATATTCCATCATATCGTATCATATCAATGATATATTAAAACTATACTAAAAGAAATAGAGAGAAAGGATTTCATCAGAAGGCTAGAAAGGAATGAATAATGAAATCTTGTGACTGACCAGAGAGTCTGACACAGCTGGGCTGGGATTGGTCATTAAGTAAAAACAATTTGCACGGAACCAATCAAAGATGCACCTGTTGGTGAGCAACCCCCAAAGCACATTCCAAGCAATCAGATAATTATTGTTTACATTGCTTTTCTGAGGCTTCTCAGCTTCTCAGGAGAAAAATCCTGGCGAAAGGATTTTCATAAAACATGTCAGCGACAGTTTTATCATCCTCACCAGGCCCCTTCTTCAGCCCCATCCCTGGTTTGGAACCTCTCCTGCTGCTGCCAGACCAGCCAGGCCCACCCCTCATGGCTCTTCTGGGTGTCCTGGAGGAGCCCAAGGATGCTGAAATCCATCCATGCCCTGCTCCAAGAGAGGACTCCAAGGTCCCTGAGCTGGCCAAGAAGAGTGGGCAGTGCCATTCCCAGAAATCCTTGCAGAAGGACACAGCTGGCTCCAGAACAGGGTAAGTCACCTTCCAGAAGCAGCCTGGTGCTTGGAGAACTTTGCCTTCTGCCTTGGCTGTTCTCTGAATGTTAATGTCACATTTTATTAGTGACTTGGCACCTCAAATGACTTAAAAATGTTAAAGGGTGAGGTGTGTGCTTTCAAGCTGCCTGTTTATAGCCTGCCTCAGCCATAATCATCCCTGCTTCCCTGGACTTGCATTAAGGACAATCTCCCCTTCAATTAGGAGTATAAATTTCAATAATGCATAGTCACAAAATTTGGACCCAGGACTCTCAGACAGTTATCCTGAATCTGCCACTGCTCTGTTGTTGCTCTTGGGTGAGTCTCTAATCTTCCCTGTGCTGCAGTTATTAATAAATAAACACAATCCATAATAATGCAATTTAATTAATTTAATGGATAAATCTTGTTTATGCTTCTTTGTTCCACCCTTGTCTTTGGCAAAAAACTCGAGCTCTTCAGAACCTTTTCCTCACTGTTTCCAGATGGATGGGTGGTTTTTTCCACCTCCTCAGGGGTGAGGAACGTGGCCAAACAGCAGTGCCACCATCCCAGTGACCTGCCCCACAGCAGCCCTCATGGGACACCCCTGTCCCCATCCCTTCTGTGCTTCCCAGCTCCCCAGAGCATCTCCAAGAAGACACACAAGATCTTCAAGAATGAATCCCACCATCCCCACTAAGCCAATGGCCACATCCACTTGGTGTTTGAGCACTGCCAGGGTGACTCCAGCACTTCCCTGGGCATTCTGCACCATTTTTGGCTGAGGTTATTCCAGCTCCATGCACCCACCAAGCCACCCCCTCCTCCCTCCACATCCTTTAATTCCCACCTCCCTCTCCCCTCCACAGCCTGCTGGAGGTTTTTAATTTATTCACCACACGCTGCCTGTTGTGCTGCTGCTCCCTGTAACTCACACCATGGCCTGTCTTGTACCATTTAGCTCTGGGAAGCTCAACGTGCTCATAAACCCACTACAAACCCAAGCTGGATTGTGTTACACCGAGTCCTGGAGGCCTGGTGGTGTTTACATCACTGCTGGGGAATCACCTGAACTTGGCTGACAGTTACAACTGTCCTTTGCAGCTCTGGATGATGTTAAAATGCATTTACTGGGGCACTTACTCCGCTGTCTCGTTGTCTCATCACTGCTCAAAAAAAAGAAGTCACTGCTTGCCATTTCCTGAGCTGAGCAGAAGCAGCAGGGCTGAGAGGCCTCCCTGAACAAAGCCCAGCTGATGCTGTATTTTAAAAATGTCCTGACCTGGAAAATCCCCAATATGGAGCTCCACTCGACCTAGATTTTAGTGGCCACTAATTGAACAGTTTTGAAGTAACTGTGCCATAAAGCAGCCCCAGGGTTAGAACAGATGCATTCAATTAATTACAGCTGGAGAGATTCAGTCAAAATCGCAGAAAGAAGATAAGTCTTAAAGGTCCCGTTGCACCCAGAGCTGGGCACCCTCTGAGCAGCATCCTGGGCTTCTCGTTGGGGTGAGCAGGAGGCACCTCCAGCACAGCCAGCCCTGCTCTGCCTTGATCCCAGCTGGGAGCTGCAGGGCTGCCAGCCCAGATTTCTGATCTGAGACAGACAGGATTAGCAAGAAATATTCCCCAATTTCGAGAAAATCACTTCAACAGACTGGCTTTTCACTTAGAGCTCCGTGGAGGATGAAAAGGAGCTGCCAAGGACAGCTGAGAAAGAGCAAGGCCAGGAACTGGACACTTGTTTTTTCAGGTTGTTTGCTAAACTGAAGCAGCTTGAAAGTCACTGAGATCTGAGCGGGGTGTGGGAGGCAGAATTATCCTGAGCAGGTCACCTCTCCCCACTGCAGAGACAAATCCCAGCCCAGCCCCTGTACTGATGCTGGACAGGATCAGGTGTGCAGCCCTGAGTTGGTGACAAAATGGGCTGGGCACAGGGATGAGGGGGGTGGCAGCAGCTCAGTCACCCTCACACCCTGCCCTTGGTCAGGGAAGGGCTACAGGTGCCCCAGAGCCCTTCTCTTATTGCTGCTTTTACCTGGAACCAAGGTAGGGACCCTGAGGCTGGAACCCAAGGGACCACCAAGGCTGGGATCCAAGGGACCCCCAAGGTTGGAACCCAAGGGATCCCCAAGGCTGGGATCCAAGGGACTACCAAGGTTGAGATCCAAGGGATCCCTGAGGTTGGAGTCCAAGGGACCCCCAAGGTTGGAATTCAAGGGATCCCTGAGGTTGGGATCCAAGGGATCCCCAAGGCTGGCATCCAAGTGACCCCTGGGTTGGGATGCAAGGATCCCAGGGACCCAGGAGCCCCAGCCCAGTGCCAGAACCTTCCCCTCACAGCCTGCAGAGGACACAGCTCCAGCAACGAGGATAAATGTTCTCAGTGTCATGTCTTGCTGCTCGAATCTTTCAGCGTTTCCGACATGAAGCAACATTTTGCCTGCAGAAGAAGTCAGAGAGGAGCCAGGGAGAGCTGGAGCTGCTGGGGCTTTCTCTGTGGAGCTGCAGGGAAGGCACAGCCCTGCACAGCGAGCCCTTGGCATCTGCTGGGGTGCAAAGAGAGACCCCAATCAACTGCACAACCCCTGCCCCCTCCCCAAACCCATCCACCTCCATCCTCTTTGTGCTTTTTTTGCTGCTGCTCCGAGCCCTGGATCCCAGCTGATGAGCCCAGCGGGGAGGCAGCACATGAGCATTGTCATCCCGGCATGATCCCTCCTTGTCTCTGCCTCAGCTGATGGCACATTCAGAGCCTAATTGTTATCTCAGCAGAGCAACTCCATTATTCAGCCTGACACTGCCCCCCCTTCAGCTGTTTGTTGCGCTGATGTTATATTAATGAGGCCTGCAAATAAATGAATAGGAGATCAGAGCGCCGCTTGTTCGCCAGAAAACTGATTTTTATTTATTTATTGCTAAGGCCACGGGCCGGGTGGAAGTTTTAAGCTGCTGAGGGGACGTTGCTGGGGAGGGCTGGACCTCTCACTCAGTGAGAGGACTGCAAATTCCCCACTGCTCATTTACTTTTAGAACTATTAAGACACAATCTCCTTATTTATGCATCCCCCGAAGGCACTGGCGCCTGGGAGCCAGGCCCTTGACCTCAGCCTTGTCACAAAGAGTGAACCTGGCCAGATGAAGCAAAAGGAGTGGAAAGCAGCCCATATTAAAGGCTCTTTTATTCTGGGTAATCCAGGCTGCAATGCGAGCAAAGCCAGCTCCCCAGTCCTGTCACTGCTGGTGCCCAGGGGATGTGGCACATGGCAGTGCCAGCTCTGGACCTGCCAGGGCCAGGTCAGTCCCAGCAGGGCAGGGTGTCCTCCCAGCTGCACAGCTCTGCAGCACTGAGCATGGCAAAATGGCACCCAAAATCCTGAGACAGCTCAGATATTGGGAAAGGACCCAGCAGCAACACACAATGGGAAGGTCTCATGGTCTCCTCCAGTCTCACTCTGAGGGCTCAGACTCAGACCTGGGGACGGAGTCAAGAAATCTGTAACAGCAGAGCTCTGCTCTTTTCTGCTTGGACAGAGCCCAAAAGTATTGCTTTCAAGTTGGACACGGATAAAACACTTGGTGGCAGTGCCCTGCCTGCAGCCAGCTGCCAGAGCCAGCCTGGCACTGCTCACATGCCAGTCACTGGGTGGCTGGAGCACAGTGCTTTCCCCTTCTCTGCCCAGCTTAATTCCAAGATTTCTTTGACTTGACAACTTTCTGCATGGTTTATGGGGAAGCAAATCTCAGCAGAGGCTGTTTTGCTTCTTGTAGCACAACCCTGTGCAGCAGAACAGCACTTGGGCAAGAGAAAATTGGGTTCTGCCCAGTGGCAGGGCAAAGGGGAAGATCCAGGGGAGCCTTTAAGGATCATTTTACCTCTTGGTAGCACAGCTGGGACTTGGAAAACTTGGAAAGCAGGGAAACGACAGGCTTCTAACCCTTTTTAGTGCTTTCCCATCCCTGCACAACCAACCACCAGCTCCACTCTGCCCTGTACAAAACACTGCACGAGAGAAATCCTGCACAAGAGAAACACCTGCACAAGAGAAACACCTGCCCAGCAAAGGTGCACCACTGCTGGCAGAAGGCCTAAGGCAGAAATACCTAAATACCAAAACCAAATCTGATAATGTCCCTCAGCAATATCATTCTCCTGCCAGCCCCACCCAGCCCACATACAGCAGCAGCCTCTGTGCTTCCTCCTCTCCTCCATAAAAGGAGGTTGATGCCTCCCTCCCACGGGATCTGAGCCAGTTTAGTTAAACCAGTGCAAAAACTAATTTAATTTAAGAGGAGACTTCCACACTCACTTGGGTTCTGATGCATTTGGCAGATTTTGGGTGCTGAGCAGCACTGCCTGCAGCATTGGTGTAACAGACAACTCTGATCCTGCTGTGTTCCACCTTTTGCAGTGTGGATACACACCCAGGGCAAGGGAGGCTTTTTTGGGGGATGTAATTAATTGAGAAACCCAAACCTTCCTTCGTTCCCACCTGACAGGAGTGTCACTCCTCATAGCAGCGTTAACAGAGCGAGTGCAGTTTCACTGCTGAAAATGCTCCTGGGACACATTTTGCATCCCTGAGTGGGTTGAACAGAAATATCAGAACCACCAACTCCAGACTAATTAGCTCCCTGGTTTAATTAGCATTCCCGCCGCAGTCCGTGGCGGTCACCGCAGCGTGGGTGGGGCAGAGGCTGCACACCAAAACCCTCCCAGAAAGTTCTGGAGTGTTTCACCCACATTTCTCAGGGCTGGGCGGATTTTGGGACAGCACAGGAGGAGTATGGCAATCGCATATCCTCTGAACACTGAGAGACACAGCATGTCCCAGGATTTTCCTGGGGAAAGCTGTGAGAAAGCTCAGAGAGAGAATTAAAACCATCCTTACCTTCATTTGCTGTGCCTGTTGTTGTGCACACGTGGAATGTGTTATGGAGATTGTTTACCAAACGGGGATTTCTTAATTGGACTCAGGTGGTGGTGTTTGGATTCACTGACCAATTGGATCCACCTGTGTGTTGGACTGGCTGGCAGGGGTGATGGGTTTTTCTTGGAAGTAGTATAGTACAGTGTAATAGTAGTAATAAAATAGTGTATAGTATATTAGTATAATAGTGTATAGTATAGGAGTCTCAAGCTACGTCAGGGACGGTACAGGTTGGATATTAGGAAGAAATTTTTCACTAAAAGAAGAATAAAGTACTGGAATGCTTTTCCCAGGGAGGTGGCAGAATCACCATCTCTGGATGTGCTCAAAAAAAGACTGGACATGGCACTTGGTGCTAGAGTCTGGTTGAGGTGTTAGGGCATAGGTTGGACTCCATGACCTTAGAGGGCTCTTCCAACCTCATAATTCTGTGATTCTGTGTAGTATAATATAGTGTATAGTGCAGTAGTATAATATAGTGCATAGTATAGTAATAGAATATGGTGTAGTATAATAGTATAATATAGTGTAGTGCAGTAGTATAATATGTATCTATATATAGTATTGTATGATATTTATATAGTATATATCTATCATACAATATAGATACATATCTATATATATAGATATAGATATCTATCTATATATCTATATATATAAATCTATATCTATCTATATATCTATCTAGATATACACTATATCTATATATATACACTATATATATGTACAGTATATCTCTATATATACAATATATCTATAGGATATACATACTATATATCTGTATAGTATATATCTATATAGATATATAGTATATATATATACTATATATAGTGTATATATACTACATTTAGTATCATATGCCAGAATAAAGCATTTAATCATCCTTCTGCAATCATGGAGTCAATGCAACCATTCCCCGCCCAGGGGCTCGCTGCCGCAGCGGGGAGGAGGGGCCGGGGCCGGGCTCACCTCGGTGATGCGCGGGTTGGAGCACTTGACGTTGTGTCCGGCCCAGTGCAGCCAGGGCAGGGTGCCGGGGGAGCTGCAGTGCTGCCGCAGGGTGCAGCGCCCCTCGCCGCTGCACCAGCCGCAGGCGAAGCGCGGCTCGGCCTTGAGGCACAGCCCGCAGCTCTCGCGCTGCGCTGCGCACTTGTACAGGTGCACTGCGGGACAGGAACGGGGGTCAGGCAAAGAGGGGCTCCTGGGGGTGCAGATGGGGCTGGGGGATTCCCTCGGGGTGCAGCTGGGGCTGGGGGATTCACTTGGGGTATGGCTGGGGCTGGGGTTGCAGCTGGGACTGGGGGATTCCCTCGGGGTGCAGCTGGGGCTGGGGGATTCCCTTGGGGTGCGGCTGGGGCTGGGGGATTCACTTGGGGTATGGCTGGGATTGGGGGATTCCCTTGGGACACAGCTGGGATTGAAGGGATTCACTCGGGGTATAGCTGGGATTGTGGGACTCCCTCAGGATACAGCTGGGACTGGGGTATTCCCATGGGACACAGTTGGGATGGACAGATTCAATTGGGACTGAGGGATTCCCTTGGGGTGCAGCTGGGGCTAGGGGGCAGCTAGGACTAGGGGATTCACTTGGGACACAGCTGGGATTGAAGGGATGGGACTGGGGGATTCACTTGGGACACAGCTGGGATTGAAGGGATTCCCTTGGGGTGCAGCTGGGATTGGGGGATTCACTTGGGATACAACTGAGATTGGGGTATTCCTTCAGGATACGGTTGGGATTGGGGGATTCACTCAGGATACAACTGGGATATACCCTTGGCACATAACTGGGATTGAGGGATTTCCAAGGGACACAACTGGGATGGCCTGAAGCCAATTCAAGCAGATTTTACCTTTCAGGTTCTCCGGGTTGTCGATGACGAAGTTCCCGTTCCAAACCACGGCAAAGTCCACTGCCAGGTTGCTGATGTCCATCCCATCATAGAGGTACTGCAGGGTAAGATCCAGAGTGAAATGCTTGGGGAGACAGCACTCCCAGACAAGGAGGGTTTTTTGAGAGAAACCATCTTTATTCTCTGCTTAAAAACATCTGCTGTTGCCTCAGACACCACATTTTTACACTTCATCTCCAGGGTTCTGCTTTGAGTCCCTTCTCCTCATCAGGAGGAGATAATTAAATCAGATCTAGTCCTTGTGAGAGGTAACAGATTAATTATTCCACTTGCAGTGGTTGCTCTCGTCACTCAGGCTCTGGCTTACCAACACAGCCCCTCCAGTTAACCAGACTGGGACTGCTGCCCTCAGGCTGCTTCTTGCCCAGTTTGTGACTGAGAGCTCCAGAACCCCACTGCAGAGCTTTGCAGGTGGAACAGGAAAGAGCTGAGCAAAAGTAGATGGGGCAGAGCCCCAGCCACTGCCTCAGTCTGCTCCAGGATAGCACTGGTTTGAATTATTCCCATTTTTATGACAACATTGGGGCTGTGGCTGAGTGAGGCTGGATGCTGCGGCTGAATTCCCAGTGAATGCTGAAATTCCCATTATCACACCCAGCACTGGCCAGGCCCCACTCTGGAGCTCTCTTTAGGTCAACCAAGAGCTGCTAAAAAGACCTCAGGAGGTGAGTGAGCATTGCCATGCTCCCTGGGAGGAGGGAGTGGTGATTAAAGCAGGGCAGAGTGCTCTGCCTGTCCCTGGGCAGCAGCTGTGCAGTTTTAACTCACGTTTGACTGTACTGGGTTTTACTAAGCTGGGCTAGAACAAGAAGCTGTGAGCCCAGAATGGCCCTCACATCCTCCCCCTACCACTCCCTACCAGCCCAACAGCAATAAAAGTGCTTCTCTAATGCTTATAAATCACTCTGGATAGGAAAAGTACTATATACTATTAATACATTTATTATCCACCAAGCTGCAAGGCCCAAAGACGGCCAGTGATGTATAAATATCCAGTAAAACTTTTAAAAATTCAAAACTTCATTAACAATTTAAGACCATCTGCACTGAATATTCAAGTGGACCCTGTTGTGCTGCCTAAAACAAACTGACTGTGCCCTTTTTGCCCAGGGCCCTTTCTGAGCACATGGTGAGCAGAGGAAGGGCCACGCTTGTCCCTGCTCATGAAGGGACACAGCAGAACCCAAATTCGAGCTGTGGATCAGCGTGAGGGTGCCTGCATTTGTGTTTTGGCATCCCAGGGTACCCATCAGGGTGAATTTGGGGTGCCCTGGTGAGGCTGAGCCCTGTTCTGTGGCGGGGATAACCCTGCCCTGCTCCTGGGCAGCATCACCCGGTGATTCCCCTCTCCAGGGCAGCATCACCCGGTGATTCCCCTCTTCTCCCGGTGATTCCCCTCTTCTCCCGGTGATTCCCCTCTCCAGCCCTGCTCTCTCTCTCCCCCATCACTCTCCCTCTCCCCCTCCTTCCCTGCTCTCCAGCACCGCTCTATTCATCCAGCCACCGTGACCTGGGATTTGACAGCTCCCCGATAAGGGGTCTGTGATTCTCCTTATCTCCCCGTGTGTGAATTAGCCTGCCTCAACACCTCCTGCATTCCCTCCTCCTCCTCCCCTTGCCGGGGCTGACCCCCCAGCGGCAGCCAGGGCACTCCAGACCCAGCATCTCCTCCCCGCGGGCATTCTCCCGCCTGGGATTCAGGATTAAAGAGATTTTTCCACCCTCCCCGGGTGCCAGCCCTGCCCGTGCTGCTCTCACCCACCGAGCTGTTCTGGCACTGCACGCTGGAGCTGTTGAAGCGCAGGGCGGGCACCCTGTGCACGATGCCCTGGATGCTGAGCACGCACTCGTAGCCCCTCTGGCCCGACTGGGGCTGCGGCAGGTTCCTGGCCTTCAGCGTGATGGGCTTCACCTCTCCCACCGGGATCAGGATCTCCTCCGTGGGGAACAGCTGCGGGCAGTCCTGGGAGGCAGCGGGAGAGGTGGCAGGTCAGGGATGGGGTGTGCTGGTGATGCTTTGGCATTTTAGCTTTCATATTTTTAATAGTTTTTATATTTTTAATATTTTTAGATTTTATTTTTAATTTATTTATATTTTGTGTATTTTAATATTTTATATATTTATATTTTTCATATTTTTCTTATATATATTTTTAATATAATTGTAACCCTGCAATTCTGCAAATCCTGCAAAATTTGGAGTGCATAACTCCAAAGTCCATACTTATATTTTTATACATATTTTTAAAATATATATAATTGTAATTCTGCAATCCTGCAATATTTGGAGTGCATAACTCCAAACTCCATACTTATATTTTTATATTTTTCTTTTTTTTTTTAAATATATATAATTGTAATTCTGCAATCTTGCAATATTTGGAGCGTATAACTCCAAACTCCATACTTATATTTTTCATGTTTTTCTTATATATTTTTAAAATATAATTGTAATCCCACAATTCTGCAAATCCTGCAAAATTTGGAGTGTATAACTCCAGACTCCATACTTATATTTTTTATATTTTTCTTATATATTCTTTTTATATCATTGTAATCCTGCAAAATGTGGAGCGTGTAACTCCAAACTCACACTGTGTGTGAGTTATATATATTATATATATATAACTTACATATATATAACAGTTTGGAGTTATATATATGATATATATGTAGTTATGTATATATAATGCTGCTCTCCCATTTTGGTCAGACACAACAATTCCTCTCCAGGCCTGGCAATCAGGGACACCTCAGTGTCTCAGGCTCTGAGAGATGTGAACAAAACCATGACACCTTCCCATCCAAAGCATCTGTGACTCTGTGAAACACCACTGCACAGATATCCAGTGCACCCAAGCACAAACTGAATGTCTAAATGAAACCCTGAGATGGACCACAGAAAATGACTTATCAGCTGCTGGTGACTGTGTGACATCCCTCCCGTGAGATCTCAACATCCCAAACATTATCTCTGCACAACACACTGGGAAATACAATTTTTCTCCAATTCCTACAGCAGGAACTGCAGCACCTCTGACCACCAGCTGTATTTACATTCTGCTCAGCTCTAATTTGCTTTGATCTAATGGAACAAGGCACCTAAGTACCTGTAAGCACCTGACACCGAATGATTAACCCCAGCTAAAGCAGGAGTTTAGAACAAACACGTCTGTCTCCATCCCTTCTGCCAAATCCCAGAGTGGCCCCCCAAGCCCCTCCAGCCTGGGGATGACAGGAAATGGTGCTGATGGCAATGCCAGGAGCCATCCTGCCCAGGATCCTGTGTCCAGGGGGAAATCTCCCTCCCCAAGGCAGGCAGCCCCCAGCCAGGGCCAGGGGAAGTGTTTCACCATGGCTCAGGCCAGCTGTAAATGAGAAACAGATGCTCTGCTCTGGAGCAGCCACTCACTCAAACTGCAGCCTCATAAACCTTTTTAGTGGCACTTTTCCGTATATATATTTTATTTTATTTCTAACAGGGACTTTCACGGATTAACAGCCAAGAGTGATTTCAAACTCCATCAGCTGCGCTGGGGAGGGAAGGGAGGCCCTTTTCCTGCAGAGGAGAGGGTTCACAGGCTGGAATGGCATTCCCTGCTTCCCACTGGCCCTGGCCATGGATCCAGCCCCAGCTCACCACCAGCAGACTCCCTGCATTCATGGCATTTTCCATCCAGCTCTTCCAAGGTGACCCTGCACATTCCTTCCTCTCCTGAAGCACCACTCACCTGTGCCACCTTCCACTCAACACCTGCCTGCATTAAGGGTTTGATTTCACCCCAAAGTCCCATCCAGCTCCAGCAGAGGGGCCCAGCCCCGAGGGCTGGAAGGAAAATTCAACCCAGAGCTGCAGAATCCTTTACCCCATTACAGCTGAAAACAAAAAATCTCCACTTGCATCACCAGTGGGAGAACTTCAGTGCACAGTCCTGAAAATAATGAATATGTTATGGGCCATTATCCCTCCTGGCCAGCTCAGTCCGTGAGGAGACTGCTAAGGAAAGGCTCCTTCCTTCCCAGGCACCATGGGAGGGGACTCCATCCCACATCTGCTCCCTGCTGCTGAAAATGCTGGCAGCAAAAGCTGCTCTGCCATCATTAGAGTCGAGCGGGGCAAAATAGATTTATTTTTTTTTCCATTTCTTTGGTTCCAGTGGAAGGAAAATGTCACATTGGGGCTGTGGGGAAAGCGAGGCAGCCCCGCCGTGCTGGCTGACAGCTGCAGTGATCACACTAACGAGGGATCCACGGCTGGGCATGCAGGGATCTGTGGGAGGATGCCAGACTCCAGCAAAGCCAGGATGCTCGTGGGCAGCCCCGCTGCTGCAGGCAGTGCCTGCTGAATTTGTGAGCTGAGCGAGAGGAGCTGCTGGGGCTGGGTCAGCTCGGACCCTGCACGTCCTGTGCAGCCCCTGTGAGCATTTCCAGCCTCAGGGAAAGCTCAGCTTTCAGGGCTTTTCTTTTTCCAATTTGTTTTTTAAATTGCTGCTTCAGTGATGTGCACCCATGGCCCTGCACAGCCACGTCTCTGCACCCCAAATCCTGCACAGCCACGTCCCTGCACCCCAAATCCCTAAAAACCCAATTCCCTGTACCCAAATCCTGCACAGCCACATCCTTTCACCCCAAATCCCTGCACAGCCACGTCCCTGCACCCCAAATCCTGCACAGCCACATCCCTGCACCCCAAATCCCTGAAAACCCAATTCCCTGCACCCAAATCCCTGCACAGCCACATCCTGCACTCCCCCATCCCTGCACACACAGCCCTTCCCACAGACCCTCTGTGGTTTGTCCCTCCAGCACCTCTCCCAGCTGCTCCCTGCTGGAACAGCCACTGTTCAGGTAAATTATTTTGCCAGGGGTTTATTTATCATCACTTGGGCAGTGCCTCTGTCCGTGCTGATCCCCCCAACAGGAATTTCCCAGGCCCTGGGAAGGGTTGGCAGCACCAGCCCCGCTGCTGGGCTGGGCTGTGTGGCTGTGCCCAAGGTCCCTCCCCGTGCCCCTGCTGTGCCAGGCTCAGCCTGGGCACCCCATCCTGGTTCCCTCCCCAGGAAGGGGCAGAACCACCCAGAAAACACCGAATAAAAGGCGGTGGAACACACAGCTTGTTCCATAATCAGTTTACTTTGTTTTTTAATTCATGAGAGGTAAATCCTGCAGCGAGTTAGAAAGGCCATTATTGCCTCCTCTCTCTAAACAAACAGGCAGAATCCTCTCATTATCCTCCTTGACTTCCCTGAGCCAGAATAAACACGGATCAGATCTGCTGGAGGAAGACAAGGCTGGGGTGCCTGAGTGGCACAGACTCTCGGGGAATATTCTGCCTGTGAAGTATCAGCACACACAATTTACAAAGACATTTTATGGTTCTCCAACACTTTTTAGCCTCAAAGACTCCAAGGTCTATAAATACCTTAAAGACCCACGTTCTGCAGCTGTCTCTGGAGCAGAACAGAGCACCCATGGTTATTATTTGTGTTTAACCGAGCAGTTTTAGTAGGTCAAACCTCCTTGGTCTTATTTGGAAAAAAAAAAATTGCCTAGAAATGGCAGGCAATTCTTCTGACTACAGGATTTAGCCCAAATGGCAGAAAATAGACTGTTTCTGTACTTTTCATCTTCAAAAACCCCCGCAAACTCTCCACAAATGTTAACTTACTGCATGTTATTTTAAAGTTATAAACATAACCCAATCTGGCACGTGAATGTAAACCCCTGGTTCACAGTTGTGTTCCCAATGATATAAATTACAGTCCCTGTCACTCATGGAAACGCATTATCCTTCATTTATGCCACTGGAAGGGAGAGCAGCCCCCGCTCCTTGGAAACCAGACATGAAAGGAAGGCAGCTGGAGCCCAGCCTGGTGAATTCCTGACCCACACCATCAGCCCTGAGCTCTAACCTGGGTCTTCTCCACCACTCTGGGAGGCAGGGGGATGTTTAGAACCTTTCCCTGCTGTGAAGAGCCCTTTGTGTGGCAGAGCTGAGCCAGGAGCAGCTCCCTGGCCCAGGGTACAGGCAGGAACATCTCCCTCTGCTCCTGCATCCCTTCCCCTCCTGCCTCCCTCCCTCTCAACACCAAACATGCACAGCACGGATGATAAAAGCACTGCCACAGCTCAGAGCTGAGGGAATTTGCTGAAACCGGGCTTTTTGCTCCTATTTCAGGCAAAGGCATCTCCCCAAAGTCAGGTGTGACCCTGCAAAGTCATTGGCTGCCTTTGGTGCCCTGAGCCGTGGCTCTGAGTCACCTCCAGCACATCTCTGCTCTGCTGGCACGGGGACTGGCAGGACAGCTCTGCAGGGCTGGTTTTGTTTGTTTTGTTTCCTTCAAGGCACATAAACAGCACTCAGCGCCCAAGGGCACGGCCAGGGGCAAGGGCGGTGCCATAAAATCAGTGGGAATTCAAAGGAGCCCCAAGGGCACTGAAATCCCCGAATCTGGAACTCTCCGTCCCCAGATCAGCGTCCCTCGGTGGAAATGGCATTATCAGCACACGCTGGACATCAAAGAGGGACGGGCTCTCACATCCTGGGGAGCTAAGAGGATTTATTTGGTTCTAGCTCTCCTCTGGGATGGGGTGTGAGGATGTTTGTGAATCCACATTCCTCCTCGTTTAGAGAGAGACATCATAAAACCTCACACACACACCAAACCACATCAGGCGCATTAAAATGGCAGCATTGGCTTGATCTGGGGTTTTGTAAAGTGGGACAATCAGTGCTCCACACCCAGGAGAATCTCTTGGAGAAATCCTGATTTAGTGGGGGCAAGGTCTGAGCAGGCACCTTCTGCTGACAGTGAAGACTGACCAGGAAAAGGATGGGAAAATAATTGCTTCTCTAATAATTAACTCCTAAAGAATTGGCTACCTGGAAAGGGAGACCTCAGAGGAGCTGAGTTCCCCCATCCCACAAATTCCCAGGAGAGGGAGAACATCAGGAGCAGCCAGGCCTGTCCTGCAGGATCCCTCTGCTGCAAAGGCTGTGAAATATCTGCAGGCACTGACCAGTGACCCCACAGCACAGCTCTGCTGTTCCTAAAGCACCCACACACCTTTGGGGCTTCTTCTGCACCCCACATCTGCCCCTGAGCCCTGCCCTGGGATCTGAGCACACAACTCCTGTTGGCAGGGCAGGTGGAGGGGTGAGGAAAACTCCCTGGGCTGCATTTCCAGGGCAGGCAGGGCAGAGGGGCAGCACTCAGCTCGGGCAGTGGGGGCAGAGCCTTGCAAGGAGCAGGAGCACAGCTCATGGGGAGGGAATTTCTCTCCTGGGGAGGGAATTTCTCTCATGGGGAGGGAATTTCTCTCCCCCGTCTCCTCCTGAAGTGGCTGAGGCCCCGAGCCCTTGTTCCTCCTCCAGACAGACAACTCCTGGGAGCATCAAAGGGAGCTCGTTACACATCCAATCCCACTGGGATGCCAGTTCTGATGGGCCGGGAGTAAAAGGGAATATTCAAGATATTTTCCCTTAAATTAAAGATAAAGATGCCAGCGATGTGCAGGCCCGTGTGAACACGTGTGTAAACCTTACGTAAGGAAGGCACAGGGGACTCAAAGTAGGGCACAGGCACGGAGATCCCCACTCCAAACACCACTGGCTCTGCTGGGGAGGCAGCCAGGGGAAGCACAAACAATTTCCTAATACATCAGGCTGTGACACAATGAGAACATTGTGATCTGAATTGGTTTAGGAGAGGAAACTCTCCATGAGGCATTTGCTTATTTGTGTGTTGGTGAAGAGCCCATAGCAAAGGCATCATCACCAGGCTGTGTGTGAAGGGGAAATTCATTGCTCTTAAATGAGCAAACACATTTCTTTGGGGTGGTTTGGCCTGTGCTCAGAGGTCTGGGGGAGAAATGATGGAGAGCACTTGTATCATTATCATCAGCCCTTATCAAAGCTAATCACCAGGAAGGTGTGAGGTGTCCCAAAACATCCCTGGTGAGAAATCCTCTTGATGTGGTGAAAGGAAGTTTCCTGACTTTGAAAGATGGAGAAAGCTCTTGGTTTGCTCCTGGGGTGGAAGCTCCTCCCTGGGCCCCCGTTCCCATCCCAGGCATGCTGCCCATCCTCGGGTTTGCAGCTTCCACCAGGTCCTTGCACAGCTCAGAAATGACTCTGCCCTTTGCCCCTGGATCTCCTGGCAGCCAGGGAGACACAGGAGTGGAGTTTACTCCTGGTTTAGCAGCAACCTGGCTAAACCTTCAGTCACTCCTTCTGACAGCTCAGTGTTTACAGCACTGACTGATCTCTCCTGTTTTTTCTCCGTCTCCATCACTCACTGACAGGGATTTGTCTGGATGCTGGCACACCTTCCTCTCCTCTCTTTCTCTCCTATTTGTAATGTCCTCAGTGCTGCCTTTCCCACTTTTCCAGCACCCTCAGGATTTCCAGAGCATCCTTCAAACTGTTTTTCCTCTGCAGCTTTAGGAGCTGCACTCATTTCAGATGCTACAAAGCTGTTTGTAGGAGCAGTGAGGGCAAAGAGCAGGACCCTGCAGCACCAGGGCCCCTTGAAGATGAAGCAGGCAGGGGATCAGGCAGGACAAGAGTGCAGAAACCCCAGAGCAAGGGCTCCTGGCAGTGGTAAATCAGGAATTTGTGCTAAGGAAACCCTTTCCTCCACGGATCCCTCTGCCCTGGGACACTCAGGAGAGCTGGCAGAGCCATTCACGGCCCGTGCCTTTCCAAGTGTTAAAAGCATTTTTGGATGGGAGCCCCACACCTTTTATGAGCTGCTAAGAGAGATGGCTCCGGGTCCACGGTGCTGGAACCCAAACCAGCTCCCTTTTCCAAAATCTGGGGCTGTGCTCTTTGGTAATTCCCTCCTTCATCAGCCACAGTCAGGCTCTGCCATAAATCCCACCAGGAGGCACTGCCCAGCCCAGCCAGAGCTGCTGGAAGTGCTGGAGTCTCTGGCACCCCTGGGGGAAAGCACTGCAGCAATTACTGTAATTAATGAACCTGGGCATTCCCACACTGCAGGGGAGGCTCAGCTCTGCTGCTCAGGTCAGGAGCAGCACTCCAGTGACACCAGCACTGCCCTGCTTTAAAGCTGCTCCTGCACTTGTGGGCACCAGAGAGACCCACAAACCCCACACCAGCACGGTTATGGTGCTTGTGGCAGGGAAAAGCAGAGGACAGAGGGAGGAATCCCAGCGTGGTACTGTCCCAGACATCTTTTATGGAGAATCCTTTCCTTAGGAATTTCCCTCCTGAGAAGCTGAGACGCCTCAGGACCAAAATGCAAACAATGGTTATCTGCTGCTGTGGGATGCAACAGGTGCATCTGTGATTGGTCTCATGTGGTTGTTTCTAATTAATG
>JAWWEY010000108.1:5673653-5695262 GCA_035582745.1 Loriotus luctuosus
GAGCCCTGCTGTGCCCCCAGCCCCTCCCTGAGCGCAGCCTGGGGATGCTCAGGGGCTGAGCTGCCTCTCCTGCCCCTCCCCAGCACCCAAACCTACACTGGGGAGCTGCTGTGCCCCCCAGCCCCTCCCTGAGCACAGCCTGGGGATGCTCAGAGCCCTGCTGTGCCCCCCAGCTCCTCCCTGAGAGGATCCTGAGGGATGCTCAGAGCCCTGCTGTGCCCCCAGCCTGTCCCTGAGAGGATCCTGAGGGATGCTCAGGGGCTGAGCTGCCTCTCCTGCCCCTCCTGGGCACCCAAACCCACACTGGGGAGCTGCTGTGCCCCCAGCCCCTTCCTGAGAGGAGCCTGGGGATGCTCAGAGCCCTGCTGTGCCCCCCAGCCCCTCCCTGAGAGCAGCCTGGGGGATGCTCAGAGCCCTGCTGTGCCCCCAGCCCCTCCCTGAGCGCAGCCTGGGGATGCTCAGGGGCTGAGCTGCCTCTCCTGCCCCTGCCCAGACCCCAGCCCCACATGGGGAGCTGCTGTGCCCCCCAGCCCCGGATCCAGGCCGGGTTTGTGCAGGAGCCTGCAGCTCCCCCCAGCACCTGCTCCCCAGGCACGGGGCCAAGAGCTGCTGAGCGGGTCCCTGAGCCCTGCCTCCCCCCTGGCCAGGCGCTCAGGGCTGCCCAGCAGCTGGCACGGGGCCGGGGGGGTTTCTGTGCCCTCCTCCCCCAGCTCCTGTGCCCCGTGGGCTCCCTTCCGCCCTAGGAAGTGCTGGTTTTTATGGCAGCCCCGAGAAAGGAAGGGCACGGACACCTCCTGAATGCAGAGAGGCTTTCCTGGAGCTCCCCTGGAGAAAAGCACCCTCAGCCCTTTGTGCCAGCTCCCAGCCCCTCTGCTGGGTCCCCCTGGAGCAGCTGGAGCTGGGACCCCCTGACCTCCCCTGCAGGATTGAAAATTCCCTTCTGGGGCTTCTAAAGGGGCTCTGTGCTCTGCTCTGCTGCTGAAACCTCGCTGCGAGCAAAGCCCCACTCACAGGATCACATCTGCTGTTGCCCTTAAAAATTCCACATTATTGGGATTTGCAGGCTGGGCAAAGAGCAGGAGGGTGCAAACCAGCAGGGGGGTGTGCAAACCAGCAGGCCTCCATTCCCACCAGTCCAAATTCTGCTTTTCCACCATTTTCCCATCTGGTTTTGCATCCACATCACCCTGCCCCTTTTTCTCTCCTTTGGACATTCCCTGATTTCCCTTCACCTCTCCCGGGAGCTCAGGGATCTCCAACGGCATCTGAGCTGCAATGCAGGGAATGTCCAAAGCAGAGAAAAATGGACTTGAGGAACTTCAGCCCGACTTGTTTTGTGTGGGAGGCTCTGGGGAGCTCTGAGAGCTGCTCCTGTCACCAGGGAACAGCCAAGGCTGGACTTACATGTGGTGCAGGGAGCACCAGCCGCAGTGGGGATCCCCCGAGCTCAGGCACTCCTGGCAGGTGGTGTACTGCTCACAGGACTCCACGGGCACCCTGGACACCTGCAAGGGACACACACACACTCAGGGCTGCTCTGCCCAGCACAGCCAGAGCAGCCCCGGGGCCTGCTGAGCCCCTCAGAGCCACAGCAAAGCCTGAAATGAAATTAAATGAATTCGTTCCGACATCCAAGAATAGGAATTATTGGAGACTGAGACATGAGGTCACCCATCCCCTGGGTGAGCCCTGGGCACAGACAGCCCCAGCTGGGCTCCCACAGTGCTGCCAGCTCCTCAGACCCCTCTGGGCTGGAGCTGAGCCCTCTCCTCCCTGATTTACGATTTCTGCCTCACCCTTCCCCAGGGAGCTGCTGCAGGGATGAATCACTGGCACTGTGGCAGCTCCTTGGGTCTGAATGGCGGTTTCACTACTTTGTGGGGTCTGGGTTGGTGTTCCAATGCTTTGTGGGGTCTGGGTGGGGGTTTCACTGCTGGGGCCACTCTGAGCCCTTCCAGCAGCAGCCACTTGGGTCCCCAGGCCTGACCCACTGGGGATCCCTGTCCCTCCCAGGCAGGGATGCCACAGAGGGGAGCACAGGTGGGAACAGCCCCAAGGCTGCTGTAAGCCCCTCTCCCACTCACAGCACACGAGCAATGATGGTGCTGGTGAGGTGCAGCACGGTCCTGACCTATTTACCAGCACTGAAACCCCCAGAGGCTTCAAAACGACACCAGGCTTTAACCACAGGTCACTGCTTGGCTCCAGCAAAGACATTTGTAACCTTTTTAACCACTTCAACCTTTCCAACACATCCTTTGCCACCTCCAGCATTTTAAACCACTTTAACCTTTCCAGCCTGTTCCTTGCCACCTCCAGCAGCAGGGTAGGTCTGCATCTCGAGCTCCTGTAGTGTTCCCTCTACAAAATATGGAAAAATCCCTTCCTGTAAGGTTGGGGGGCACTGGAACAGGTTGCTCAAGGAAAAGTTCCTTCCTATTCCTTTCTTCAAGAAGAAATTCCTTCCTATAAGGTTGGGGGGCACTGGAACAGGTTACTCAAGGAGAAATCCCTTTCTGTAAGGTTGGGGGGCATTGGAACAGGTTGCTCAAGAGCCTGTGGACTCCCTACCCCTGGAGGTGTTCAAATCCAGGCTGGACAGACCTTGGCACAGCCTGGCATAGCGGGAGGTGCCCCGATGATTTCTGAGCTCCCTTCCAGCCCAGGCCATTCCGTGATTCTGCCATTCTGCTCCCATTTCCCCCCAGCAAACGCTGCAGATAATCCTCTCCCAGGCTCACAGGGCTCCTGGGCCCCAGGAGTGATGCCTGCAACTGGCTGGGAATTCAAACAACTGCTGGATGGCTCTGGCTCTGTCCGTCACAACAGCGCCCGGCTCCCAGCAGCCGCGCTGAAAGGAGCAGTGTCTCCCCACACAACGGCCGCTGTCACGCCAAGTGCTGTTGACACAGTGAGAACCCAGTTCCTCTCTGAGCTGGACACCAATAGGGCTGCTATTCTTCTTGTTTCCTCAGCCCCACTCAACAGCTTTTCCCGAAACAGAGATTGCTGGGGTTGGAGTTTTCTGGCCGAGGTGGAGCCCGTGGGGAGGGTGGAGGGCTCGGGTTGGGACCCTGGGAATGAGGGGTGGCAGGGGCAGGGCTGGCAGTGCCAGCAGCCCCTGCTGCACGGGAAGAGCTTCAGGAGCGGAGAGGAGAAATTCAGAGGTGGAAATGAGGGGCTGGGGTTTGATTCCTGGTGCAGAGGGGCCTGGGGTGCCCTCGCAGGGTCTGCACAGGGGATGTGCTTTTTGCTGCTCTGCCTCTCCCTTGCAAGGAGCAAAAAGCACTTTACAGTGGGGTGGGAGCAAGCCCAGGGGCCTGGTGACAGAACAGCCCCCCAGGACCTATTCCTGCAGACACTGCCCACCCCAGTGATCCCCCAGCATCTCCCAGTGCAGGGCAGTGCTGCAGCCACCGTGCTGCCCCTGGGTGCAGAGCCAGCAGCAAACCCGGGATTTTCAAACCAAAACCTCCCTGTGGGAGACACCGGCTGGCACAGGATGCACCCCAGGCTGCCCCTAAATCAGCCCAGCACGCTGAGCCCTGAGCCAGCCTGGGGGTCAGGACAGCCCCAAAATCCCCCAGCACTGCAGATCCCCCGCTCACACCCACAAAGGGAGGCTTGGCAGGATCTGTCCCCGTGATTTAAATGCAGCTCAGGGCTTGTTTCGTGTTTGTGAGGAGCTGGATGCTCTCGCTGCGCTCTATAAATAACGGAGGGTTGGAATTATGTGAATAAGAGTTCATTAGAGATGATTTGATGTTGAGCGCTTCGTTTCTTTTTCTGCTCGGAAGCTGCACATGATAATTCTTTAAAAACCACGCAGAGGTTTTGAACAATGTCTCTGGAGGAGCATCTGTGTGAAGGACAGCAGCCAAGAATCCAACTGCTGGGGGATCTCCTCGCTGCTGAGGGCACAGCCCTGCTCCCCCCAGCCCAACTGTGACCTCTCCTCCTGCTCTCCCTGCCAAAATGGACCTGCTGCTCAACCATTAAATGACAAAGTCTCATTATCACTGTCCCTGACTGCCTGACCCATAACACCAGCAAAATAAAATAAATTAAAAAAAAAAAATCAATACAGACTCTCCAAAACACACAGATTCCAACTCTGCCAGCCCCTGGAGCAAATAAGTGCAAGAAACCAGTTCCAAATAAATAAATAAAATAAATAAATTAATTAAATAAACAGCCAAAGCAAAGTTTCCACAGCTTTTGCGTGCTACCAGCCCAGTCCTGTGACCTCCCCTGGCTGGAGACAGCCCCTGGAGCATCTCACAGGCACAGCAGGCTGCCCACAGACCCCTCGGGGGGCTGGAGTTCAAACAGAAAATCTATTTTTAATGACTTTGGGGAGTGGAGTAGAGATGCCAACTAGTTCAGTGTAATTAAAGCCATCTATCACTCACTGAGCAGGAGCCCAAAGTTGATGAACTTTCCAATGAGATTTGATTCTTTCCTTTATTCATGAGAAAACTCTGCTTTGTGCTGGGGCAGGAGACGTGAAAAAGTGTGGGAAGGAGCAAGGAGGACGCCTCAGCTGCAGCCATTAATGTGCCAGGGTGACAGGGAAAATAAAGTCTGACTTTCCCAGAGGCTGTAAAAAGTCTGGCAGGCTCTTCCCACTGCTCCTCCTCCTGTGCCTCCAAGCAGAGCTGCAGGTGGAGGATCCTGCTGGGCACCTTGGCCAGGAAAAACCCCAGTCTGGAGGGGTGGGAATGCTGTGGCTCTGCTGAGCAGGACACGTGGCTGCAATCTGCCTCGGGCTGTGGGAATCCCTACCTGGGAACTGCTGCTCCTGCCTGGTGGGGACCCTAGGGAGTGTGGAAGGACCAGGAGTGAGTGGGGTGAGGGAAATGCACCCATAGGGCAGAGCCAGGACACAGAGGAAAGGGGAAAGGGAGAGTTTTAACCACAAATAACAGAGGAGCATCCCCAGGGTGCCGTGGAACTCCCAAAGGTGGGGATGGCTCCAGCATCCATCCCTGTGCTGCAGGAGCAGTGCTCTGGCAGGTGCAGGAGCAGCTCTGCTGTCCCCCAGCCCAGCACAGCAGCTCTGCTGTCCCAAACCCCACTCTGAGGGGCTCCCAGAGCCCCCCCCCCGGGCTGTCAGAACCAAATCAAGGCCGGGAAGTTCTGGCAGAGAAGCAGCGAGTGGGAGAGGACAGGGAGACAACGTTGCCATGGCTACGAGGGGATTATTTAATTACAGCACTGCAGATGCACGGAGAGAGCCCCTTCAACTCTGATCCAGGCAACCTTGGCTCGGGCTTGGCTTTGCTGCTATAAGAACCTCATTAACATCTGAGGGGGACAAGCTGTGCTGGAGCACAGGGCCTGGATCGCTCTGGAGTGAGGGATCAGATCTGCAAACATTCCCGTCTCCTTGGCTCCCCCAGCCCCTCCGTGCAGCGTGCCAGGCTCCTGAGGGAGGTGATGAAAGCAAGGACAGCCTCCTCTGGGAAGCAAGAAAGGCTGAAAAAACAGCAAATATCCCGAAGTGAGGCTTGCTGGAGCAGGAAAATTGTCCTCGAGCCAGAGTTTCCTGCATCCATCCGGCCCAGCATCCCGGCAGGGCTCGGAGCAGCCTCGTGTTCTGGCACACAGGCTCCTGCAGACAAACACTTCCCTGTGGTTTACCACGGCTCCAGTTAATCATCACATCAATATGGAACATCTGAGCGGGGTTTGTTGCAATAACAAAGTGCCAGGCAGAGATGCCAGCCCGCTCCCAGCTCCGGGAGCAGCACGGCCTCGGCCAGGAGGGGAAATGGGATTTCATCTCAGTCTGCTGGCCCTGGCAGCTCCTCCTGTGCCCCAGCAGGTGACAGTGCCACTCTGGGGCTGCAGGGTGGGCATGGGGGCTGGTGCCCCTGCCTGGCACCGGCCCCGGGTGTGCCATCCCTCACCCTCGCTGGGCTCCCAGCTGTGGGTACAGGCTCAGCCCAGCATTTGCGATGCCACTCTGGCATCCAGCCCCTGCTCAGGCTGGCACAGCAGTGCCAGCTCTGGGTGACAGCCACAAAGTGCCCTGGCAGCCCCAGCTCTGCCTCCTGCCTCGCACAGAGCATCTGCACGTGGGGACTGTAGGGCCAGGCAGGCACGGCCACCCTGTGCCCACCTCCCCGTGCCCACTGCCCCCAGAGCTGGGCAAAGCTCGTGCCCACACAGAGTCAGGAGGAAATTCTGTCATCTGCAGGGCTGGAATGAGATCTGGAGCGCAGACCTGGCTGAGGAACTCACAGGAGCTTCTGGAATGGCAAATGCAGTGAAATTCATGGATGAAATAATGAGGGGCAGCCACACATTGATTCCTGCCCGGCTCCTCTGAGCTGCTCCTGTCCCCGGGGTGCTGGTGACAGCTCAGTGTCCCCACACAGGGATGGACAGGACCCTCAGCAGATCCTTCTTGTTTGGGACCCTAAACCACTTCATTTCTTGCAGAACTGGCCCACAGAACCTCTCCCTGACAGGAAAAGGGGGTGATGAGGGTGCCAAAAATGAGGAATGGGATGCTAAAGGTCTCCCCCACAAGGACAGGGCTCTGATGTGATGGATCCATGTCCCTGGATGCCTGGAAAGCCACCACACCTCAGGGGAGAGGCAGTTTCATTCCTGACTGCACCAAAAGGGTCCACCGAGCTCCTGGAAGCCAGGATGGTGATCCAGGCAGGAGCTGCCCTGCTCCTCAGCTGCCAGGGTGACAGAGCCTCCCTGCTGCTGTGGGAGCCCCCTCTGGATGCCAGGATGATGTTCCTGGAGCAGCCAGGGGCCCATCCCAGTGCTCCTGCCAGGGGACATCACTGCTGCCATCACAAGTGGCTCCCTGACGTGTTGGCACCGTCCTCTGATGCCACCCTGCCATGCCACCAGCTGATGAGCAGTGCCCTTTGATTAGCCCAGGCCTCGGGGGAACTAATTAATCAGGATAAAAGGGGGCAGCCTTCCAAAATCTCCGGGCTCAGGTGGGGATCAGTCCAGCACAGGAAACTTTCATCTCGCATCAGTTCACGGCCCCTGCTTTGCCTGGCTGCCATGAACTCCCGGCGTGCTCCCTGCAGTCATTTCAAAGTTTTAACAGAAGCTCAGAAAATTAATTAAGGTGAATAATTATAAAGCGTGTGCGCTTCTTCCCCTCTCTGTTTGGTGAGAAAACAGCAAAAATAGAATTCGGAATAATTCTGGAGCGGTGACCGAAGTAATTAGGTGTTCAAGGAGCGCTCACAACTGGGCTGTGCTTAGAAAAATTACTGTTTTAGTCAGAGCACTTTGCCAGAGAGTCGTTAAGAGCACAATGCTCCCCTTCCCCAGGACTCAAATTGGGCTTGGAGCCTCCAGCTCGGGGCTGCCCAGCCCTGCTGCCTGCCGAGCCCTGCAGGTGATGCTCGCTGGGACAGGGACAGGGACGGGGACAGGGACAGGGACAGAGCCCCTGGCAGCAGGAGGAGATTCCATTCTGTGAGGGTGGCAGGCCCTGGCATAGGATGCCCAGAGCAGCTGGGGCTGCCCCTGGATCCCTGGCAGTGCCCAAGGCCAGGCTGGACAGGGCTGGGAGCACCTGGGACGAGGGAAGGTGTCCCTGCCATGGCAGGGGGGACACTGGATGGATTTGAGGTCCCTTCTAACCCAAACCATTCAGTGATACCCTGAAGGTGGGGATGCCTTAGAAGGGAACACACCTTGTGAGGAACCAGAGCACCCTGGAAGCACCCTGAGCATTCATCAACCCCATCCCTGCTCTGAGCAGCTCCCTGGGCTGCCTTGGAGCCCCCAGAGCTGTGTCCCAGCAGCTGTGTCCATGCTGGGAGCTCAGGCACCCAGCTCTGCTGTGGAACCCTGCATCTCCAGCATGTGGATGCAGGCAGGCTCAGAGCCTGCTGCCTGGGAGTGCCTGCAGTCTGTTTCTCCTGGCTCCCCAGGAAAAGCACACGCCAGACAGCAGAGCCCCTTCCCCCAGGCTGCCAGCCTGCAGCTCACGGATTCACTCCACTTGTTAAACAGGATTGTGGCAGGCTAAGATAAAACAGAAGAGTTTAAAATGACAAACAGACTCCTAAATGGGACTAGAGTCTTAATGAAAACAGTAATGAATGAATGAGGCAAGCAAATATTCCCCATTAATATTAGACAGATAGATTAGATCCCTGGGCGCTGCATTTAAAACCGACATGAAATTACTTCAATTACTCTGCATTGATAAATAACAAGGCCGTATTTACTGTTAAAACACATTTCCTCCACCCTCCCCCATGCTTGCTTTGGCTTCTTCTGCTTCTCAGGAGGGAGAAGAGATCACTGAGAGGATGGAAATGCACCGGGCTGGGAGCTTCCCTCCTGCCCACGGGTGTGATGGTGTTCACAGGGTTCTTGGATGGGGGAAGAGATGAGGATCTGACTCCATGTTCCACAAGGCTTGATTTATTATTTTATCATATATATTACATTAAAACTGTACTAAAATAATAGAAGAAAAGGTTTCATCAGAAGGCTAGCTAAGAATAGAATGAGAAGGAATGATAACAAAGGTTTGTGGCTCGGACTTTCTGCCCGAGCCAGCTGGCTGTGATTGGCCATTAATTAGAAACAACCACATGAGACCATTCACAGATGCACCTGTTGCATCCCACAGCAGCAGATAACCATTGTTTGCATTTTATTCCTGAGGCCTCTCAGCTTCTCAGGAGGAAAAATCCCAAGGAAAGGATTTTCCATAGAAGATGTGTGCGACACACGGGAGAGCTGGGCTGCTCAGCACCCAGCCAGGGTGTGCCAGGGCAGCTGCCCCAGGAGCAGCCCCATCAGGCTCAATCAGCACCACCAGCTCTGCCATTCCAGCCCTGGCAGCGCTGTGCAAGAGGCAGAGCAATCACTGACAGCCACTTCAAACCTGGGGCTCGCAGCATCCTCCCCTCTCAGAAATTCACTCTGCTTCCCCTTGCTGCTGGGTACAGCTGCTCAGCATCCTCCTTTCCACGCTGGGAAAGTGAGATTAACCTGATCAGAGGCCTCTTCTGATGAAGAGATCATAGCTGGATAATTCCTGGGTGTTTGCTGGCATTTACATGCTAATGATGAAAGGCACTCTGGTAAAGGTAATGTCAACACGAGTCCCTTGTCCTTGCATCTCAGCCTCCAGCCCAGCCATCTGTTCTCAGGGTTCAGAAAAGCTCTGGAGAACAGGTTGCTGCTAAAAAAGCTGCAAAAGCTCC
Organism: Loriotus luctuosus; assembly: GCA_035582745.1. Classification (NCBI taxonomy): domain Eukaryota; kingdom Metazoa; phylum Chordata; class Aves; order Passeriformes; family Thraupidae; genus Loriotus; species Loriotus luctuosus. Next base: position 5,682,866 of record JAWWEY010000108.1, read on the forward strand.
TTCCCAGCTCTGCTGCCTGAGCCTGTGGAGCTCCAAGCCTGGCTGGAGTGTCCTGGATGCCAGGGGATGCTCAGAGCTGTGGATAAGCAGAGCACTAAAGCACACCCGGGCTGGGCTGACAAACCCCTGATGTCTTGCTGCTAGAGGATCTTAAATACCTGCAAAACTCAGCCTTATCACATGCCAGTAAACAAGAAAGACATAAAATATCTCATTTCAGGGGTACAGGAGCAGCAAAGCATCCAGAGATCCTGAGCCCCTGCTGCAGATCCAACATCCCAAATTTCCTGAGGGACAGGAGGGGAATAACTCCTGTTTCCCCCCAGCTGGGATGCAGTCCCCTGGGGAAAGGCACCCAGCAGCTCCAGGGTGCTGCTGCTGGAGGATCACTGAGGGTGGGAATGGAGCAGGAGGGCTGAGGGGGCTCTGTGTACCAGGCAGGGAGAAATTCACTCCCCAGAAGGCAACAAAACCCAGGCCTGGTGCTTTCCCAGCCAAAACCAGGGGTAAAACAGCCAAGTGGAGAGGGAGGAATGCTCAGAGCTCTTCCCACAGCTCAAGGGACGGATGACCTTTCCAATACTCTACCTGTATAAATCTTACTTAATGAAATAATAATAAAAAAATAACGATGAAGGTTAAACCGTTCCCTGCAGCAGATTTACACTGAAAACAAGTCCTGCTCAGGCAGCGGTGGGTTTACACAACAGCCCTTTAACATTCCTTTCCTAACGACTGGGGTGACTCCTGACCAGCCCCAACCGCAGGATGAGTGATCCCAGCCAAGGGCGGCGTGCCAAGGCGGAGGCAAAGGAAGCAGCTCCAGCCTGGGCTGTGCTAAACACACAATTAGGGTTTGGCTGGGTCACGAGCCACAACACGGCGGTTTTCCCCCATCAAACCCTCCCCACAACCTCCCCGGCCCTCGGGACATGACTTCATTTGCGGTGCCACCGCAAGTGAGCTCTTTAAACAGCCCAGAGCAAACACGGCTGCCTGCGGCTTGGGAGCGCCCCTGGGAAAGTGGGAGCACCGAGCCAGGGCCTCCCGTTGTGCGAAATGAGAGCTGGGAGGGGTTTTGTAGCCAGAGAAGGTCGGCTAAAGGGTTCAGCTTTGATCTTCACCTGCTTTTCCTTGGGCTGCTGTTCTGCTGCATGGGAGATGTGGAATCAAAGAGCAGCTCTGGGGCTGTGGTGCTGCTCTGACTGAGGCAGGGCTGGTACAAGCTCAGAGCCTCCAACAAACCCCAGAACTGCTGCATTAATGCTCCCAGGGCTGGTACAAGCTCAGAGTCCCTACACAGACCCCAGAACTGCTGCATTAATGCTCCCAGGGCTGATACAAGCTCAGAGCCCCCACACAGACCCCAGAATTGCTGCATTAACGCTCCCAGGGCTGGTACAAGCTCAGAGCCTCCAACAAACCCCAGAATTGCTGCATTAATGCTCCCAGGGCTGGTACAAGCTCAGAGCCCTCACACAAACGCCAGAATTGCTGCATTAATGATCCCAGGGCTGCCACACCAAGGCACTTGTCCCTGGCAGCCACCTCAGCTCCTGCTGAAAGCAGCTGCTTTGACATCAGCCTCTCAGTGCCCGGATCCAGCACTCAGAACAGTGGCATTTTGGGCAAATAATGCCATGAAACTATTTCTGCTCCATCGGAGCCTGAGGAGCTTCTGCATGTATTTCCATAAATATCCCTGGCGTCAGTGCAGCAGCAGACCCAACAGACTGCCAGGGGGATCCTGCAGCCTGTGCTGAGCCTACCTACAGAGCAGCTCCAGGAAAAGCTCTGGGCTTGCAAGGGATTGGAGAGGACAAAATGAACCAGCTTCTGTGGGGAGGCTGGGAACAAGGGGGAATCATTGCCCCAGGATGGGGCATTGAGCAGGCTGGCAGGGATTAATGACAATGTGGGGATGCCAGAAACCAGGAGAAGAGCTGATGGATCCATGACCTGCTCTTTCTGCCTCTGGAAGGGATCAGGGACAGGGACCCCTAAGGATGGCTCTTTTTGCTATGTGAAAGACATGAAACCTCCATTTCTGGGCCAAGCTTGGTGCCTGGCATGGCTGTGTCAGCTCCAAACCTCCTGTCTTCTGCCTCTGTCAGGAGCAGGGCCAGGGACTCCTAAGGGTGGCTCTTTCTGCCAAGTGAAACCATGAAACCTCCACTTCTGGGCCAAGCTCGGTGCCTGGCACGGTGTCTGTCAGCTGCAAAGCTCCCAGCAGGGTGAATGCCCCTGGCAGGGGCTCTGCCCTGCCTCAGCTGCCTCCCTCCTGCTGGGAGCCAGCGCTGCAGCAGCTGCTCCAAGGGCATTTCTCTGCAGGGTGGCTGGCAAGGGACGGGGTTAATGGTCCCGCTCCACGTGTGACCTCTCTTCCCCCTCTCCAGAGCTCCTCATTACCCAGCTGAAGGAACAGGGGCAGCCCTGGGGCTCTGCCAGCCCCCGGTGCTCAGGCTGTGCTGTTGGCATCGATCTCTGCACCCCGGGAGGGATCCCAGGGCAGGCAGCTCCTCCCATCCCACCCAGCTAATCAGGGCCAGAACACGATAAAAACCCGAGCAGCAGCAGGTCCCCTCCTCAAAATGAGAGCAGCATGTGGGGGATGAATAAAGAACGCTGCTAATGAAAAGGTGCCTGCCATGGCTCGGTCCCTGACAATTGGCAGATGAACCTCGGTGGTTTGTGTGCTCCCCCTCTTTATTCTCTGCTCATAAAACTGGCAGGAGCAGGGGTAGGACGGAGCTGCTGGCGGCAGCTGTGCTCAGGATGAAAAATGAGCAGCACATGCACGCAGGCAGCTGGAGCACAGCGAGGGACCCCGGGGTCCCTGGGGTTATTTCCCTCTCTCCAGAGGGGCCCTGAGCTTAACCCTTGCTTTCCTGAGTCGGAGCAAAGCAGCCAAAGCCACGGGACTGGGTCAGCCTGGCTGTCCCCAACGCAGGGTGTGTGTCCTGGTGTGCCTGGAGTGCCAGGGAGCTGCAGCCCTGCTGGAACAGGAGTGCCAGGGGAGCTGCAGCCCTGCTGAGCAGTCACTGTGTGCTCACACAGCACAGCAGGGCCCCACTGCTGCCAGCAGCAAGGGAACATCACCCGAGCTCATGGGCAGGGCACTGCAGTGGGGCACAGCACGGGTGGCACTGCCCCTATGCATCCCCACAGCCTGTGGGATGAACCTCCCTGCCTGGCACTTTCAGAGGGCACACAGGCAAGGTGTGCCCCAAATCTCTGGCAGCTCTCTGTGTCCAGCCCAGTGTCCCAAAGCCACCCATCCCCTGCCACCTCGGAGCTGCCTTTGCCTTGTGCCTGGCAGGGAGCAGGAATGTCCTGCTGTCCCTACAGAGCCCCCCTGGCATGGAGGGGAACATGTTTTGTTTGCCCTCCTTGCTGAGGAGCTGGCCCAGACCATGTCCTGCCACCCACCGTGTCTGAGTGGCCGTGGGCACAGGGTGGGCACAGGGTGGGCACAGGGTGGGCACAGCCCCACATCTGCCCGCTCCCAGCAGCCTCCCAGGCCGTGCTGTGCCTCAATGCCGCCTTTGTTGCCGGCTCTGGCACATCCCAGGGTGTCAGTGACACTGAAAAGCTTTGACTGGCCCTTTCTGTTTGTTTTCTTGGCACACGCAGGCACGGCTCCAGCGGCCCAGCCTCGCTGTGCCCGCACCTCGCGTGTGCCTGGCAGGATCACTGAGCTGCAGCTCTGCCCACAGAAGGGGTGGGCACCAATTGATGCCATCCAGCCCCTCTGGCTCCTTCCGTGCCCATTTCCCTCTGCTTTTCCAGCACAGCATCCCACATCCCAGAGTGAGTGACCAGTGCTGGGCACTGCCCAGGCTCCCCGAGGCTGCCAGAGCTCCAGGAGCGTTTGGACAATGCCCCCAGGGATGCCCAGGGTGGGATTTTGGGGTGTCTGTGCAGGATTTGGAGTGGATGATCCTTGTGGGTGCCTAGGATTCCATGAATCCTGGCTGGCAGAGCTGCAGGGTTCATCCCTCAGAGCCCACATCCCACGGGATGCTGCCTTGCCAAGTGAGCTCTGTGGCAATGCCAGGGACATTCAGCACAGACCCTGCTCAAACCTTCTCCACAGCCACAAAGGCCTGCTGCACACAGGGCAGGAACACAAACAACCCTCAATTCTCCGTTTCTGAACCATTCAGGGCTCTTCAAACTGTTCAAACACTGCACAAACCTGGGAGGAACATCCCAGGCATGGCGGGTTTGTGTAATTTTACAGAGCCTTGAAAATCCAAAGCATTTGAGTGCCCTAAGTAGCTTTAAAGGTCACACAGTGGTATCACTGCTGCTTCCACAGCCTGGCCAGGGCCCTGCTTGGTGTTTGCTCCAGGAACACTGCAGTCTCCACGGCTTTTTAGCAGGATTGCTCTCCAACTCCATCACACTGTCCTTGCCAGTCAATTTGCAGCTACTCCATCACTTTCCCATTTGTATATCATTACACACGGCTGTCAGAAATAATTTAGGAACCTGACGGGCACTGTGAGGAACGAGCTGTCCTAAGCATATCCCAAACTCCTGAGTTCTGCAGGAAAATGAGCTCTAAGCCCTTTTGCCTGGAGAAGGAGCCTGGCGTGGCTGGGTGTAGGACGTGGGTCTGTTCCCACCCATGGACACGTCAGTGAGGACCAAGGAAAACATCTCAGGAGACAACACAGCCGAGCTCCAGGGCCACAGCAAACCCAGGGAGCACTGAGAGCTGTCAGCACACAAGGTTTGATCACTCTGAGGTGATCCTCCCTCCTCCCTGTGCACACCAAGTCAGTTTGGGCTGAATTTTAACACTCTGTTCGCATTGGAGACTGGAAAGTTCATTGGATTCTCCCAATTTACTGCTCTGTAATGCCTTGTAGGCATTTTGCTTTTCCCGTAGGGAAGACAGAGCTGGGCTGGCCCTGCCCACAGTAACCTTGGGCACCTCAGCCTGTGATAAGGTGCCAGACTTGTCTCAAGGCTAAAGAGGAGCCCTGGAGGGATGGTTTGGACTCCAAGAGCAGATTTACACCAACAGGGGCATCCTGCTTCTCTCTGGATTCCCAGGCTGTGGAACTCCACTGCAGGCAGGGCAGGGGGAGCTTCACTTTGTACAGACAGGAAAAGGATCAGAGAATCCTGGAGCAGCCTGAGCTGAAGGGAGACACAAGGATCAATTCCAAGCCCTGCCCTGCACCGACACTCCAAAATCCCAGCCTGGCATCCCATTGTCCAAACACTCCTGGAGCTCTGGCAGCCTCAGGGCTGTGCCCGTTCCCTGGTGAGCCTGGGCAGTGCCAGCACCCTCTGGGAAAGAGCCTTTCCCTAAAATCCAACCTAAACCTGCCCTGACAGCTCCAGATCAAACCCCTGAGTCCTCTCTGAGCACGAGGGGCACCCATGAGGTGGAGCAGGCACCCAGTAATTGGGGGTTTATGATGGGTTCACTGGGGAGGATTTTCCTCCTGTGCAGGAGGTGTCAGCAAAGCCCACCCTGAGCACCACAGACAGATCCAGCTGGGACACTGCAGCTCCCATTCCTTGGAGGCTTTCCTTCCTCCCAAAGATCCCCTGGTGCTGCAGGAGGAGGCTGCAGGGTGAGCCAGGCTGGTTCTGCCCATCCACATGGAGCCACAAAGCTGCTGCTGCAACGCTTTAACTCATTTTCATACATTTATGCTGAGACTAAATTTGTCCCTGCATATTTTCCTCCCAAGCCTAGTAATCAGTAGTGGAAATAATTTGCTGTTGTCTGCTCTGATGTTGCCATCTCTTGCACACATCCAAGTGACAAAGACATCAGGCCCTCAAAGTCCGATTGAAGAATAATTGGAAATCCAAAGTGGCACTAAATGTTATTTTCTAAATAAAATGCATTAAATTACAGAACATGAGGCTGTCAAGCATTAAAAAAGATTAGTTAGAGGCGGAAAAGAAATATTGTTCAACCCTTCAGAGACTTCATTACATGCAGAGGATACCCCTGTGCTCTTTGGGACAGGCAGGGGGAAAGGGAATGCAAAGCTATGGAAATATTTCCAGCAGCCTGTGCTGTCCCAGATGGGCACGGATGCCTCTGCACTGCTGGATTTGCATCTCAGTTGTTGGATAAAGATATAGAGACATAGATACGTGGATATGTGGATAAATATGGGTGAGAAAGGCAAGAAAAAAAACAGATAAATCAAGAAAAAGCAGAGGGCAGAGCAATCCCTGCCTGAGTGCCTGCAGGGAGGAGAGGGCCCAGCACAAGGACAGATCATGGATCTCTGCAGGGATGGGGATGGCAGCCAGCCCCGGGTGCCCAAATCACCCCAAACCTGCAGAAAAGGGACAAATCTGGGCACAGATCCAGCAGCTGAGCCCCAGGGCTGTGTGTCTGCCTTGGCTGGGTGTTAATAAACCCAAATATTGCAGCAGCTGCGCTCAGAACCTCAGCAAAGCCCAGGCTGGCCGTGGAGCACAGAGACAATCGTATTTCACCCGGTAGGAGCTGCTAAATTCACACTTAGAGCAATAAAGGCACAGCCAAACAAACATGACCCCAGTGGGACCCGAGGCTGGGGCAGGCACATCTCAGCTACACAAACAGCAGAGCTGAGGTGCATTTATCCCAAATCCCTGCTCTCACCAGCTTTCCCCAACAGCTCTGGCCCCTGGCATTAATACCCAGAGCCCAGCAGGCTGCAGGGGAGGCAGAATTATTTACATGGCTGCTCCCCCTTCCTGCACAAGGATTAAAGGCCAGGTGAGGCTTTTCGTGGTAGTTTTTATTTTGGTTTTTGCTTTTTTTTTAAAAATAAGAGCAGAAAATTATCATCTGACATTATGGAGGTGCTGATGCACCAAGTGCTGCTGCCCCTGTGCTGGGGGAGAGGGCAGAGCAGCCCACACACAACTGGAGATGGATTTATTCCAGCTCAGGGCTGGGGAGCCAAATCCCTCTCTCCCAGGGTTTCATTAGCTGGGAATGGCTTTCTAACGAGATTTACACAGCCCAGCCTGGAGCCTGCCCGTCCTGCCCTGCACCCAGAGACAATAACCATGGGGAGCTCAGGGGAGCCTCCTGTGCCTCTGTCCCCATCCTCCAGTGCTGTGACACTGCTGCCGTCAGGGTGACCTCAGAAACTCACACAAACACCACAGAAACCCACAAACCCCACACAAAACCCCATACAAAACCACATAAACCCTGCACAAACCCACATAAACCCACACAAAACCACATAAACCCCAAACACAACCACACAAACCCCGCACGGACCCACACAGACCCACACAAAACCCACACAAATCCACATAAACCTGACACAAACCCACACAAAACCCACAGAAATCCACACAAACTCCATGCAAACCCCCACACAGGCCCCACACAACCCCTCCAAAAAACCCCACGCAAAACCCCACACAAAACCCCACACATTCTGGTGTTACAGCTTTAGAATCCTGCTCATGGCTTAAAATACCCCTAAAATAACCAAAACTCAGCGTTGGGACACTGCTCTGAGACACGGGATGGGGTTTTGGGTGTCCTGAGCAGGGCCAGGGCTCAGTGATCCCTGTGGGTGCCTCCCAGCTCGGGGAATTCTGTGATTCTGTCATCCCCTCACTCCCTTTGAGGGCTCAGGTCCTTTTTGGGTGGGATCTGGCTGTTCTGGATGGCTGCATCCCCCAAACAAAGCCCAGACCCAATCCCACCCCCCTGGTGCTGCCTCTCAGGGAGATTTCTCCTACAAATCCAACATTTCCTCCAGCATCCTGCTTGGACGAGGTGCCAGGGACGAGCTGGAGCCCAGGCCACCAGCCTGGACCACGCAAGGGCCTAAAATGGAAAAACCCAGCTTGTTTTTGAGTGCCTGGAGCCTGCCCCCTCCTCTCTGCAGACACGGGAATGCTGTTTCTGGCACGGCTTCTCCAAATAAAAGTGTGGTCAGCTCTTTTTTGGATGGATTTTTGAGCGAATTGTTTTTGTGGGCAGCGCTGTCGGCTCCAAGGCCCAGCCACACAGGGAGGAGTTATTGTTAAACCCCGGCCTTCCCCTGCTTCCTTCCCGGAGAAAATGAAAATAAAAATACTGAGATGCAGTTATTAGCGAGGTGTTAATAGCACCCAAGGCACTGACAGTTGTGAGTCACTTAAATGGATGGGGAAAAACCCAAAACAAAGGCAGGAGGCAAAGGAAAAGTCCCTGATCCCAGTTCTGAGTGAAAGGGAACACCAACACTGCTGCACTAGGATCAACTTTTCACAGGCATTTACCCATTCTAAAAGCTCACTCCGAGGAGTGCACAGGAATAGTTGCAGTTGGGAAGGGGATGCCTGGATTTTTGGGTCTTTATAAACAACCTGGCCCTGCAAACCCCACCGAGGGCCTTCTCTTCCCTCCTTGTCCTCGTTGGAGCATCAGGAGTGAAGTGAGGAATGGCTGTGGGCCTGAGGGTCTGGGGGCTTTCTCAGATTCCCTGTGTGACTTAGGACAGGTCACACAGCATCTCTACGCTTCAGTCCTGATCTAAAAACTGATATTACTGCTCCATCTCCCAAATCTGGGAGTGGGGAGCAAAACCTTCACAGCCTGGTGGGGGCTGCTGCAGAGAAACCGGTGGAAAAGGCAGAGGGAAAATAAAGAGGGAAAACAACAATCCCCCTGTGTGAGCAGCACGTTCCAGGCTTGATTACAATAAAAATAATTTCTTTAACACCCACACAGAAAGCTCCAGGCCGGGATTGCTGCTCCCCCTCTCTGTCTGGCCCCCAGCACTCTTGGCAGGGCCCTGGGCAGGGCTGGGGCAGGGGGAGCAGGCAGTGTTTAGTCTGCCAGGCACATTCCTGCTCGCTGCTCAAATAAATACAGGGTTATTGATGGAGCTCCCTCCCCTCCCCAGCATCAGGCAGAAATGCCACAGTTATCCAGTGGCTCCCTGGAACAGCACGGGGATGGGGCTGGAGGGACCTTGGGGATGGAGGGACACCCAAGGCCAGAGGGGTTCTTGTTTAGAAAGGCAGCATCTGCCCCAGGGCTCAGGATTTCCATTTGGGATGCTGAATGTGCTCTCCAGGAACATCCCTGAGAAATGAGTGTACCTCCCTCCAGAAAATATCAACACTTTTTGCCACAGCAAAGTTATAATGGGAAATATTTTTCCAGAGGAGGAGGAGGAGGAGGGAGAGCAAGAGCAAACCTCACAAAAAGTTGTTTTTTTCCTGCTTTACAACCAGCCTTAACTTTTATATTTAGTCCCAGCTTGCAAGGCCATTCCAGCCACTTTCCTTGGGGCACATCCATCATTTTCAACCTATCTGGAGCCTGCAGGAGCCTGAGTCAAGCTCCACCTCATCTGGGGGCATTTTTCAGAACCTTCAGGGAAAAAGGAGAAAAAGGCAAAGGCTTTAAGAGTCAGGGTGGATTTGAACTCTCTTAAATCCCTCTGCCCCTTTGAGCCTCAGATTGAGTGCAAGCAGGAGCTGGAAGCCTGGAGAGGGCAATGCTGAGGGGGCTCTCAGCTGCTCCCCAGCCCACACAGCCACCAGCAAAGTGCCACATTGTCCCAGGCTTTTGAGGAGACCAGGCAAAGCCTGCTCCAAGGGAAGCACTGCAGGACAGAGCTTGAACTTGGCAGAGTCAGACCCAGGAATGGTTTGGGTTGGAAATGGTTTGGGTTAAACCCCCTCCAGTGCCACCCCTGCCCTGGGGTCACCTTCCAGTGCTACCACGCCACCTCCCACTGTCCCAAACCCTGTCCAGCCTGGCTGGGACACTGCCAGGGCTGAGGGAAGCACTTCCAGGGGTGAGGCAGTCCTCCCAGGGGCTGGAGGGATCCAGCAGGAGCAGCTCCTGCACACTGAGTGCACAAACCCCACCACAATAAAAGGATCCTCCACACCGCAGCCCTTTTTCCATTTCACCCTTGGCTGGATCATTTTATGCATCTATTCCCACTGCTAATTCGTACTAATTAAAGTATAAAATAGAATAATTTGTGCAATTTCAGAGCTCCCCTCAGCATATTGTGAGTTATGTTTCCTTTCTGTTGGTGCCTGATGTGAGCAATTCCTGGCCTCGCTGGCTCAGTACCCCCAAACTCCTCTGCTGGGGACACAAACCATTCCAGGAGCATGGGGATGGGGGATGAGGGGAACTCTAAAGGGGAAAAGGAATCCAAATTTGCTTTTAAATCTCATCACTGAGTACTGAGTGTGACATTTCAGATCTCTCCTTCAAGGCCTTTCCCCCCCTGGGAACACGGCTCTCTCCTTTTACTGCTGGTCAGGAGGACCTGGGTCTGTCTGTCCATCCAGACAGGAAATCCTGCAGCATTCCAAACCCAGCCTTGAACATCAGCATCACCCACAGAGCTGGACTGGGAGGTATCCCTGTCCACTTCCAGTGGATGAGCTTTAAGGTCCTTTCCAACCCAAAAATTTCTGGGAGTCCATGAGCTCAGCTTCCCTGGGGATGGAGCAGGGGTGGTGGCACCAAATCTGGAGGGACATCAGAGCTGCCACCAGCTCCTGGGGATGTCCCAGGTCCCTTTGCAGGCTCCACAGCCCTGGGGAGCTGAGGCTCTGTGCCCATGAATGTGCACGTAAGGGAAATTCTAGAAATACCTCAGGACTGTGGTGGCTGGAATGGAAATGAAACAATGGCTCTGTGGAAGGGGAGGAATTGGAAAGGGAAGCAAATGCCGAAGCAAACACGTGGGAACCCTGTGGCTGTGACTGGCAGGGGAAGAAACGGCCCTAATACAAAGAAAAACCAAAGCAAAACAAACAAACTGCAGGCAAAGGCAGGCAGCACTTAAAAGGAACAACCACACGAGCAATGTCTGCGACATAACTCATCCAGGAAAAACAAACCCACTGACCCCCCGCTCACACCAACGCCTCCTCCAGCCCTTCTTCCCTCAAAGTTTATTCTCCAAGGATTCCTCACCTCACAGGCTCCTGCCCCGAGCTGCCCGCGTTTATTTTGGGTCTGGACAGACATCCCCGGGGGCTGGGGAGGCTCTGGGGCCAGCAGCAGGTGAGCCCCAGCAGGGCTGACAAATGCGCCGGCAGCAGGAGCCCAGCAGGCTGCCCCACCTGCCCGGGCTCGGCTTTTTGGGCAGTCCGTGGTAATTAACACATCCTCCCTGGCAGCCAGGTATTGTTAATGAGAGCAGACAAGTTTTTAGCGGAATTTCTTAATTATTCCTAACTGAGGTCGGGAATTTTGGGAGGGTGGAGGAGGAGCTGTGCACACAGCCCAGGGGCACAGCCCTTCCTCTCCAGGGGTTCCTGTGCCCATCCCAGCTCCCTCTCTGTGCCAGCCCTTCCTCTCCAGGGGTTCCTGTGCCCATCCCAGCTCCCTCTATGTCCCAGCCCTTCAGCAGGTGCAGGGGCCCAGGGGAGAGGGGATGTTGGACACCTCTGGTGGGGTCCAGCCGAGCCGTTCTCCCTGTGCCAGTGCTCAAAGTTTGCTGAGATTATGTCCAGCTAACTGGCTGTTCAACTAGCAGATAATGTAGTTAAAAATTTAATCAGTTCATTTTTTTTCCCTCTTGATGACTGCAGACCCTTTTATCCACGCCTCGTGCATTTTTTATCATGTTTTCTCAGTTCTCTTCAGGACACCATCGGTATTTACAGCCCTGCTCAGGCTCCAGGACTGATGGGCTCTCCTGCTTTTCTCAGCCCTCACTCCAATCCAGCCTCTCCTAAATCATCTGGGCAGCTCCTGTCTGCCTCCCCCTCCTTCAGCATCCAGAAAATTCAGCCCAAAGCAAAGCAAAGCAAAGCAGTTTGCACAGGACTGAAACCTCTGGGGGTTACAGGGCAGAGGAATGCACAACAAATTATCCCTGGAGAGCTGCAGCTCCTGGCACAGGGGCACTTGCAAAGCAAATATTTCACTGCTCCCCGAGCAGGCTAAAAGACAATTTCTTTACCTAAAGCCACAGTGATGGATGTGGAGGGGGAAGGGGGAGTTCAGTCGGTGGAAAAGCAACAGGTCTGGGAATAAATTAGGAGGAGCTGGGGCTGCCCCATCCCTGCAGAGTTCAAAGCCAGTTTGGATGGGGCTGGGAGCAATCTGGGGTGGGATGAGATGAGATCTGAGGTGCCTCCCAACCCAAAGCATTCTGTGGTTCTCTGATTCCATCAAAGAACACAAACCTGTGCCCTCCAGAGCCACAGAGGGCACATCCAGCACTGCCTGGAGCAGCGGGGGCTCCCTCAGGGCTCTGCTGTGTTTGTTGGTGTCCTCAGGGTGATTCTGGGCTCTCTGAGGCTCCCAGCCAGAGCAGGAGCCTGCTCTGTTCCACCCCTCAGAGAAGCAGAGGGAAATCCTCCCCCATGGCTGAATCTGCCCTGGCTGGGCTGGGAGCAGCTCCTGAGCCCAGGAGGAGTGCAGGGACTG
>JAWWEY010000108.1:5695362-5717366 GCA_035582745.1 Loriotus luctuosus
ACAAACCTGTGCCCTCCAGAGCCACAGAGGGCACATCCAGCACTGCCTGGAGCAGCAGGGGCTCCCTCAGGGCTCTGCTGCGTTTGTTGGTGTTCATGGGGTGGTTCTGGGCTCTATTCTCTGCCTGGGGAGTGCTGAGGCTCCCAGCCAGAGCAGGAGCCTGCTCTGTTCCACCCCTCAGAGGAGCAGAGGGAAATGCTACCCCATGGCTGAATCTGCCCTGGCTGGCCTGGGAGCAGCTTCTGAGCCCATGAGGAGTGCAGGGATTGTGGAGGGTGGTTCTGCAAGGTGAATTCTGCACCCACAGCTGGGCTGGGAGCAGCTCCTGAGCCCACGAGGGTGCAGGGATTGTGGAGGGTGGTTCTGCCAGGTGAATTCTGCACCTACAGCACCCTGGGCAGTGCCTGCTAAGGAAGGTGCTGCTCTTCTCCCAGCTCCTCACCTGGGGGTTTCACCTGAGGAGCACCAGAACTGAGGGATCACGAGCTGGGAAATAAGGAATGGAAGATTTGTGTTGGCACAGTTGTTTTCGGGCAGGGAGGAGGCAGTGGGGGCAGAGGGAGAGCCTGCTCAGCACCAGCTCCTCTGCCCTGCAGCTCCCACCTGCCTGGAGCCCCTGATGCACGGGCTGGGCTGGAAAGGGCCCTCCTGGGGTGTTTTCCTCACCCCAAACACAGGATCTTCCTTCCAGCCACCATTTCCATCCTGCTGATTTAAATTCCACGTCTGCAGCCCTTGATTAGGTGCTGAAATCTTTTGGAGCCAGCAATCCCTGCCCTGGGTTTGATTGAGCTCCTCTCACTCCTGCCTTGAAAATAACCAAATTCCTTCTTCTGTCGAGAGCTGTGAAAATCTTTGGCCCCGGTTTTGCTGATGCTTGCATGATGCCCAGAGCCCTGCCAGGGGAGCAGAGGGGGCTCCTGCAGCCTCGGGGCCATCAGAGCACCCTCATCCCCCAGGACTGATGGAGCTGGAGCTTTCAGACCCTGAGGAAACCCAAGTGCCTCGCTGACAGCCAGACAATTGATGCTCCTGGGCTGAATTACAGAGCCACTTCTGCTCAGCACCAGCAGTGCTTGTGGGAGCCTCAGCCCTTCCCTGTGGAAGGGAGAGAGCAGAGAAGGTTTTCTGCACGTGCAGGGGTTGTTGGTGAGGGCTCTGTGACAGACACTGGGACAAAATGGGGATTTTTAAATCAAGGGGCGTTGGTGGCCCCACAGTTGTCAAACATTGCCATTAACCCTTCACCTGCTGTTTGATCAGCCCTGGGTGTACCCATGTCTCACCAATGATGCAGCAATGTGATCAATTCCATGTCAATATTTTATTTTTTTGTGTTTTTTTTTTTTTTTTTCCTGATAGAAACTGTTGATTGAATTTGTCTGTGAAGAATGAGGCAGCTCACGCTGGGCAGTGGCTGAGAAGAGCCATGGTCCCCTCACTGTGGCCGTGCTGGTCCCCCCACCACAGAACCCATGGTGAATTTGGGGACAGGACCCAAAAATTGGGATTTTGGGGAGATTAACTCTGCCAGCACCTGCCAGACCCAGTGCTATTCCCACGCTGGGACCCCACAAAGCTCCTGCAATGCCACCCATCCCCATCATCCCCATCATCTCCATCATCCCCATCATCTCCATCATCCCCATCATCTCCATCTCCATCATCTCCATCGTCTCCATCTCCATCCAGCTCTCCCCAGCCTTGCTCAGCCTGTGTGCAGAAATGGGCTTTGTTTACTCCACCAACACTGAGAAATGAATTCCTGCTTTAAATAGTGTCAGAGGCACTTCTCCTTTCCCCCGTGAGTGTTTGAAAGCAGGTGCTGTGAGAGGGGAACCTGAAAGAGCTCCTAATAACCACCCTTAAACCGACAGGTTCAAGAGCCCCGAGTGCCTGGAAGCAAAGTTTCTTTATTCCTCTCTCCCCCGGATTGGGCTGTGCAACTGTTGCTTCTGTGCTTTGTGGGAGTGAAATCAAATGTCAAATATTCTGCTTTGGAAGGAGTTGGCAGCGAGACATGAAAGGCTCGGGGAGAGCTCGAAAAAAGAGGGAGGAAAAAACTGGAGCAAAGCACAGACAGGGCTGGGCCAGGAGCCAGGGGATGGGGAAGGGCTGTGCCTGCAGCCACAGCTCCAGATCTGAGCAGGGAGAGGCTCTTTTCCCTGCAGTTCTGCACAAAGCTGGTCCTGGCTGCTGCCTGCACAGAAGGGAGCTGGGCTCCGTGCCGAGGAGCTCCCTCCATCCTCTGTGGGAAGCATCTCCACAGCTCCATTCCCCCAGCCCCATCCCCACAGCCCCACTGCCCTACAGCTCCATCCCCACATCCCCACAGCTCCATCCTCACAACCCCAGGCCTGGGGCTGCCCCCAGAGCCCATCTCAGGGCTGGCCCCATGTCCAGAGGGGCTCAGGAGGTGCCAGCAGCTGTTGGGGAGCACCTTCCCCAGGTGAATTCCACAAACCCCAGCACCTTCCCCAGGTGAATTCACAAACCCCTAACACCTTCCCCATGTAAATTCCACAAACCCCCACCACCTTCCCCAGGTGAATTCACAAACCCCCAGTACCTTCCCCAGGTGAGTTCCAGAACCACCAGCCATTCTCAGGGGCTGTGTGTGGACACAGCCCTGGCCTGGTTCTGTCTCAGATATCAAACCCCAGCTCTGGGCAATCCTCCCCCCAGTTAAGTGCAGCACAGCCCTGCCAGGAGCAGCTGTTCCCTGTGGCATTCTGCTGTGGCAAATTTCGGTTTGTTCTCCATTTCCAGCCCTCAGAGGCCGTTTTTTGCTGTGTGTTCTCAGTCCTTCTGAGCGCTCCTCTCACCATTTACAGCCTCAGCCCTCTGGAGCTGCTGGACCTCCCTCCTCCCCTTGGTGCTGACCCCTTTTCAATCATCAGCCTCCTTTATAGAGAACCAGGGAACAATATCTCCTTGGCTGCACTTTGCTGACCTGTCACACTGCAGGATGGGGGCACTGGGGTCACCACAGCAGCTGACAGGATCCATATGCATGGGCTGCTGGATTTTGGGACCCAGAGCACGCATTGCTGCAAGGGCAACAGGCAAATCCCGTGGCAAAGCCTGCAAGGAATGAGAGGCAACAGCCCCCAGCTCCTGGAGTCTCCCCAAGGCAGAGCTGTGGCTGGAAATGAAATTAATGTTCCAGGAATATTCTATTATTTGCTAATTCTCTTCACATCTTTTTGTTTCACAATTAAGCAAATTAGCGCTTTGATGAATATTAAGACGCTCTTGCCTCATAAAAGATGAGTTAGAGGCATTCCCCCTGGACTTTGTTCCTAATGAAAACACTTCCTCAACTGTTTGAGATCCACACTGGGTCCTTTCCTCCCTGCTGGGAGCATGGGCAGCACGTGGCTCCTGCACAGTGACCAAGCATTAACATTTGAATAAAATAATTCAATTGCAAAGTTTGCACAGAACTCATTATTACCATCTAACCCCAGCCCGAGCTGGATGGGATCTGAAACTGTGGCTGCTCATGCAAGTGTCTGTCCCTGAGTGTTTCCAACAAGCACAAAATGCCTTCCTCATCCCTAGGGGTTCACTCACTTGAGGTTTTCAGCAGGGAGAAGACTTTGCCCTCTTCTTAAACATTTCTGTCCTGTTTTCAATTCACTTTACAACCAAGGAACCCCTGCAGCTCATGACTGAGGCAGGAACAGCTCAGAGCCCCAAACCAGCTCAGTTCCCATCACTTCCAGCCAGGAACAAGCAGGTTCAGCTCTCTCCATGCAATTTCTGCTCAGGGGCAGAAAAACCCGAGTTCCTCCTGGCTCTCAGCACCTCGGGGCTGATCTGCAGAGCACAGTGCTGAGGAAGGGAGCCGGAGTGCCCCGGGCAGGGCAGGGCAGGGCAGCAGGCACTCACCTGGCGCTCGGACATGATGTACAGGTACTTGTGGTCGGTGGAGAAGGCCATGTCCCGCAGCACCGGGCTGCCGTCCTTGAACACCGGCACCACCTCGTACTGGATCCCGCCCTGGGGCGGCCCATCCGCCCGGATCTGCAGCACAAAACACACACAGGTCAGCGGGCACCTCACAGCCGACACATTCTGCCTTTGTTTTGGGGTGAGGGGAGGAGGGGGACAAGGTGGGAAAAGGAATGAATGCAAAAATCTCAGCTCCGGGCTGCAGACAGAGCAGAGTGGGAGCAGGAGCTGGAGTGAAGGTTCTGTCTCCATCGCAGCCAGTGTTGAGATTTCTCCACTCCAGGAGAAATAACGAGAGAATTTTGTGGTTGCAAGGCGAGCACAGAGACCTCCAGTGAGCCATGATTGACCATCCAGCGGGAAGGAAAACCGTAAACTTTTAAGATTCTCTCTAAAATAAACCTGAAAGGAGACCACAAAACTCTACAGCCAACAGCAAAGCCAAGATACTGCAGAGGTATTTTTTTAATTCTCCAGACACCTATAGAATGACACTTGAATAATCTCCACCACCTCTTCCTGCCACGGAATCCTCCTGGAACATCATCCCTGCTTAAAACCTGGGGATGCTGCTGCCACTTTCCTGCCTGGAGGATTCAGCGAGGCCAGCCCAGCCCGTTGTGCTGAGCGAGCAGAGCTCTGGCACAGCACCACACGCTCCGAGCATCCCTCCATCCCTCAAAAACACCTCTCTGCTCCCGCAGGAAAACCTGCCTGGGCTGTGACAAGCCCCATGCCTGCCAGCAGCCACTGCCGCGGAGGAAACGCCTTCTCTTGCCCGAGTTAATAATTGATGGCCTCGGGGGCTGTGCGCGGCGAGGGGAGCGGCATAAACAAACTCTTGACATTGCCTTTCCCACCAGGATCTGCGAGTTTGGAGAGCCGCGGGATGGGAGCGGGGCTGGGGGAGCCACGGGCAAGCAGCGACAGCGCTGATGGGCTGGGGAGCCGGGGATGAGCCGGGAATGTACCGGGAATGTGCCAAGGATGTACTGAGAATTGCCGGGAATGCGCTGGGATGTGCCGGGAATTGCCGGGAATGTACTGGGATGTGCGGGAATTGCCGGGAATGCGCTGGGATGTGCGGGAATTGCCGGAGATGAGTCGGAATGTGCCGGGAATTGCTGGGAATGTACTGGGATGCACCGGGAATGAGCCGGGAATGAGCCGGGAATGCACTGGGATGTGCCAGGAGTGTGCCAAGGATGTACCGGGAATTGCCGGGAATGCGCTGGGATGTGCGGGAATTGCCGGAGATGAGTGGGAATGAGCCGGGAATGCTCTGGGATGTGCGGGAATTGCCGGGAATTGCCGGGATGCGGCTGCTGCCCATCCAGGAGAGGGAACACGACCCTATGAAAACCCCTTATCCCAGAGATGCCATCGGCTCCCGCCGGGCTGTGCTGCCCCAGCCCTTCCTGCCACCCCGAAATTCCCTGCCTGGCTGCATAACGGAGCCAAAGGCAGGAAAACCCGAAGGTCAAACCTTCGGAAGAGGCAGGACTGGCACAGAAAGGGCTGGCTCTTTTTTCTGGTGCATGTCCTCGGGAGCTAAGAAAGCAGGTTGTTAAAAATCTTATGTTTAGCTGAGAAATGAGCCACCCCAGCTGGAAATACCAACTAGAGAAACTCCCCTGCATCCTCTCCGAATAAATCCTCCCCTTGGAAAGAGCCCCGCTGCGTCCTGCCATGTACAGACATGTTGGCTACACACAAACACATTCTTTTTCTGCATTTCTCTCTTTTCCCTTTACCTCCTGAGTGTTCAGGGCTATGGAAGAACATCAGGTGGGAATATGAGTGGTCTGCGGAACACCCACAGGCACAGCAGCCCCTGGCAGGATTAAGCTGCCAGCCCAAGCCTGCCTCGAAAGCCCTGAATTTTCAGAAAGCAAAATCCCCCAAAAGGCAGAAGGTCAAAGAAAGCAAAATCCCCCAAAAGGCAGGAGGTCAAACCCTGCTTTAATTCCACCTGTGAGAATTAGGATCGTCACAGCCCCCGTGGAATACCAAGAATCAGAGGCAGATCCACACCAGTACGAGCCCAGTGCCTTACTGGGCGCTGCCACCTGAGTCACCCGCGCTGCAGCAGGGACAGAGGGACAGAAATCAGCCGAGGAATAAAGAGCAGGAGCGCGGGGCTGTCTGGGCTCCACAGCCGCCACCATACAAAGGGCTGATTAATGGCCAGACAGGAATGGAAGCCCGGACATGAAGGATCGGCAGCCTTTGTGAAAAACAACTGTTTTCCAGAGTTCCCTCAGGGCACCGGCAGCTCGTTAAATTGAGCTTCTTTCTAGTAATGAGGTCAGACAGGGCTAATAAAGAGAGATACCGCTGGACAAGGCTGGTGCAGACCAATTCCAACTGGGAATTGCAGCTCTGGGCTGGAGGCAGCGCCCGACGGCTCCTCCAGCCCGGCTGAGGGCTCGGAGCTGTGCCTGGAAGGGAGCCTGGCATGGGTTTGGTGCCTGGAATGGAGTTTTGGGGCACAGCACGGGGTGCTGGGCACTGGCTGTGCCCTCCTGTCCCCACAAAGCCCAGGGAGCAGCCCTGGGGCTCTCGGGGACTCTGTCACCGTGAGGTGGCCCAGGGCACAGGCCAAGGGGACAGCAGAGCCCCTCCCTGGGTGGGTGTTGGAGCCCCAGAGCCCCCAGGGCCCCCAGAGCCCCCTGCCCACAGCGCAGGCCGAGGGGCACCCAGTGACACCAGGATGCTCCGCTGCATCTCTTGCTCAGGGCTCGGTTTCCATGGCAACAAATGATGATGTCAGAGAGAAGAGCGATGATTCCTGCGGCCGAGGAGGAAGAAAGGGATCATCTCACCCAGCAGGAAGCCTCCTGTTGACGTTTGGAGAGGGAAATCATTCCTCTGCCTCACGTGTGGGTGCCCTCCCGGGGCCTGACAGCTCCTGAGCCATCCCTGGAGCTGGGGGTGGGAACAGCCCTGCACCTGTGGGCTCATCCCCAAATCCAGGGCTCATCCCCATCCAGGGCTCATCCCCAAATCCAGGGCTCATCCCCAATCCAGGGTTTATCCCCAATCCAGGGCTCATCCCCAATCCAGGGCTCATCCCAATCCAGGTCTCATCCCAATCCAGGGTCCATTCCCAATCCAGGGTTTGTCTGGCAGGGCCCTGGGGGAGAGGGCAGCACAGGGATGGGCTGGGCTCCCCCGGTCCTGTTCACTCCTGTCTCCTCCCTCTCCCTGTCTCCTCTCCTGGCAGGGTGATGGCTGCGGGAAGGGTTCAGGAGTGGGGCATAGAATGAAGCAGGGTGGGGATGGGTGGAGCACAGGGTGGGAGAGGCACCTCAGGAGCTGGAAGCCGGGCTCAGAGGGACAGCAGAGCCAGTAGGACACACCACGGGCTGCCACACTTGGACAGGGACCCGAGGAGCTGCCCGGGCCACATCCAGCCCGTCCCTCCTGCTGCATGTTTACAAATCCCTGCTGAGAAGTGCCTGATGACATAATCTCCAAATCCAAAGGCATCCCTGCTGGCAGGGCAGCCCCGGCGGAGGAGCAGGGTGTGCTGGGTGCAGGAGCTGCAGCCCTGCAGGGCCGGGCTCACACTGAGCTCTCTAATACCCCCACAATGCAGCTGCAGGCTGAGCTGGGCTTTAGCAGCAGAGATTAGCAAAATACCCCATTGTGGCACCGTGCAGGAGCCACTCAGGGATCTAATGTGACACAAAGCTCCAGCACAGCTCGTGCAGGAAAGGTCCCCTCGGGTGCTGTGCCCAGGCAGTGCCCGTGCTGGGATAGCTCTGCATTCCCCCCAGCAGGCTCCCATTAGCAGACATCGAATCTCTTTGCAGGAACTTTCTGTGATTAAATTACCTGTCTGTTTTCATTAGGGGTGTTTCCACCAGGCTGACTCAGGATGGAATTCCTGGTGCCAGAAAAAACAGCTGAATAAGTCTGAGCGTAAGGGGCTGATTGCCCAGCCTGGGTCCTGTGCCACCATGAACCCCTCCCCACCTCTGCAGGGGCCACAGGGGTCCCAAAGCACTTTGGCTTCCATGTGGAAACAGCCAGGGAGGCACGGAGGGGCTCCTGAGAGGATTCCCAGGAGCAGCAGGCACTGCCTGAACTTGCTGATTTTTGTAATGGCAGTGGAGTGAAATCTGGCCCTGCATGATTCTCCTGGTCCTGCATCCTCTGACCCCCACAGCAACCTCCAGGAGGGGAGAATCCACAACTGGAACTGCAAATTGTTACCCAAATAATAATTTCAGGCCCTCTGTGAAATTCTGGGAGTAAAGTTCCCCCCAGACTCCCTGCTGACATCTGGGCTGGACCCATTTCCAGGTCATTGCTGAACCCAGAGGGGTGTGGGGGTTTCTGAGGATCCTTCAGCCAGCCCACCCCACATGTGGGATCTGAATTTCCAATGCAGATGTGTCAGGCCCCTGCAGGATCCCTCCCCATGTCCCCATCCAGCCTTCCCTGCAGGCAGAACAGCAGGATGGCACTGGGCTCCACGTGGGAAGCCTCCCCTCAGAATTCAACAGGAATCCCATTGGGTGTCTTTCCTTTAAATCAGAGATGTGTCCCTGAGAAAGCTAATGACAAACCTTCCATGCACATTCCATTCCAATCAGCATATCCAATTAACTTCATTACCTGCAGGCTCCCTCTCTGCCAGGCTCCTTCTCTCCTGTCACATTTTCTTTATGCATTTCTCCCAGATTGGGAGGGAATGGCTCTGTCACCGTGGGCATCACCTTTGTCTTGGCCCCACAGCCTCCATGGATGGGTCCCTGCAGGAGCCCCTGGCGCTGTCAGGCTGGGGGCAAGGCAGCTCCTGAGAGCAGCTCTGCTCTCTGAGGGAGGAGAAAATCCATCCTCACCCAGCTCACACTGCCCAGCTGAACGTTAAATACTCTCACTGATCACTGCTGGGCTGCCCTTGCAAAGCCATGGGGAGAAAGTCTGCACAAAGTCTGCATTTCAGGACAAAGTCTGCACAAAGTCTGCATTTCAGGAGAAAGTCTGCACAAAGTCTGCATTTCAGGAGAAAGTCTGCACAAGGTCTGCATTTCAGGAGGAAGTCTGCACAAAGTCTGCATTTCAGGAGGAAGTCTGCACAAAGTCTGCATTTCAGGCCTTGGAGGATCATCCCAACACTCCCCCTGCTCCCCAGGAGGGCCACACAGGTCCCCTCTCACCTGCAGCCCACCTTTCCAATGATTCAATTGGGAATTTAAAACTGCCCTTGGCTCAGACAATTCCTGCCTTGCAGGATCTCTGACTCTCCTGGCTGAGCAGGTGGGCCTGGGTTTATTCCCTGGCATTCCAGGGGGTGGGAGAGGGGACCAGAGCGGGCAGTAAGGTGGGCAGCACCTGAGCAGGGGCAGGCAGGGACCCCCAGCCTCATTGTCTGTGTGGGGGCACACACAGTGTTGGATCTACCAGGAGATGAGATCCCACAAACATTTATTCCACTCCTACAAGGAAAGAGATGGGGAGAAGGATCCCCTGCTGCCTTTCTGCAGGGCTCTGGAGGGGGAAGGAGCCAATTGTTGGGGTGAAGCAGCAGCTCAGACAGCCTGACAGGACAAACCCTGATGAGAAATTGCCCCTGGAGAGGTTCTTTCCTCCTGCAGGCTCTCCCACCCCTCTGCTCCCTCCACCCTGGTGCAGAGCTGCTCTGGCTGAGGCAGGGAGGGTGGCACACAGGGTGGCACACAGGGTGGCACACAGGCACCATGCAGAGCCTCATCAGCAGCCCCGTGGCTTTAATTTATTGCTGCATGAGAGGCTCGTTCAGAACAAAGCTGCCAGTTCAGGAGATCATTCCTTGAAAAGACTTTTTATTTGAAAAGCTGTCAGCTCACACCTTGTCACAGCCCTACTTGCAGCAGCACAACTTTAATAACATGCCACCTCATGCAAATGAGCTGCTAATTAATTAAGTAGTATTCTTCCGGGGATGGATTCATTAGAATGAAATTTGGGCTGGCGAGGCTGGATTGCTTTGGATGGTGCTTTAAATCAGCAGCATTGTCTTCTCCTGGAGGCCCAGCTCTGCCTCCCATGCTGAGGGAAGCTCCTTCCATTCTGTGCCCCCAGGAAGGCTCTGCACACCCTGGAGCTGGAGCGACCTCTCCAAGGCACAGAGCAGCCCCAAAGCAGCCCCAGCCAGCAGTGAGGTGCACAGAATGATGTGTGAGGTGCCCAAAAGGTTTTCTTGTACAGTTCTGAGGAAATCTGGTGCAGGAGAGGGCTCAGTACAAAAGCAAAGGCTGTTAATGTGGGGGCTCCAGGGATCAGGGGGTGCTGAGCAGGAGCAGAGCTGATTCCTTTGGAGCACTGGTTGTAAAGAGACAAGTGCTGGGGGTCCAGGGCCAGCAGCACCAAACAGCACCCTCAGAGGGGAGCACTCGGGGTCCTGGGGGCATCCCAGGAGGAGGAGAGCTCAGGGCACAAACCCTGCCCTCTCTGATCTGTCCCTGGGGACCAGGGACCTCCCTTCCCTCTGTTCAGCAATAACCCCTGCTCCCTTTCCCCTGCTGTTTGATTTCTGGGGAGGTGACAGCTCCAGGAGCAGGCAGAGGGGTTTTCATTCCTACAGCCTCCTGCTCTCACCCTGTGGGCCTGGCAGCCTGGAGATGCAGGGTTGGCTGGGTGGGCACAGCCCAGGCTGCTCCTGAGCCCTCTGGGTGCCACAAACCCAGGGCAGGGCCATTCCCTGCCTTTCCCCACTCTTTGCCCTTTGTCCTGAGCCAAAGCTGGGCTTGGTGTCAGAGGGACCCAAAGGGACACACGAGCCAGGACAGACACCCAAAACTGCCAGGCTCTGCCTGCAGGACACACCCAGGGATGGAGGGAGGTGTGAGAGGGGAGTGAGAACAGAACAGGGCTGAGTGCTGAGCCTGGGCTGTGAGGGACAGAGAACCAGAGCAAGCCCACAGCTGGTGCCATCCTGGTGTTACTGAGTGCTGAGCCTGGGCTGTGAGGGACAGAGAACCAGAGCAAGCCCACAGCTGGTGCCATCCTGGTGTTACTCAGGGCAGGGGAGGCACCAGGTATCTCCTTGTCACAAACCATTTGCAGCTCTTGCCCAAAGCCCCCAGAATAGCCCTGCATCTGTGTTGTGTGTCCACAGCTCACCTGTGCCCTTCCAGCTGGATGATCCTGCACAGCTCTGTGCCAGGCTCTGTCTCCCCAGGAACATCCTCCTGCAGCTCTGCATTTCACAGCTGAAGGGATTGGTCCTGCTTGCTTTGCTTTGTTGACCTTGAGTGGCCATGTAAAATGGCATCAAAAGCCACTTAGACAAGACTGTCTAATGTGGAGTTTGCTCTAAACGAGCTTCAGCGAGTCGTGATTCTCCCCAAGGAGGAAAAAACTAAATGACTGTCAAAAATTGCCACACAGAAAACCCTGCTTCTCCAAAGCCACGGCTTCCAGCTGATCAGGTGGGAGCCACAGAGTTCCTCAGGAAATATTATTCTCTTTCCTCTTTGAAAACATCGTGTAAGTAATGTGTTTGAAATGGCTTCGATTTCCTGCCCGGCACCTCCCGGGGATGCAGGAACACGAGCCAGGCTCGGAGCTGCCGAGGGCCAAAGCCCAGAAGGAAATAAGAGAATGCAGATTTTATTGTCTTTGGGGTTTATAAAGCTGGGGATAAATCCTGCCTGGTGGTTCTGTGCCGCTCTGGGTCAGGCAGGAGCCAGCAGGTGGACAAGGAGCCGTGCATATTTTTGGTTTCACTTGTGCATGCAGAGCCAGTCATGTGTTACTGATCAGATCTAACCTTGCTGGGGCAGAGGATGTGAGAGAATTACCGAGCTCAGCTCAGCTCAGATCCCGGGAAATGAGGGAGATGAGGGAGATGAGGGAGATGAGTGTCTCCCACCCCCCAGGCCCTCCAGAGCTGCAGCTGCCAATGGGCATTTTCTGCTTGTGAACTGGGGCAGGCATCACAAAGGGCTGGGTCTCTGCAGGTCGTGTGAGGACAGAGAGCCCCGGGCAGGCTGGCAGTGCCCCAGGGCTCCCTGCAGCCCTCCCCTGGCCCTGCCTGGGCTCTGGCAAAGCCCCAGCAGGGGCTGGCTCCGTGTTTGGGGCTGCTCAGCATCCCTGGGCACGCAGCAGCTGCAGAAATGTCACCTGCAGGAGGGCACCAGGCAGGACAGCAGGGCTGGCTGGGCCCAGGGACATTGGCTGGTGCATTCCCTGTCCTGGAAGCACTGAGGTACCCTGAGGGGAGGCTCTAAAATATAAATCCCTGGGGCTGAACCTCTCCCTGTGTGCTCATTCATCCCCCAATCTCCATCAGACAGAGGTTTGAGGTAGCTCAGGTCCCTGGTGTGTGAGGAAAGCTCCTGCTGCCCCTCTGAGCTGCTTCTCCAGTGCTATTCTGGGCCAGATCAAGGATAAAAATAAAAATAAAAAGCAAAATCTCTTCCATCTCCGCACTGAAACTCCCTAAGCCTTCGGCACATGCCCTTTGCAGCATCTCAGCATCAATCAGCAGATAAGCAGATGAGCTGGCTCTGAATAATCTGTGTGTGCAGCACATGGAACGCTGCTCAGGCTGGGCTGCACTGGGGATTGCTGGGCTGGGCTCAGGGCACACGTCTGGCCCTGTCCCACTGTCCCTCTCTCTCTGTCCCTGTCCCTGTCCCTCTGTCCCTCTGTCCCTGTCCTTTTGTCCCAGTGCCTCTGTCCCTCTCTCTCTGTCCCTGTCCCTCTGTCCCCATCTCTCTGTCTCTGTCCCTCTGTCCCTGTCCCTCTGTCCCCACCGTGGGCAGCAGGAGCAGGGCCCAGGCTGGTGCAGGGCTGGCAGACACACAGCCCCAGCCCATCCCTGCCCTGCTCCATCACTGACCTGCAGATAAACACGTGCCTTCCGCCCTAATCCCCTGCAGCCTCATGAACATCAGCCGCGCTAAATTTTTCATGTAATTAAGAGAAAAACCCTAATCCAGTGTAATTAGCTCCCTGATTGCCAGCGTCAGGCAGCAGAGCAGTGTTTGAACAGCCATTCAGGTCTGGCTGGTTAGGCAAACACTGCGTGTGTGGCTCGGTAATTCAACACTGGAGCAGCTCCCCCTGTGCTGTCCTTTGGGCCGCTTCCCTCAAAGCTTCCCCTGCTCCGGGGGCCTCATCTCCCCAAAGTGCTGCTCCAGTTACAGCCCCGAGGGCTTGGAGCCAGGCCAGCAGCTCACCCAGAGCCCCCTCCCTGCTGGTGTTGGAGTGGAACCCCCATCTCACCGGGATTTGGGGACAGCACCACCCCTGCTGCCCAAATTCAGCACCTGAGAGGCACAGCTGAGAGCCTGGGGAGAAACAGGCACCTCAGGGGATGCTCAGCACAACCAGGCAGGGCTGGAGGCCCCCACAGCTCCCAGGGGGTTTGTGGTGCAGAGCAGAACCCATCCCAGCACCAGCCCTGGTGTGGAGCAGAACCCATCCCAGCACCAGCCCTGGTGCGGAGCAGAACCCATCCCAGCACCCATCCCAGCCCTGGTGTGGAGCAGAGCCCATCCCAGAACCCATCCCAGCCCTGGTGTGGATCAGAACCCATCCCACACCCAGCCCTCGTGGCTTGCAGTGATATTTTCCTCGTTCATTCATATACATGAAGGCAGAATTTTAAGAGAGAAATGTTCGAATTTTGGGAAGGGGAAGCAGATGGGAGAGGAACAGAGAATGTGGATGCGTGTGCCAACAGGGAGGCAGAGAAACCAAGAAAGCACAGAGAGAAGGCACCTTCACTTAACCATTTCATCCATCCCCAGCAATGAGGAGCTGAGCTGCTGAAGGCACTGTCAAATATTTCTGTTTTCTTTCTAAAATTCACCTGTGACAAACTACAGACACCTCCAGCTCTCAGCAGTCACACCTTCATCTTCAGACTCAACACCAGCCTGCTGAAACACAGGCTTGAAAGTGATATCATTGTAGGAGTAGTTGTTGGAGTGTCTCAAGGAGGATTTTGTTCCTCATCCTAGGCAGTGTCACAAAGGGTTTTTCTGCTTTTGGAGAAAGGTCTTGGTCTCTGTTTGGGCAGTTTTGGTTGCTGCTGCTGTAGGGGCTGAGATTTTGTGGCTGGGTCACTGCAGACCCCAGAACCAGTCCCTCTGTGTGAGGAGCAGGCTCAGAACCTTCACACAGCCCCAGCCTGGCAGTCTGAGTCCCTGCAGAGCCCTGGATCCTGCTGGGTCCCCAGGGCCAGCCCTGATGTGTGTGCAGCCAGCCCCAGGAGTGCTGGCATCACCTGGATGAGCCCTGGCAGATCTGCAGCCAGCCAGGGACAGTGCCAGGGGTGCTGGAAGGGCAGGGGGACATGTGGGGAGGAAAGGGAGTGTCACAGACATCTTTTATGGAAAATCCTTTCCTTGGGATTTTTCCTCCTGAGAAGCCAAGAGGCCTCAGGAACAAAATGCAAACAATGGTTATCTGCTGCTGTGGGATGCAACAGGTGCATCTGTGATTGGTCTCATGGGGTTGTTTCTAATTAATGGCCAGTCACAGTCAGCTGACTCGGACAGAGAGTACGAGACACAAACCTTTGTTATCATTCTTTCATATTCTGTTCTTAGCTAGCCTTCTGATGAAATCCTTTCTTCTATTATTTTAGTATTGTTTTAATATCATATATATAATAAAATAATAAATTACTCTTGTGAAATGTGGAGTCAGATCCTTGTCTCTTCCCTCTCCTCAGACCCCTGTGAGCACGGTCACAAGGGAGCTGCTCAGCCACCTCCAGCCAGCTCTGGGGTGACCTGAGGGACACCAGGGGCTCTTTGCCATCCCCTGCCCCCAGGAGCTGCAGTTCCAACAAGGGGGGGTTCTTTGAATTGCTCTCACTAAAACCAGACCAGGTATCAAATGTTCCCAAAGCTTTTCAAACAAGGGCTACAAACTGAGCCAAGGCTCAGAACTGATAGGGAAAGTTCCTTCCCAGGACAGATTTTCCCAGTGAGGGAGGGCTGGCAGTCTGTGCACGAGGCTCAATGTCACAGGAGCTGAGCTCCTCCTTGCCTTGCTCTCCCATTGCTCAGAAGCAGCACAGCCTCCTGCACACCCACCCTCTGCAGAGAGGAATCTGCTCACGGTCCCTGGCCTCCTGCTTTGCCACTGCCGTGATTTATCGGTTGTGTCATGGCCTGCACTCAGCTGTGAAGGAATCTTGCCATGACCTCAAGCCATGAGACCCCAATTTTCCTGGTGTTGGAGGAAAATGGCCTGGCCAGCCCAAGCCAGCAGGGATTTAGGTATTTCCCTGTCTCCTCCTGCAGTTTGTGCTGCCAGAGCCTGGCTGGGAGCCGGGTCCTGCTCTGAGCATCTGGAGTGCTGTGGTTTGTGCCTTCACCTGCTCCCCAGGGGCTCTGTGCCTTGAAAATTCATTCTAAAGCAGCTTCAAACCCTCCAGTTTTCATTATTAATACGATTCCTTTCATCAGAGTCCACTCATCTTTTTGCTTTCTATTTCTGCCTCTACCCTTTCATTGTTTCCCCGGTGCTTCCATGGGAATGGTACCGAGACCCCGACCCGGCAGCAGCAATTCATTCCATCAAAGCTTCCTCCTGCAGCCGAGGGTTTGTTGTGGGGTTTTCATCCCCCCTCCGTTTTAATTCCATCTGTATTTAATCCCAGACAAACACAAACAACAATCTCAGCTCCCTAAGGCCATTGCTTTCTAAATCAGTTACAGCCAACTCCAATTAGCAGGCAGGCAACATGAGCAGCTCCTGGATCTTTGGGAAGGAGCCAGCCCAGAAGGTCCTTTTCCCCAGACTGTCCCTTTTTTCCTTCTGAAGGACTTGCACCATCATTAGAGGCACAGGCTCTGCAGGATGAAACCCCCTCCCCTTTGTTTCTGCTGCTGTGGGGATGATGTTCCGCGGCCTCATTAACGCTGTTTGTGCTTCTGCGCTCCAGCACCTGAGTCTACCTGCAGGCTTTGATTTATAAGAGCATCCCAAAGGCTCTACAAGTGCTGAAGAGAGACTTTATTGGTCACTTTAGCTTCCCTCTCAGCCTGCAATTGAAACTGCTTCTCAGCAGCCTCTCTAGGCCGGGCTGAGGAGAGGCAGCTCCTACCAGGCACAAACCTGACCCTCCTCAGGGTGTGAGAGGATCTCTCAGAGGTGCCCTGGGGAAGCCTCTCCCTTCTCAGGCCATGACAGCATCTCCTGGAATTACCCTGGGGAAGAACCCACCAACCCTCAGGGGAACTCACCACATTCAACATGGAATTATTTGGTTGAACCTGACTGTGAGTTTGCCATCCTCAGATTGTTTGGGTGGGAATTGTGTGATCCTGCAGGCTGGTGGGGTTTTCCTGGAATTATCCAGACAGGCACTCGTTCTTTAGGGCTCAGAGCTGGTGGTGTGCCCTGCTCTGCCTGGGCTCTGCTGGCTGCTCCCCCTCTCTGGGGCACTGGTGGAGCTCAGTCCTTGGTGAAGGGATGTGCCCAGGTTGGACACATCTCACTGTCCCCCCAGAGCCTCCCTCCCTCCATTAGGGAGCTATTTCAGGCAATGATTCCAGATGAAAATCTGTATTTTATTAACTGTGGGTGTGCCAAAGCTGCTGTCCCCCCTCTCCTGTGGAACACAGAATCCTTCAGGCTGGGAAACACCTCCAAGATCATCGAGCCCAACCTTCGGCCGGTGCCACCAAACCACATCCCAGTGCCACCTCTACCCCTTTTGTGAGCACTTCCAGGGATGGTGACTCCACCACTGCACTGGGGGGCTGCTCCAATGTCTGACCACTCTTGCAGTGAAGAAACTTTTCCCAATATCTGAGGCAGTGGCTGGGGCTGTGCCCAGCCCAGTGAAGGATGGCCAGGCAGGTCCATCTGGAGACGCCGCCGGGTTTCTCTGTCCTTCCCGCTAGCTGGCAGGGAATGCTCAGAGCCAGATCCAGCCCTGCTGGGCTCCAGCTCAGCGTGCTGCCAGCAGCTGTCACAGGGACAGACGAGGCTGGGAGAGAAAAGCGCTTGCATTGCTGCAAACCCCTTCCCCAGCCCAGTGTCCAGGCTCGCGCTGCGCCGGCAATCCGGCGATTCCTGCGCTCGTCCCCCGCTGTGTGCACACACCTCCCCGGCAGCCTGGAAAAGGATTTCCCCCATTCATGCCTCTTCCTCCCATGCAGGGCTATCAGAAAGAGCAGCGTGTGCAGGCAGACAGATTTATCCACCTGCCCTACCTGGCAAAACTGATTGGGTTTGACAGACGTGCCCGGGATGTGCCGCCGCGTTAACGACCACTTTAGCATGGAAACGAGCAGAGCAGGGCTCCTCGCAGATGTTAGGAGGAGAAGTTTATCTAAAGCATATTTTATGGCTGTGCAGAATGTATTAGATCAGCAGCCTCAAGAAAAAATCACTACAGGCTCCTTCCCTAACAAACACGCACAAATTTTTAAAATCAAATAAAACAAAACCTCCCCCGAACAAAGCGTGGCATGTTTTACAAACCAAATTCTTTGCTGCTGAGGTGACTTCAGCTCTTGGGTGAGGACTAAAGAGATCACCAGGAAGGAGAAAGGGGTGAGAAGCAGCCAGTCCAGCCCCACACAACCCATCCCTGCAGATCAATCATTCCCAGGACCTGCCTTCCCCCTCCAAGCGAGTGATTTAAGTCCTGTTATTTTAGAGACAGAGCAGCATTAATGGGCTCCACTGTCTGCAAAGTGCTCGTGCTTAGATCCCCGCAAAGCTGAGCAAGAGAGGCACCAGGCTAAAAAATGTTCCCTCTCAAGCAAAACAGACTCGCACTTGGATTGCACAGAAATTAAAGCAACAAAAGGTCTCTGAAGCCAATTGCCATCTAACTGAGAAACAGGCTCGTCACTTTGTGCACCCATCTGGCAGGGACATACTTTCCATTTCAGCAAGTGCGAGGATGGGTGGACGGCGAGGGGAATGTGAGAACAGCAAAGAAAGGAGAAGAATGCAAACCTGCGGGACAACACTGCTGCCCTGTCACGAGCACTGTACTCTATTCATATGAAAATCCATACGGCTGCTACTGTTGCATGCGCTCTTCTTACACAGCATGAAATTAAAATTCCTCCTCAGTCTCACATTGCCAGCACTACAGAGCAGCTCCCGAGCAGGCGAGCAGACAATTTATCCTTTGGCTTCCTCAGATGGGTTTGTGCTGGGATTGGGAGCCACTGGGGTGAGGGAGACGAGTCCATTGCCCACGGTGACAAATTCTGCTTCCCAAACAAATCCCAGAGAAATACTGCTGGCCTCCAGTCTGGCTGTTGGCGCTCCTTTCCCCAGTGCAGTTTCACGTGTGTAATTCCCCCCAGGCCCCCCTGCCACTTCCCTTCTTATCTTCCCAGAACAAACTCAACGTGCAGGCTAATTTCAAGGAGTGTTTCACCCAGAGTCCAACCAAATGTCAGCGGATCTGCTGGAAATGCAAATGGAGACAATCATGCAAAAGAGGAGGGCTTATGGATTGTGCGGGAGGGCAACAGAAGGCAAATAAAAGCTGACAGGGAGAGGGAGCGGGGAACAAATCTCCCGTCTCAAGCTGTTGAGCATTTGCACAAATGCCCGTCGAGCAGCACAGACAGATTCCCCAAAATGCCCAAATCCCATTGATTATCCCTGCTAAATTGCCTGCGTGCCTCCAAACCCCACCTATCGCCCAGCTCCCAAAGCAGCATCTCACTCCCACCATCCCCACCCACTCCATGGGTGGAAATGACAGGGAAGAGATGGAGAAGGGATCTGCAGTAGAACTGAGCAGCCTTGGAGGGGTTTTTTGGTTTTTTTTTTGTGTTTTCCCAAATTCCAAAGAACCATTGAGTTGTCAAAAGCAATTGCAGCTCTCACAGAAAGTGTTTTATTTTGTGCTTTTGAGGGAGTCGGGATAACTGCGAGATCGTCTGGGGACAAAGAGAGGGGAAGATGCTGGAGACGAGAACTTGATTAGCTCAAACCCAGCCACAAGAATTTTTCAGATACAAGCAGATCTGTTCATTATGTGTGCAAAGAAACAGCAAGCAGGAGGACAGGATCCATACTATGTGTTGTAACATGATATAGAATGAATCCCCTCAGGTTACAAAATTCCTTATAAATTGTAAGGGGGATGGTGTCTGCTGTGCTATATTTTATCACACTTTCTGTCAAAATATCCCTGGCAGGGAGCCTTTTTGGAGATGCACTCAGCACCAAAGCCTTGTTTGGGGAGGAGGATTTGGACTAAACAGCAGCAAACTCCAAAATGTTCCTTGGGAGAGCTTAGGAGAGAAACCCCTTAGAGTGGGGTTAGTGGGGTCTGGCCTTCTTAAATCACCTCATTTCATGGCTTTGCCCAGCCCCATAGGGAGCAGAGATGCTCTCAAGGTCTATTAACAGCACTGCTAATCCAGGCTGGCTGCTTCCACCTGCCCTGAGCCCCAGGGAGCACAAAACACTCTCCAGAGCATCCCAGGGATGTTTGTCACCTCCCAGGTGACCCTGAGCCCCCAGGGAGCACAAAACACTTCTGAGAGCATCCCAGGGAAGTTTGTCACCTCCCAGGTGACGCAGGGCAAGGCTCACACTTCACGCCCCAACTCTCAAAGCCCAGATCATCATCAGCCCCTGGAGCAGTGCAGAGAGAGCAGGGCTGAGCTGCTGTGGTGGCTCTGGGGTGGGGACAGGGGGCTCCTCAGCCCCTGGAGCAGAGCACAGAGAGCAGGGCTGAGCTGCTGTGGTGGCTCTGGGGTGGGGACAGGGCTCCTCCCGTGCTGGCCTCTCTGAGTGCTCACGCTTGGCTGCCCCCTGCACTTTTGTGAGGCACTCCGGTGTTTTTGGCAGGCACTGAACTGGAAGGAAAAGGGTCTGATTATCTCCTCCAGCACCTCAGTGCTGACCCAGAGCGCTGACCCCTTTCCTGTCACTCTCCATTTGCTCTGGATGTTTTACACAGCGAGGGGGCAAAGCCTTCCCCATTGATCCGGGCTGCATCCAAAGGCTCCGCGTGGCTCCAGCTCCATCTCTCAGAGCCTGGGGCTCCTGGGCTGCCTGCCCTCCTCAGAGCAGAGATCTGGGGGCCACGCTGGGGTCAGGAGCTCCAGCACAGTTCTCATTCACACAAAAGCTTCTCCAGTGTCTGTTTAGAAGGCAGATAACACAGCCTGCATTTACACCAAAGTCGTACTTGGCACACCTCACAGAGCCCCAGAAAGGTTTGGGTTGGAAGGGACCCTGCAGATCACCTCATTCCAAACCCCCTGCCATGGTGGGGACCATCCCAGTCCCCCGGGTTCCCCAGAGCCCCATCCAGTGGGCCCTGAGCACCTGCAGGGGTGGGGAGCCCCAGTGTTTACCCTTCTCCCAGACTGAACCAGCAGCACTGGGCCCGTTCCAGCACCCCCTGCTCAGAGCAGCTCCCCCTGATGGAGCACCTGAGGGTCCCTGGGTGCCAGAGCCCCTTGTCCCAGCCTGTCCCTCTCTGCTCCCCTCCCTTCCTGGAGCAGCTCTGTGCACAGCCTCATCCCTGCCATGGCAGGTGCAATTTGGAGCAATTTCCCTGCCAGTCTTGCTGCAATCTCGTGTAATCTCCCCCCAGAGGGGATCAGAGATCCCACGGTGCTGCAAGGAATGCAAATCACATCCCCCACGGCTCTGAATAATGCAGGGGAGAGGGAGCAGAGCCCGGCAAGGTGGGGTGGGGTCTGCCTGCTCCTATTTGGGGGTCTCCACCTCAGCTCAGGTGCACAAAGAGCTTCAGCAGTGCCTGGGCAAGGCAAATCATTGTCTGGACCATCCCAGCACTGAGCAGCACCACCAGGAGAGGCAAGAAATGGAAAATCCAAATGCAGGGAGGCCCAGAAATAAGGAGGGAGGCACCAGTGAAATATTTTCACTTTGCTCTCCTAACGGGATGGGAGCTGGGAGAAAGTTCCCAGAGGGCACGTGAAACTTCTGCCAGCTCCATTTCCCTGTCAGAAAGCCCAGCCAGGCTGCCAGAGCCCTCCAGATTAGGCAGGGATTTGCTCATTCTGGGATTTTGCTGTAATCCAAACCACAATTCCCTGATAAGCTGTTGCCACGTTTGTGAACCAACGTGTCCCAGATGCTGGGGCTGCCAGGGGAGCCCACAAAGCAATTCCTGCTGGAGGGATGGCCAGTTCCCAGCTCTGCCAGCCTCCCTTGCACCAGCAGAGCAGCAGGAGCAGCACAGCCCGGGGAGAGCAGGACAGCCCTGGGCACTGTGCAATATTTACCAGTATTTACCAATATTTACCAGTATTTACCAATATTTACCAGTATTTACCAGTATTTACCAATATTTACCAATATTTACCAATATTTACCTGCCTGGGGTGTGCTGCAGCACCCAGGAGCACACACAGCTCGGGGAGGCTGATGTGGGAGAGCAAGCCCACAAAAACCACAGGGGCTGCAAAGCTAGCAAGCTCTGCTTCCCTAAAAATTACCTCTTTGAGCTGGATTGAAACTCCTTTAAAGTTTTGGCATTTGATTCCCTTTAAAAACCCCTTTGCCATAGCAGCGCTCACACAAAAAGGCACGTTTTTATGGGGAAATGCATTTCCAAAGGGCACTTCCAGTGCTCCCAGGGCTCAGGAGAGCAGAGAGGGGCAGCCCCTGAGCCTTGACCCTGCACAGGCACGGAGCAGAGGAAGCAGGAGCACAGATGGGATGAGCCCATGGCACAGGAGGAGCCCCTGGGCACTGCCATTGAGATCCACCTGCAGGGAATGGAAGTGCATTCATGGACTGAGTCCAGATGTGTAAAAATCACTGGCAGGGGTTATTTTCCAGCACTGATGGGAAATGGGCTTTGCTGTTTAGACAGGAGCAAGGGAAAGCAGAGCCCTCTCCTCTGCCCAAGGTGCTGCAGGGTTTGGAGCTCCCCTGAGCCACCCAGGGTCACCAGCCCAGCAGAAAATTGTCCCCAGCACCTCAGGGCTGCCACATCAGCCTCTTCTCCCTCCCCTCCAACCTCTCCCTGCAGTCCTTGCTCAGCACCCTTTCCTTTCCTTTCCTTTCCTTTCCTTTCCTTTCCTTTCCTTTCCTTTCCTTTCCTTTCCTTTCCTTTCCTT
>JAWWEY010000108.1:5727628-5748162 GCA_035582745.1 Loriotus luctuosus
ACGCTGTTAATTCATCCAGGCCCCTGCACCATCCCCTGCACCATCCCCTGCTGCATCCCCTGCTGCATCCCCTGCTGCATCTCTGCTGCATCCCCAGCTGCATCCCCTGCACCATCCCCTGCACCATCCCCTGCATCCCCTGTGCCATCCTCTGCTGCATCCCCTGCTGCATCCCCTCCTGCATCCCCTCCTGCATCCCTCCCTGCATCCCCTACTGCATCCCCTGCTGCATCCCCACTCTGGGCTTGGCACAGGCATTTGGGATGTGCTGAGGGCTCCTTTTCTTCCATTTAGTGAAAAACCCCGACTCTCCCCTGTGCCACGCATGGGAAGCAGGCAAGTGGAGGGCTCTGCTTTACAAGCTCCCTCTCCCCCACGCTCAAAATTGCCCCACTGACACTTGAGAGGCACCAGGGAGGCACCTAATTTACTACTACTCAGCACTTGTAAAGTGCTGAATGAATATTAATGAACTGATGTAATTAAAATGATGCAGACATTCAAGTGTAGTATCTGCCTGTCCTTGTATCTTCCTGGATAGATGAGGAAGAAATTCCCTGCTGCTTAAGGACTCAAAAAATTAACAGCCTGCTGTTGATTACATTTGTTAACTCTTTCCCTGGCATGGAGGAGCAGGGGCTGCATTTAACAGGTTCACCTAATGCTGTCATTTAGAGCTGAGGTTAATTGGAAGGGTCTCAGCTTGCCAGAGCAGCAGCTCCAGGGCTGTTTTTGCTGGAGCTGGATCAGACCCACTGCTGAGCAGGCTCCCAGCTGCAGCTCCAGCTCCAAAGGCCAACAAGGGCTCTCACACACCTCTGCTTACACCCCAAGGCCACTTCCAAACTTGTTTTAGATGCAGAACTCATCTGAGAGTTCCCTTCCAACTCAGAGTATTCTGTGATTTTGTGACTCAGAAGTCGCGAAATCCCAGCTGGGCTTCAAAGGCCTACAAATCATTCAAGGTCAGGTTGGACAGGGCTTGAAGCAGCCTGGGCTGGTGGAAGGTGTCCTTGCCCATGTCCCTCCCAACCCAGAAACATTCTGTGACTCTCACCTGAGCCCTACCAGCTCCCCCATGGTGTTTGTGGTGCAGAGGACGAGGAATGTTCCAGAGCTGATCAATCATCCAGCAGCAGGGAAGAGGCACAGGGAAGCAGCAGGACTCTGCCCTGAGGCTTGGTTCCAAAAGCAGCCACATTAACCCCTTCCTGCCCCTCCATGACCAAAATCCTGCCAGCACCAGCAGCTCCAAAGGCTTTGTAACTCACACTCTTCTACACCAGCTGCAGAAGGATTGCTGGGAAACAAAACCATTGCAAGATTTCCATCTGACCTCCATTGGTTCCTTTCCCAGCACCGTCCTGCAGCAGCTTCAACTTCACCTTTCCCAAAAATGGCACTCCAAAACCACTCCAACAACACTGAGAGCCGACCTCTGCCTCTCCAACACCAGGCTGTGACCCACACCCTGCCATTCCCACTCCTGCTTCACTCCCAGTTTCCCACTGGGAAGCACCTGTGAGGCGCAGCAGCAGCAGTGAGGCGCACCAGAGCATCCCGAGAGAGACCAACCCTGGCCAGCATCCCGAGAGAGACCAACCCCAGAGCAGCTCCTGGCTCTACACAACCATGGACAGGGCTCACCTTCTTCAGCCTGCCTGTCTTGGTGCCCACGAAGACCACGCTGTAGCCATTGTAGACGTAGGAAGCCACGGAGGTCATGCGGTCGCGGCTGGAGGTGAAGAGCGTCACCCCCTCCACGGGCACCGAGCCCCCCAGGGGCTGGTTGATGTCCAGCCCACAGAAGTTGTCATCGATGGGGACTGGCTGGAAAGACAAGGTTAGGGGCAGCTGTGAGTGAAACAGAGCCCAGTTTAGCCCCACACACTCGGGGTGGTGTGGAGGGTGCTGGCAGCAGGGTTGGGGCCACCCATGTGTCACCCCCTGCCAGCTCCAGCCACCTTCCCCAAGGCTCCTGCAGCTTCCAGAGCCCTGGTTTGGGAATGACAAAGACTCCCAGGAAGCTGCACACTTCATTCTGCCTTAACACCATCCCTTCCCTCATTGTCACCCCCCTGTAGGATGACAGTGTGGATTAAAGGGAAGAGTGCTCTGAATTTAGGGAAACTGAGGGACAGGCGGGCTGATCCTACTCTGCAAACTGGTGTTCCACTGGGGCAGGGACTGAACCCGGCTCTCGAGGGCCCCCACAGCCCACACCCAGCGCATCCTTACCGCCTTGGTGCACTGCACGTCCTTGCCCAGCAGCCAGTTGAGCTCCAGGTTGCCCTCGCCCTGGTAGCAGGACTGCAGGCGCTCCTTGATGTGGGCGTTGACGGTGCGGATGGGGAAGGCGCAGAGCGCCGAGTCGTCGGGCGGCTGGTGGTACTGCTTCTGCCCCTTGGAGAAGATGGCAAAGAGCACGTCCTCCTGCGCCGTGATGTTGAGGGCCCTGGCCAGCACCTCCCCGGGCTTGGCCAGGTAGGCGGCCTGCAGCAGGCGGTACTCGGTGTCACCCCTGACGCAGCCGAAGGGCAGCGACACGTACGAGTGGAACTTGGGGTCGTCCTTGCACAGGCGGACGATGCGCGAGGTGTAGAAGAGGTCGCTGGCGGAGTTGATGGAGACGCCCTCGGGGGTCTCTGGCTGCACCGTCAGGAAATACACGAAGTTCCCGCTGGCGAAGCCGTAGATGTAAAAAATGTCAAAGTGCGAAACCAGCGCCAGCGTGTCCGAGGGGATTTTGATGAGGGACGAGACAAAGTCGCTGTGGAGCTCGTAATCCAACATCGCCGAGGACTCCGGGTCCCGGGGCAGCTTGCGGCTGGACAGGGTGGGGAAATAATCCTGCTTGCCATCCACGGCCGTGCCGATGAAGAGCTTCCCGTCCTCGCCCTCGGAGCGCACGATCACGCCGTACATGGTGCCCGTCTTGTTGACGCTGGACAGGTAATGCTCCTTCTTGTGCGAGGGCTCCACCAGGATGAAGAGGTCGTCGAGGCGCAGCAGCTTGCAGACGCCCTGGTAGAGGCTGCCGCAGGCCAGCAGCCGGTTCTCGGAGTAGTCGATGATGAGCAGCTTGTTGACGTTGTTGGTGAGCGTCAGGACCTCGCTGCAGGGCTGCACGATGAGGGGAGGGTAGCAGGATTTGTTGTCCTCCTCGGGACCGGTTTTGTGAGCCACCAGGATGGTCAGGTTCCCCGAGAGCTTGTAGACCCTGTTGATGGCCCCCACGTAGACGGCGCCGGTGCCCCGGTGCACCGTCAGGTGGTTGAACGTCCAGTCCCGGTTCTCCGAGTGGAAAGTGTTGAAGGAGGCATTGCTGGACACGTTCCTGGAGAGCGAGGCCAGGAGGAGGCACAGCAGAGCCACTGAGCAGCCGTCAGAGTCCAGGAGCCGAGGCCAGCTCCTCCTCTGATCCATCCTGGGAAAGGAGAGCTCCGTGTCCCCTGCGCGTGTCCTGAGCCCCGGCAACGTCCCTCACATGGTTCTGTGGAGAGAAGAACCACCCAGAGCCAAGGATTAGATCCCGTGTGCCCTGCAGATAAAATTCAAAGGAGGCTTTCTAATTACACAGTCCTTGAGATAAAGGGAGGATGTCTCTAAGCACAGCGAGAATTAAGCGAGTCCATAACTTAGTGGAGAACAGTTCAGGCTTGATGCTTAGCCACTTGTTTCAGCCCCTGCATCTTAATTTGTGGTGGGGTTTGGCTGTTTAGAACATGCTCTGCTCAGACAGGGAGGGGAGAATCATCTCCAGCCCAAGACAAAGCCTGCAGCTCACAGCCCCAACCACCCATCTGCAATCTTGGCTGAAAGGATGTCTCCTGCAGGGTGTGTTGCTGGAAGCAGCAGAGGAAATGAGAGCTGTTCTTTACCTTTAAACCCTCTCTGATTTAATTTGGGAACCTGAGGAAGAAGCCTCGTGCAGGCAAGCTCATTGAGCACACACTGAAGGCGCTGACATCTCCCCTCAAAACCTCCCCAGAGCCACAAGTGCCTCTCAAGCAGGTGCTTTTTAGGCAGGAGCTCCTTCACAAGGTACTTTCCTGCCAAAAAGCAGCTGCCACCAAGGTGGGAGCACATGGTTAGATCAGCCACCAAACCCTGCCAGCAGGAGAGACACCACCAGTCTGGAGCAGCTGGCTTGACCTGCCCACGGACATGTCTGAGTGCAAGAAAACCACCACAAAGTTCTCCTTTATCCCAAATTACACATTCCTGACATGCTCCAGGCTGGGCAGGCAAAGGCACCACTTCAGAGAATCCTCCCTCACCTCGGGGTCACCCCAGCCCTGGGGAGAGGCTGAGGATGAGGCACCACTGTGCACCCATCCCATCCCATACACCCCGCGGGAACCCTGCCCTCTGCAGCTCTGAGCCCCCGCTGCTGCTCCTGCTTTGGTTTAATTTGAATTTCCAGCGATTCCCAGCCCTGCAGGGGCGCTCCGAGCTGCGGTGCCACTCTCTCTCTTTAGCCTTGTTCCTGCCGGGAGCCAGGGACGGCTGTTCCTGAGAGGTGACAAAGGAGCTCTGTCCCTGCGCTGTGCCGCTGACAGGAGACACGACAGGAGAGGCAGCGCTAATGGTTTCTCCTTCTGCTCAGGGACACATTGCCCCAGCTGCTTCCCTCTCGCTGCCAGGCTCGGCATTCCCACCTTGGCAGTTTGTCTGTCCTGGGGAGGACACGGACCCTGCCACCCTCTCGGTGTGTCACAGACACATTTTATGGGAAATCCTTTCCTTAGGATTTTTTTCTCCCTGGATCTGTGTCACCTTGGGGCCATGACCTGAGCATGGCAGGGTGGCCATGAGCTGCCATCCTCCCCTGGATCTGTGTCACCTTGGGGCCATGACCTGAGCATGGCAGTGGCCATGAGCTGCCATCCTCCCCTGGATCTGTGTCACCTTGGAGCCATGACCTGAGCATGGCAGGGTGGCCATCAGCTGCCATCCTCCCCTGGATCTGTGTCACCCCGGGGCAGCTCCTGTCCCCAGGGCTGGGGGACAAGGGGAGGGTGCAGGGCTGAGCAGTGCAGACACCAAAGCCACAGGAACCCACTCCCTGCGAGGCTCAGCTGGGATTTTGGGGAGGAATTCCTGGCTCAAAGAGCAGGGAGAGGCTGGCAGAGGTTGCCAGCTGTGGCTGCCACATCCCTGAAGTGCCCAAGGCCAGGTTGGATGGGGTTTTGAGCAGCCTGGGTTGGTGGAAGGTGTCCCTGACATGGCAGGGGGTGGCACAGGATGGGCTTCAAGGTCCCTTCCAACCCAAACCAGTCTGGGATTTCTACTGGATTAAATGGCCCTGGATGAGCTTCAAGGTCCCTTCCGACCCAAACCATCCCTGTGGAGGAGGCCAAACACCTGGGGAGTTAAACACCAGCAGAATGGGTGATTTTAACTCTCACCCTTAATACCATTTGATCATTAATTTTCCCTCTCTTTCTTTCTTTTATTTTTTTTTTTCTGAAGGGAGTTTTAAAATACAGCCTCAGAAGCAATCTGCAGCTATTAGTAACGCAAGGTGAAAGAGAGAGTAAATTCAGGGACACAATATAAACCCAAGCAGCTGAAAGGCCTCAATTAGGCTGAAAGGAGTTATCTGGTATTTAAATAATTATTAGATTGAAGGAATAATCACAGGTCTGAGCCGATTTTTTCCCCCACTGTCATCCTAATGGAGACTATAATATTATTATTCAAATGCCCATGATTCTCGTTGAGGGGGGAAGAAAAAAGGGCTCATTTAATCTCCATGTGACAGGGCTTCAGCAGGCACCATTAGTCATTTCTCTCATTTCAGCTGTCACTCACTCACGGGCACCACAGTTTGTCATTAGTGGCATTTTGTGCAGACCCCAAAAAAAAAAAAAAAAAAAAGGAAAATTAAAGCCAAAACAACAAGAGAATCTCCCGTGGCCAATGACGGCTCAAAGGCACAATTCTGATGTCACCAGTGTGGCAGCTGTGTTTGCTGAGGGGGCTTTTCTTTGGTGAGCAGTGATTTACACTCTGGGCCCCCATCCATCGCCCCTGCTCCCTCAGCTCCTGGTTTGGGGACATTTCACCCCTCTGGGTGTGCCCCAGCACCCCCAGGACACAGCAAACACCCCCAGGGCCTCGCTGACCCCAGATCCTGCACTGACCCCAATCCTCACCCATCCCCATCCCCATCCCCACACGCTTTTCCCTGCTGTCCTTTCTCTGTCCCCGTGCCTCCCCCTGCCCTGAGGCCACCAGGGTCCCCAGGCACTCACAGGGAGGAGCAGATTGGGCCATAAATCCCACGCTGCCTTTGTGGGGGCTGTGATCCTGAGCAGACCCTCCTGAGGGATGACAGAGCCGGCCAGGAGGGGCAGGGATTGCTCTGGGAGCTGGGGGGGCTTCTGCCCCTTTGGCTGTTCACAGCCCCAGGAGGTTCATGGCTGGGAATGGGGGAATGATCTCCCTGGGGGTCACCAGGTTGTCACCCCCCCAGCACTGCCATCCCTGGGGGTCACCAGGCTGTCACACACCCCCCAGCACTGCCCAAAGGGTGACCAGGCTGTCACTGCCCCAGCACTGCCCAAATGCTGTCGCACCCACAGCACTGCTCAAAAGGTCACCAGGTTGTGACACCCAGCATTGTCCCAAGGGTGACCAGGCTGTCACACACCCCCCAGCACTGCTCAAAGGGTGACCAGGCTGTCACTGCCCCAGGGGTCCCCAGGAGGGCAGGCTGCACGTGACAAACCCACAGGCAGGACAAACAAACCCTCTGGCACAGCCCTCTCGCACCAGCCCGAGCCTTTCCCCTCCTGCTGGCTCCATATCAGGTCTGGGAATGAGGGAAAAGCCCCGATTTTGGCCATTTCCCTGCAGCAAGAGGGATCACAGATGCTGGGCCCTCATCCCTCCTGCTGCACGTTGGGAATTTTCCTGTGAAACCTTTCCAGGCACCGAGGCTGCTGCAGTGATTGATCCCCTCCAAGGAGTGACACTCAGCACACATTCATCAGCTGTGGAGGAAGGCCTCGCCATAATTAATGAGGTTTGGGTTTAATTAGGCAAAATGTCCGAGCCAAAGTGTCTGATGGAAGCTTCTCCAACCCTGGGATGTTTCCAGCGTGGATCAGAGGTCTGGATGCTCAGTGCTGCCTCTTTGGCCAGGCCAGCACAGCCCCCAAGAGCCTGACCCCAAGGGAAATTACTGGCACCTTGGTGTGAATAACTGGAATTCTGTAACACAGAGCCATGAGGATGTTCCCACCACCTCTTCTTGGCCTTTTTTATTTATTATTTTGACTCCAACAAGAATAAGAACACGCTGTAAATCACCAGTGAGGAGCTTGCTGAGGTTTCTCCAGAGGTTTCCCCACAGGGATGACAGATAACAAGCTTTTCCTAAAACACAACCTGAACCCTTTGGATTTTGAACCCAAAGGGTCCAGGTATTTAAATAATTATTAGATTGAAGGAATAATCACAGGTCTGAGCCGATTTTTCCCCCACTGTCATCCTAATGGAGACTATAATATTATTATTCATACTCATATTCATATTCAGACTATAATATTATTATTTTTTGGACCAAAATGCACCTTCCTGGCTGGCCCTGTCCCTGCTCTGTGCTGGCAGCCAGGGCAGGACCTGTGCCAGGAGCTCTGTGCCCCCTTCCCAGGGCTGCTCCTTCCCAGGGCTGGCATCCACAGCCCTCTGAGAAAGAGTTAAGAGGGCAAAGCACAGCATTGTGATTATTGCTTCCTCCAGGCCTGGGACAAGGAAGAGGAGGGGAAGAACAGAGCCCAGCCACGAAAAGGCATTTCCCTGATAACAAACAACATCACAGGAATTATGCACAAAATTTGTCCGGAGCCCAGATATTTGTTTACACAGCACACACTGTGCAGAGCTCTCCCTCCTGTGCACACACATCCCAGCGGGTCCAGAGGAACAGAAAACCCAGGGGGGCCCTGCCCTGAGCCCCAGGTTTGGAGCTGCAGATTGCAGGACAAGGACACAGCACATCCAGTGCCACCCCTGGCACTGCCCCAGGTTTGCTGGACAGGCCTGGACAAGCTGTGCCCCTCAGTGCCCATGCCAGGGGCATCCAGAGCTGTGGGAGCATCAGGGGTAGCACGGTGGGGACGGAGACAGAGATGTCTGCAGCCAGGTCTGGAACTTGGGACTTGGAACTGTTAGAGCCATCACTGCAGTGCTGCTCTCTAAAGAGTCCTCAAGGACCCCAGAAACAGAATCCACAACCCCCTCCAGGCAATCTAGGTCAGTTTTACGTGCCTCAGAAAGTGCTTTTTCTGGTTTCCTACCTGAGTCCTGATGGACTGAGCTTTCCCCACCTCTCCACCTGAGCGTCCTTTGATTATTCATGGGCTTCATTCCCAACAAAATGGAATTTAATGGCTGCTGACCTTGGGTGCAGGCAGATTAAACGATGCAATGATTTGCCCAAGGCTAAGCAGAAGGTCCCAGTGGCAAGGCAGGAGTTTTATCTGCCGAGCCCCAGCCCAGCCCCGTGTCCCCAGGTGACATGCAGCTGCAGTTTATTACCAGAGAACGGTACAGAGCAGCACGAGGGAGGATCACAGTGAAAACAAGCAGCAGCTCCTGCTGGCCTCGCTCCAAGCACACCACAGGCAAGTGAAGAGCCCCAGCTCCAAATTAAATGGGTCCCCAGGCGCTCCATTAAACAGAGATGGAGCAGCAGAGCTCCTGGGCTGTGCCAGCCCCATGCAGTGTGTGATCCTGGCTGCGCTCACAGCAGGACATGGGGCATTGGTCACAGCTCTGCTCGGGGCTGAGTGCCCCCAAAACAGCCCTGGGGCACTCTCAGCCAGGGGGGCTGGGCTGTGGGCACCTCTGGGCATGGCTGGTGCAGCTCCCTGACCCTCCAGAACGGGTTTATCTCCTGGGATCAGCACCAACTCGGGTTTATCTCCTGGGATCAGCACCAAGACAGGTTTATCTCTTGAGATCAGCACCAAACCAGGTTTATTTCCCTGTATCAGCACCCAGCTGGGTTTATCTCCTGAGATCAGCATCAATCTGGGTTTATCTCCCTGTATCAGCACCAAGGTGGGTTTATCTCCTGGGATCAGCATCAATCTGGGTTTATCTCCCTGTATCAGCACCAAGGTGGGTTTATCTCCTGGGATCAGCATCAAGCTGGGTTTATCTCCTGGGATCAGCACCAAACTGCATTTATCTCCTAAGATCAGCACCCAGCAGGGTTTATCTCCTAAGATCAGCACCAAACCAGGTTTATTTCCCTGCATCAGTACCTACCAGGGTTTATCTCCTGGGATCAGCACCCAGCAGGGTTTATCTCCCAGGATCAGCACCAAACCAGGTTTATCTCCCAGGATCAGCACCCAGCTGGGTTTATCCCTTGAGATCAGCACCAAGCTGATCTGGGGTCTGGGGGCTCCCAGGGGTGCAGGTGCCCCCAGCCTCATGGCCTGAGGTCCAGGCAAGGACCCCAAAGCCTGGAGCCACCTCCCCCCCGTGCCACCAGCAGCTGAACATCATCTCCTCTCCCAGAGCGTTGGGACATCACTGTCTGCTTGAGAAAGTGGCTCCTTCACACTCGTGTGCTCCCTGCTCCTCTGCCCTGCTTTTCAATTTCAGAGCTCTGGCAGGTCTCTGATTAATTCAAGCCTGTTTAATAACCCTTCTGTTTAGATGAAACGAGCTGTCTTGTTTTCTTTATTTTTAACACTAACTCCCGTTTCTTTGCTAAGGATCCCTGTCATTTAAAAACTTCTCTCTCTCCAACCAAGCTGAGACTGAGATGGAGAAAGCAGCTGCTGACGTCCACATCTGACATCAGCCACAAGGTCTGAGGCTAAAGAGGGGCTGGACACTTTGATGGATGAGATATCCTGAGCAAACTCAGGAGCTCCTCAGATCCCTGTGCAGCTCAGAGCACAGGGAGAGCACCAACAGCAGCACTGGGGACAATGGGGGTGGCAGGAGGGGAGATTTGGGAGCTGCAGCACCCACCCAGGGAGGGTCACCGTGTTTCTGCCTGTGGGGGTGGAAAATATCCCATAGAAGCCCCTGGAAGCTGCCGGGGCTGTGTCCCATGCTGTGCCCCTGGCGTGGCAATCGATTGGCCATGGGCTGCTGCAGCTGCTC
Source organism: Loriotus luctuosus (assembly GCA_035582745.1). Lineage (NCBI taxonomy): Eukaryota > Metazoa > Chordata > Aves > Passeriformes > Thraupidae > Loriotus > Loriotus luctuosus. The sequence goes on from JAWWEY010000108.1 coordinate 5,737,766, forward strand.
CCAGCCCTGCATAGCTGCCCTAGTTATTCTGATTATTGTAAGGAAAGTTAGGAAAGCACCCACAGCCTCTCCCTGCTCTGTGGCACCTTCCCTTGTCCCCTGCTCTGCTGTCACCTCCTCACCCCACAGCTCCTGAGGCCCCTGCCCAGCCTGGCCCCTTCCCTGCCCATCCCACCCAGAGCCCCGGGAGCAGCAATCCCCAGGAATTCCCTCAGGACACCCCGGGCTGCTCCTGCCTCCCTGCAGCTCAAAGCTGCACTTGTCTGCAGAGCAACTGAGTCACTTCCTCCCACTCCTGCCCGCGGGACAGGCTCCAGCCCTGCCGGAAAACAATCAATCCTTCAGGACCTGTGAGGCCACAATTCACAGGGATGCAGCCAGGCTGCCTGCCTCGGGAGCCCTGAGCACCCCTGCACTCAGCTCTGCCCAGGGAGGTGCCCCAGCCCCATCCCAGGTGTCCCCAAATCCCCAGGGCATTCAGCTCTGCCCAGGGAGGTGCCCCAGCCCCATCCCAGGTGTCCCCAAATCCCCAGGGCACTGCTTGGATGGAGCAGCAATGGGATCAGAGCCACCCTGTCACCCCTGAGGGGACACAGCTCTGAGGTGGGTCAAGAACTGAGCACAGAAATTCTGTAAAATGCACAGAGGATCCCACAGGGAGAAAAGCCACGGCTGAGTTTGTGGCAGGGCTCCTTTGGCAAGCCCAGGGACACATCACAAAAGGAGTTTCCTCCAAAAACACAACAAAGCAGCTTGTGAGAACCAGTGCACCACTCTCAGCTGGTTCAGTTTTACAAATCCCCCCTTTACAACCACAAACTGCTCCTCCAGATCCCCAAAACGTTCCCACAGAACTCAAGGACTGGGGAGCAAAGCCAAACTCAACAATTGGAGCTGTCTCTGGCCCAAAATCTGTGGAACTTTCACCAAAACCACTCAGCCGAGATGCCTGGCCAAAAAGAACCTCCCAGACCTAAGGAAAATCAGTGATTTTGGAAAATCCAGGAGCACTGAGTGCTGCTCCCTTTGTCTTTTTCAAAGCCAGATGCAAAGACCAACTGAGTTACATTGAGGATCACAAGACTTTGAACCAAATGATCCCACACAGATGAGAACAAACGCAATGACAAGGAAATTAATGTGAGATCCCCCTCAGTAACACGATGGCTAAAGCAGATAGTCTGCCCAAGTGTCATGTTTATAATGGGAATTTGCAGAGAATGAGGCAGGAATTCGCAGGGATGAACAAACGAGCCAATATTCTGCTTCTTCTCATGTTAAAATTTTGCAGTTTGGGATAAAAATAATGGTGTTTTTTATAAATCTTGGGAGGAGAAGGAAATTAGGCTGAAATTGTTTTGTTTCCAATAGATCTTTGCAGCTCAGAGGGAGCAGGTTCTGCTGGGGCAGGTGAGCTGCCCAGAGCTGCCAGCAGGACTCACTCCAGGGAGACCAGTCCTTTGTAAAAGTCAATTCAATCTCATTTCAGTGACAGGATTGACACAGAGTGCATTGGTGCAGGCCTGTGAGGCAGTGAATGGTTAAAATCCAACACACTCAGAAGTGAAATCCCCCTCTGCAAGGTCCCTGCAATTCCCCCCAGCCTGTCCCTCCTGAGGCCAAACCTCCCCGTGACCCAGCACCCTGGGCTTGGCCAATTTTGATCCTTTTTTTGTTGTTCTTGTTTTTAACCAAGTTACACAACCCCCTTGGAAGTCCTCACAGGAGCCTCTGCTGTTGTCTCTCCCTGGGAGTTTGTTCTGGCACTGCTGAGCTGAGCCTGACCTCGACCTGGGGAATTCATCCAACGGGACCCACTTGTGCCTGGCACACAGAACTTGTCCCTGGCACACAGAACTTGTCCCTGCCACACAGAACCTGTCCCTGGCACACAGTTCCTGCCCTGAAAAGCAGAGTTACACAAGCAGCAGCTCATTCTGGCCCAGGGAACACGCCAGGGCTGCTGCCTCTGTCTCCTCTCCTCTCCCCCCGAGTCCGGCGAGTTTGGCCCGAGCTGCTCGGTTGCTGTGGGATTTTTGAAGGCAGTCTGGACCTGTCACACTGAGCAGCCTCTGAACACAATTCCTGCTCCAGGGGGCTCCTCAGCTGCCAGTGGAGCCCAGCACTCCAGGAGAGGGCCGGTCCTCGCTGCTGCTGGGGTTAACTCCTCGAGAGCTGCAAGGGAATTTCTCAGCAGGGACAGGGAGGAGCTGCAGTGCCCCTTGCTCTGCCACAGCACCTCCCAGCCGAGCTCATTGCCCATTTCCATCTGGCCCTCCCAGCTCCAGGCCCACAAGGGATGATGCCTCTGGTGTTCAATTCACTTGGCAATCCAGAGGGGCAGACAGCAAAACTCTGGGGTTTTGGCAGGTTTAAGGCAAACACAAGGTTCCTCATCCCAAGGTGGAGTTTGAAAAGCTCTCACTGGCAGTTTGCTTACTCTGGGTTTATCATGGAGTTACAGAATGGTTTGGCTTGGAAGGGACCTGAAATCCTGTCCAGTTCCAAGCCCACCTTCCACTGTCCCAGGTTACTCCAAGCCCCATCCAGCCTGGCCTTGGACACTCCAGGGAAGGGACCTTTGAGGTCCTTTCCAGCCCAGACCATTCCACAGCTCTGTGTTTTGACTTCAGAGCAGATTTCAGAGCTGTGAAATGGCATATTTGAAGCACAAGAATAACCAAGGCAGTTAGGAAAGCTCCAGGCACGCTCCCTTTTCCTCCCCACCTCTTCACACTTCCATTAAAAATCAAAAGGAAATTCACAGGCTATTTTTTTTTTGTTGTTGCTGTTCAAATAACATTCCAGGCTGTGACATAAGCCAGCAACGACAGGAAATATGATCATGAGGGCAGAGCTGCATCCTCTGCTCCTGTCACTGCCACTTTTTGGGGACTTGGCAGATGAGTGAGCAGAGCAGACAGCCGGCGTGTTTTATGGAGTTGAACTGTAACATCCCTGTTCCTCAGCCAGCTCCCTGCTCCTCTGCTCTGACACCAATAAATCTGCCCAGCCACGGGGAACAAAGCTCTTCACACGAGCTGCCCACTCACACTGGGCTACCTGGGCAAGCACCCAGCCCCTGGGCTCTGCTGTGTGTGAATGTTCCCCAAAAACTGGGAAAATTACAGTTTCAGAGGCATCACCTGGGGGGTTGAACCCTGCCACCAACACACTCACAGTCACCACAGCTTCCCAAGTGCCAATCCCAGAATCCCAGCCTCCCATCCTGAGGGGAAATGGCCACTTGGGGCTCCAAGGGAACCCTGCCAAGGCAAACCCCGAGAGCCCAGGAATCCACACAAATCCAAACAGCTCAAAGCCTCCTTTGAGTGCTGCCCGGGCATTAACCTCAAAAGCACAGACTCACTTTTTGGACGCTCATTCCCAGGTGAACAAACCAAAGCAGGGAGACTCAGGAGCACCTGGAAAGCACCTCCAGATTTGTGCCCTGCCCTCAGCAGGACCGGGGCTCTGGCTGATGGCAGAGCCTCCACGGAGCAAGAACTGCCCAGAAATCTCCTGCAGGAACCTGTTCCCAGGCTGGAAATGACAGGAGGAACTCCTTCCACGCTGAGTCAGGGAGTGACGGGCCGCGGTGGCCGCGCTTCCTCCGGCACAGCCAGCGCTGCCCCGAGGCTTTCCTGTCCTCCCGAGCCTCCCCAGGCAGGGAAACGGGGCTCCAGAGCCTGGCATTGCAGGGGTTAAACTGCTGCTGGGCAAATCCTGTGTCGGAGCCACACGGGGAAATGAGCAGTTTGCTCCAACCTGCGCTGTACAGCAGGAACGGCCTCGCCAAGGACGGACACTCACCCTTCCATCCACTGCCCCTTCAGCAGGAAAATGGGATTGGATTTGTCACACACACCCCCCAGCATTCCCATGCTGATCCCCACGCGTGATTGGAGCCCAGGGCAGGTGGGAGATGCTGGTCCAGCCCTGCCAGGTCACACAGAGGGGCAGAGGCTGGGCCCACACTCAGCTCTCCCTGCCTGTGCCCCCTCTCCTGCTCACAGGGATTGTTCTTGGGCTCCCACAGAGGCTCCTACCAGAGCAGCACCTGCCTGGCTCCCCCCAGGCTCTGGCAGGGCTGTGTCACAGGGATGGACAGTGCTGGTGGCTGTCACACTCACGGGCAGAGCTCATGGTGCTCCCCACGCTGATCCAACAGCACTGACCACACTCAGGGCAGGCAGGCTGGACCCTGCCCTTCCTGTCCAGCTCCGTGAGACACCGGGCTTGTGTTCCAGCTCTGAGCCCCCCAGAGCCCCCAGAGCCCTCTAGAGCCCCTCTGAGCCCCCAGAGCCCCCCAAAGCCCTCCAGAGACCCCAGAGCCCCCAGCTCCGGGCACAGCCCTGGGGAGGCAGCAGCAGCAGCAGCAGCAGCAGAGGTGAGAGGTCAGGGCAATATTTACTCAGACATCACCTTTCACTTTCATGAAGTGGGGAAACGGGGCTGGAGCAGGAAAAGGGCTGGGAGGGAGGGACGTTCCCTCCTGGGAAGCTGCTGCCACAGCAAACGCAGCACGGAGCTGGCCCCAGAGAGCAGGCCCTGGCTGGGACAGGGCCCTCCAACCCCAACGGGGCTGGGCATGGCTCCAGGCTCCCTCTGGGAATGGCTGGGCAGGCTCTGCGGAGCCTCTCCTGGGCTGCAGGAGCTGCCCGGGCATTCAGGAGCACAGTGGGACATCCCTGGGCACTGAGGGTTTAGGAACTGGCAGGCACAGGGCACGGTGCAGAGCGAGTGGGATCAGCTGGATGGCAGAACTTCCACGGGGGAAACTCTTGGAAGAACCTGGGGAGATGGAGCTGAGTGTGCCCCTAGCAGGGAGCTGGGCAGGGGCAGGGCTGCTGCCAGGGCAGTGCCAGGCAAGGAGGGGCACAGCACAGCCCTGCCAGGGCTCTGCCAGGCTCACCCTCCCCGTGCCTTCGGAGATCATCTGGACTTTTTTATAACGCGGCTCTGATGCCTTTTATCTCCAGCTCTGAACGCAATTTTAGCCCAGGCAAAGCAGGATTAAATTTTCATAGCAGGATACATTTATCTCGCTTTTCACTCCCCCCTCGCAGGTCGATTTCAGCCAAACAGAAGCTGCGATTACGGGGAGAAACACGAGATGGGCTCTCTCCGATAAGGAGGGGAGGGCTCCTCTTTCCCAGCCCCCGTCCCCGGCTGATCCCGGTACCGGGCCGGGATTTCCAGCCCGGCAGGGAGCGCACAGCGCGTCGGCTCCATCGCTCACACGTGTTGCACTCGGGAGCTTGGGGAAGTTGTTGTTCCTCGGGAAAGCTGCTGGAGCAGCCTCGCCCCACCCGGGCTCAGGAGCCACGGACACGGAGCGAGGACGCACGGCCACAGCCAGCCCGGGTCACCGGGAATGCCCGAAAAGCACCAAAATCCCCGAAAAGCACCAAAATCTCCCCGTGCCCCCGGCTCAGGTGTCCAGCCCCGCACCCCATCGGCACCAGGCAGCGGCTGAGCTCCTTGCTGGGTTTGTGCTCGGTTTTTAGCGGGATCCAGAGCATCCCCTCTAGTGGGACGAGCAGGAATTTCAAGCCCACATCCCACCCCAGTTCCCAGCCCGTGCTGGCTGTGGGTGCTGGGTGCCCGGGTGAGCAGCCTCGGGAGCTCCTCTGCCCCTTTGGCCATTTTCCCTCCGGAGCTGCGGCCAAAACCAGGCTGGGATGCGGATGCCAGGAGGGGAGAAGCGGAGAAAAGAGAAATAAAGGAGATAAATCCCTCCAGAGCCGCAAAAGGAGAGGATTCCCACCAGTAAAGCATCTTTGGCGATACGGACCCGCTGTGTGCCCGCTCTCAGGGGAGGCGGCAGGGCCACCCTGTGACACAGCCACGCGTGGGGACACAGCCCGGGCTGCCCGGCCCGATCCCTGCCGGCCCCATCCCGCAGTAAATCCGTTTATTTGCGCTGCAGACAGCGCTGCCCCGGATTCCCTTCGGGTCCCTCTGCGCCTTTGAGCCGCGGCTCCCCGGGCGCACCGAGCGCTCCGGCCCCGCTGTGCCCACCCTGGGGCTGGCACCCACCCGAGGAGGTGCCAGGGATGCTCCGGGGGGCACCGACACCGCAGCAGCCCCGAGGGGTCGGGAGCACCTCGGTCCCCCCCGCCCTCCCCTTTGCCGCGGTGGCGGTGGCCTCCCAGCCAAGCTGGTTAAGAGATTAACACTCTAAAAACCACATTTACTCTAATTAGCCATGAAATCTTTGTAACTAAGTGAAAAAATGTTTCCCTTGAGGGATTTCTGTCCATTCATCACTGTTTGAATTGCCGGGGAGGGGGGGTGGGGAAGAGAAAAGAGGGGGGACGGGAGAAGAAAAAACCCCTCAGATCTAATGAATTAATAGCAGAATGCCCCGAGGGAGCAGCGGCTCCTCCGCAGCACGGGCACCTCAAAGGGGGCTTTGCACAGCCCGCCGAGGGGACGCTGCTGAATTATTGCGAGTTAACAGACTGTAACAGCTCCGCTCCCGTTCGAGCCGGGCAGCTCGGCCCGGCTCCTCCCTTCCCTTCCCTTCCCCTGCACGGACAGACGGACAGACGGACACAGACAGAGAGGGGCACGGGGCTCTGCTGGCAGCACCACCAGTGCCCTCCAGTTCCTGTTGTACCGGGAAAAACATCCCGGAGTTAGGTGGGAGGGGAGGCAGAGAGTCTTGCCACAACTTAGGCCCATAAATATTTCATATCGCTGGAAGAAGAACGATTATATTCCTGCCAGCACTTTTCTTGTGTATTTTAAATGTGTCACCGCCTTCTACTTTCTCCCCCGTTTGTGTTTCTTGTAACAGGCCCATGAAATAAAGATTAGCTGAATAATCAGGAGTGTTTAGAAATGTGAAGGGGCCTGTCTCAGGAGCACTGCGTGCTCAGGTTCATCTTTTTCCAGGTTTTTTTCCCCTCTTTTTAAGGATGCCGGAGGCAGGCGGGGGAGCGCGGCTGTCGCAGGGCGGAGGCGAGGGGAGCGAGCCCGCCCTGCCCCGTCAGAAATGACAGGCTCGGCGCCGAGAGCAGCAGCGGGGCACTCTGCCCCATTACATATTTATCGTTCGGGCTGCAGAGGGGCCAATTAAAGCAGCTTGATCACCGCCGTGTTGGAGCGGCCGCGGATGTGCGGGAGAGGCGGGATGAGAGGGGCAGGTGAGCGCGCTGCTGTTGGGATGTGGGGCAGCCCCTTCTCCGAGAGCCACAAACCAGCCAAGGTGTCCCTGCATCCCCAGGATATCCCTCTGTGAGCAAAGGTGCCCCTGCATCCGCAGGATCACCCCTCGGTGAACAAAAATACCCCTGCTCCATCAGCAGAGCATCCTTTAGTGAGCAAAGGCACCTCTGCTCCTCCAGGATCATCCCTCAGTGAGCAAAGATATCCCTGCTCCACCAGGATGAGCAAAAACACCCCTGCTCCATCAGCAGAGCATCCTTTAGTGAGCAAAGGCACCTCTGCTCCTTCAGGATCACCCATCAGGGAGCAAAGATATCCCTGCTCCACCAGGAGAGCATCCATCAGTGAGCAAAGGTGCTCCTGCTCCACCAGGATCATCCCTTGGTGAGCAAAAATACCCGTGCTCCCTCAGAAGAGCATCCTTTAGTGAACAAAGGTGTCTCTTCACCCCCAGGATCACCCATCAGTGAAAAAAGGTGCCCCTGCACCCCAGCAGAGCATCCTTTAGTGAGCAAAGGCACCTCTGCTCCCCCAGGATCATCCCTTGGTGAGCAAAGATATCCCTGCTCCCTCAGGAGAGCATCCTTTAGTGAACAAAGGTGTCCCTGCACCCCCGGGATCACCCCTCAGTGACAAAGGTGCCCCTGTACCCCCGGGATCACCCATCAATGAACAAAGGTGCCCCTTTACCCCCGGGATCACCCCTCAGTGACAAAGGTACCCCAGTACCCCCGGGATCACCCCTCAGTGACAAAGGTGCCCCTTTACCCCCGGGATCACCCCTCAGTGACAAAGGCGCCCCTGCAGCCCCGGCACAGCGTCACGCTGGCACCAGCAGCCAGCCCAGCTTCCCACCTTCAGCTCCTCACCACTCACGCAGTTTCTAAATATCGGCTTTGCTTTCTCTCCCGGTTCAGCGCCTCATCTCAGCTGCCCACGGCATGAGACGCAGTCTGCACCTACATCTGCCCTAGCTTTTGGGCAACCTTTCCCAGGCATGCTCGAGACTCCCACATTTAGCTGCAACAGGAGTTCCCTAAGTAAGTTCTGGAAAGCCTCGTGGCGGTGCCTGAACGGGAGCTGCCGGGAAGAGGCTGCAGATCACACATTTCCCGAGACTCCGCCGGGTCTGCCCGGCGCGGCGCTCCAAATGTCATCTCCATTTAGCTGCTTGGCGGGCCAATTTGTCACATCCTAATGCAATTTGCAGAGGAGAGTTAAAGAGCGCGGGGCAGGAGCGGGCAGCGCCGCCCTGCCCGGGTCCCGCAGCTTCGCTCCCGTGTCCGGCTGAGCTCCGGGAGCGGGGCAGGCTCGGGGTTAGCCAGGGAACGAGGCACAGCTCGGCCAGGGCTGCTCCCACCCTGTGCAGGGTTATGTGCAGGTCTGACACAGCATCAATACCTGCTCCCACCAACTCCTGAGCCGGGGGGGACTCCACGATTAATTACACCCAACAACACCGCAAAGACAATGAGGAGTAAATTGGGTTGGTTTATCTTCCCGCAGCAAGCGCCGGGGATGTGGCTGGGAGGGTTGGGAGGGATGGCTGCCTTGGCTGATAAGGCGTTTCACAAGTGACACCGCTGGGTCACGTCCCTCGCCGCTCGCACCGAGCTCCTCGAATCAAAGCTGCTTTATCTGCTCCCCTGCACCACCCCAAAGTGCCGCGTTTGAGCTCCGAGGGTCCTCAAAGTGACAACAAATGGCAGAAGGACAGCAATAAAGACCCAAAAAAAAGCCCCATCGAGTTCTAAAGGATCTAACACCTCTGTGTTAAAGGTAAAAAGCCAAACATCTGTTCCGAGGATGGCACAGATTCTTGCGAGGCATCTGTCCCTCAGCTGTAAGTAGGTCACCTCATCTCACTTCAGTCACCGTTATCAATGAAGCCACCCGGAGCAGGAGGGACAGCACCTCGTCCCCAGCTCAGCCCAGCTCTACCAAGCTCACAGGAGCCGCCAGTGAAGCATCAAGTGCCCAGCCAAGAGCAGGAGCAGCCTTTCAGCGGTGGTTTCACACCACGGCACTCGGAGAACTTCACGTTCCCCCACCTCCGAGCCTCAGCTGCTGCTCACAGACGCGCAGGGGATTTTTTTCCCTTCTGCCACTTGCTATTCACCTCGCTTAAAATTAACCTATTGACTTTCTGATACCCCTTAGAACACAGATTAATTGAACATCACTCACTTCACCTCCAGGAACGCGCGACTATTGGCCGTAGCGTGAACGGAGACAAAGCCGGGAATGCCTGACCGTGCCAGGTTAAACGGAGGTCACGGCGGCGAGGACAGCTCACCCAGAGCAGCCCCGGCTGTCAGCAACACCCACCCGGCAGCTCCGGGGCTGCGGAACCCGGCAGCATCACCCGGGAGTCGGGATTTCCCCCAGGGGAGCACAAGTGCGTTCGGTACCTGTCCCCTCGCCACCGTCCAAAAAGGGTCTCGCGGGGATCTCGGAAAGTTTTCGTGGGGATTTTATGTCTTTTCCCATAGGATTCAGGGCTGTTTTCCAGAACGTGCCTCCTTGCTAACAGGAACTTTTCACGGGGATGAGTTTCTCCCGCTGCATCGGCTCCAGACCGTGACTGAGCGGTACCGAGCGGCCGCAGAACGAGCGAGGAGGCGGCGATGTCTAACGGGAGCCCGGGGAGGGAGCGGGCGCTGCATTCCCGGGAGCCGGGCACTCCGAGGGGCTCCTCCATCCCTTCCCCAGGCACCCCCGGCATCTCCGCGGGCACGGCCGGAGCCGCCGGGCACCACCCCGCGCTCCGCAGCCCCGGTGCCACCCGCAGCCCCCGGTGCCACCCGGCACGGCCACAGCGATGCCGAGCTCGTCCCCGCATCCTCGGGCGGGGGATGCCCGGCGGAGCCCGCGCCCGGCTCAGGGCAGCCCTCCCGCCATCCGCCGCCACTCACCGGCCCTGGGCGCTCCGCCGCTCCCGGCTCAGCGCGGGGGATGCCGGCGGCCCCCGGCACCGCGGAAATCAATCCGGGGCCGGGCGGCCGCCGCTGCCCGCAGCCCCTCGGCCTCCCCCGGCACCGCGGCTGGGCTCGGCTCAGCCCCGCCGGCCTCTCATCGCCTCCGCAGCCGCTGCCCGAGTGCGGCGAGCGCGGCTCCGATCGCATCCGCCCGCCCCAGCCCGGGCGCGCTCCCCGCTCCGCGCCGGCCCCGCGCCCGGGCGCGCTCCCCGCGCCGCTCCCCGCCCGCCCCCGCGCCGCCCC
>JAWWEY010000108.1:5764251-5775197 GCA_035582745.1 Loriotus luctuosus
AGCAGATAACCATTGGTTACATTTTGTTCCTGAGGCCTCTCAGCTTCTCAGGAGGAAAAATCCCAAGGAAAGGATTTGCCATGAGAGATGTCTGTGGCACAGCCTGGCCTGGGACATTGCAGGGATCCAGGGATCCAGACCTGAGCGTGGCATTTCCCACCAGTGCCCAGAAATCTGGGGCACCTCCCCTCATTCTGCTTTCTGTAATTGCTCTGAGGCCAGGAGCTGCTGGCAGATTGAATTTTCCAGCCCATGACACACCAAGGCCTTGACTCAAACACTCCCTGCACTCCAATCCAGCTTTCCACATTCTGCCAGTTCAGGTGTTTGGGATTGGTGCCCATTATTCACAAGCAAAAGGATTTGCCATCCCAGGGCAGAAATCCGGGATTAAACCCAGCCTTGAAGGTGAGAGGGAGCAAAAAAAGGGGAAAATAATCAGGGAAGAGCAGCCAGAATTGCAGAATTGCAGAATTGCAGGTGCCAGCCCTGCTCCTGCAGGGGCAGCTCGGGAACACTTTGAACCCACAAAGCAATTACTGCCAGAGGATAAAGCACATTAACAATGAGGGGTTGTGGGGTTGGCAGAGCTGTGCCAGGAGGGAGCAGAGAGGTTTGGGCAAGGCTCAGCCATGCCAGAGCCCCCTGTGCCCAGCCTGGCACCCTCTGGAGTTCTGCATGGAAAACTGACTCAGCAAAATGGGCTTTTCTGCCCCAAAGCAGCCAGAGAGGCCCTGCAGGAGGGGATCTGCCGTGTTCTCCCCAGGAATCCTGTCAGGTTGGTGTTTCAAACCCACCCCAGCCCAAACTGCAGGTAAATCCCAGCACGGCTCAGCTGGCCGGGTCCCTCCCGGAGGGGAAAACAGCTCAGATGAAGCTTTTTCCTACATGAAATTCTTCTTTAAAAAAAAGAGGAAAAAAATTATAATTATGCTGGGAGAACATTCATTTGCTTGTTAAGTGAAATTTGAAGGGGAAACTTTAATGATGGTAGGAAGAAAAATCAGATCTTCTTGTTAAGGAACGTTCCGAGAGAGCTCGTGCTGGACAGCACATTAAGCATCAAAGACTCATCAGTGATTCACAGAAGAGTTTTTTTCTCAGTGACATGAATTATTTTCATGGGAAAAGATATGAAGATATCTTAGATGAAGAAGGGGAGTGAAGACTTTTTATTTCTGTGCTCTGGGAGAGAAATGGTGTATAAATAAACCCTGGATTTAAAGGCCATTTGAAAAACAACCCGCAAACTTCTATTTATTTTTCGTTCTGTTAGCACAGAAAAATAGGTTCTAATCCCTCAAGTTCAGCTTGGAATTGCAAATTGGTTGATGTGTTTGCAGCTCAGCTGTGGGGAAATGGATATACAGTGGTGCAGGTTGGTTTGTGTTTCTCCTCAATAACTCCTGGCTCACAGGATGGAGCTCATTTACCCCGGGCTGGGTGGGATCTGCTCCCACCTCCCAGCGCTGGTCCTGCTGCCCTGGGGTGCTGCTAATCCCTCCTTGATTTATAGCTGCTTATCACCTATTGACAAGAGTTCAGCAAAAATCAACAGTGCTGGAATAATAATATTATTGTTGCAAATAATCCCCTTTCTGAGGCAGGATCTACGTTGTTAATTAGCCATGACATAAATAAATTAAACCTCCCTTCACAGCGGCGTTTACTGGAGGTTCTCTCACAAAAAGGGACACTGAGGCACAGGAGTTCATCTGCTTCCATTTGCACACTCCTGACTGGGGAATCATTCCCCTGATTGCCCTGAGCCGACTGGGAGGGCAGGAGTGGGGTAAAAATTGCATTTCCAGGGGGATTGGGAGGGCAGGAGCTGGGGTAAAATTTCCAGGGGGATTTGGAGGGCAGGAACTGGGATAAAATTGGGAGGGCAGGGTTTGGGTAAAATTGCATTTCCAGGGCAGGAACTGGGGTAAAGTTGCAGGTGTGAGCTCCTGAGTGGCCAAACCTCCAAATCCCTGCTCCCCTCCTGCTCTGGGCAGTGTTAGGAATTCCTGGGAAGGAAGGTATGAGTTCCTGAGCAGGTAGAACCCCTCAATCCCTGCTCCCCTTGTGCTTTGGGCATCATTGGGAATTCCTGGGCAGCGTTGGGAATTCCTGGGAAGTGTTGGGAATTCCTGGCCAGGCAGGTGTGGGTTCCTGAGTGACCAAACCCCCAAATTCCTGCTCCCTCTTGCACTGGGCAGCGTTGGGAATCCCTGGGAAGGCAGGTGTGAGTTCCTGAGCAGGTAGAAGCCCCAGATCCCTGCTCCCTCCTGCACTGGGCAGTGTTGGGAATCCCTGGGAAGGCAGGTGTGAGTTCCTGAGCAGGTAGAACCCCCAAATCCCTGCTCCCTCCTGCACTGGGCAGCGTTGGCAATCCCTGCCCAGGCGGTTTCTCCCTCCCAGCTCCTCTCTCCCCTCTCCACCCCCAGCTCTCCTCCCACCCAGCAGTTATTAGATGACATAACAGCCGCTTTGCTGAAATACATGATTCAAACTGAGTGCCTTCAAATTGCCACGCTGCCGTGGCCGCGACCCCTGGCTGCAGTTAAAAATAAATCCCTTTATCCACACCACGGCCTCGGCTCCACCAGCATCCTTTCAAACACTCCAGAGCGGAGCCCGAGTGAGATCAAATGTGACTTTTGTAAACCAGGAGGCCTGCTCCTCTCCCCGTGCCTCCTGGGGCCCACAATGGGGATAAATTTGGGTAAATTTGCTCAGCAGGCCCGCTCTGAGGGCCGTGCTGCCAAGGCAATTTGCAGTTTGCTGTGGCACATTTGTCACCCCCGAGCCCCCAGGCCCGAGCACGGCTCCTGCATCATTATTGCAGGGAATAATGGGTGTTCAGGGCAGCAGCAGGCAAATGTAGAGGCTGTTCCATCCAGAGGCTGTTCCAGAAAGGCTCAGCTGGGGAACGGAGCTGGAGAGCCCCGGGGGCTGAGGGGGAAATGGATAAATGAGTGTGGCAAACGAGGGAATGAATGAATGGTGGGGAAATGAATAAATGTGTGCAGCAAACGAGGCCGTGCCCATCGTGGAGCTGGATGTCACTGTCCCCAGCCTGGGCTGGGCTCAGAGATGCTCAGGGGTGGCACCAGGGGCTTTGGCATCACTGCTGTCCTCCCAGGGATGTTCCTGTGCCCCATTCCTGCCAAGGTGACATTGCTCAGCCAGTGTCACAATGAGGGCTTGAGCTGGGAATAATGAAATATAATAAGAATATTACATATAATGAAATACATATATAAAAATAAGAATATATAAAATAATATATATAATATATATAATATATATAATAATATATAGATAATATCTATAGAGATAATAATATATAGATAATAATATATAATATTTATTTATATATATAAGAATAATGTATATCATGAAATATAGATAAGAATTTATATATATAATCATATATATACATAAAAATACATTATTATATATTATATACAATAATACATACGTACATACATATATTTTTATATATATATATATAAATAAGAACAATATATATAATGAAATCTGATAAGAATAATGAAATATAATAAGAATAACCCAAATGCCCAGCCACATTAGAGGTCAAAGCACTGAGGAGTTAATTACCAGCCCCCGGGCACAAGGGAAGTCACCAAGGAATCCAAACTTCTGTGGTTGAGCCATTGGAATTTGGCCTCCATCTCCCATAGATGTATGGATCCTTTTCCTCCACCATAAACTAAAAGCGAATCCATCCTGTAGAGACAGCAGAAAAATCTGTATAGCAGATTATAAACAGATTTAGATGATCAGAGGACAGTTCTGTGCTTTTATATGGTTATTTTTTAAGGTTTGAAATCAAAAGAGAGATAACTTTACCAAGCAGAGCTCACAGGCAGACACTCCTTTATCTTGCCATCCTACACACTCCCAGCCCAGAGCTTTGCTGGAAATCTTTGCTGAGTATTTTGGGTAGCAAATGCCTGCTGAGTAGACATTCTGAGCATGTCAAGTGGAGGAATTTTTCTCACATGCCTTAAAAAAAAAATAGCATTCCTCTCATGTTTTGAGAATTTCACATCTGCGAGGGTTTTATTTTTTTTAGGGTTTTATTTTTTGAGGGTTTTATGTTTTGAGTTGTAGAACGAAACACAGGCTGCTGTCTGAGGATGAGGGGTTTGATCCTGGGATTGCTTCATCTCGGGGCCTTGGCGCTGTCCCTGCCTGACACTTGTCATTACCATTCCTCTCCATCCCCCTTCCCCTCCCTGGCAGCTCCTCCAGTCGTGTCAATACTCATTTTTCCTTGCCACAGTGAGTTGGTTAATCAGACCTTTGAAAGCAAACTTTCAGCTGGGTATTTGCATGCAGCCCCTCGACAGAAATGCAGATTGGAGGAGGCAGCCATATGCAGGCGTGAAGGGAGCAGCTGTTCTACAATCAGGGGTAATTTAAAATCAGGGGGAAGGTGAGAGAAGGACGACACCAATCCAAAGTCAAGCGTTTTTTGTTGTTGCTGCAAACACAAAAATGATGTTTTACTTCACACCTCCCGGTCCCACGGAGCAAACAGCGCTTGTCTTCTGGGTCACTGCCACCAAGTGCCACCTCTCTGCTCCCAGATGTCACTTCAGAGCTGTGCTGGGGCTTCCTGCACTGAACAGAGAGTTCATCCCACACGTTTTCATCTTCCAGCCTTTTGGAAGAAAGAGGATTCCTTAAAGTTCATCCAGCTCCAGCCCCTCTCTGCTCTGGCTGCTCAGAAAGGCAGAATTCCCTGGGAGCTGCTGGGTCTCTGCTTTCCTGGCCAGGAAAACCCAGCAGGAACAGGATGGATCCCTGTGGATCAGTGGGTCAGGATGGGGTGAGGGCACAGCTTTGGGCTGGCTGCACATCCAGGATCCAGAACCTCACCTCCCCTCTCCTTTGGGAGCTGCCACCCTCCACATCCACAGAGATCAACTTCTGCCTTCACTCATTTCAAAAGGATCAAGAAAGGAAAATAAAAGTAATTTTTTTTCTTTGCAATTCAGTGCAATCCTAATCAATTGTGACAAGACCTGGAGAATATTTTCACGGTGCCAATTACTTAAAGGGCAGAGATGCCACAGTGCCATTAAAGGAACAGCTCCTGCAGCTCCTGGGGACACGGCAGAACAAGGTGCTAAATGTTGTTCCACTCTTTCCATGAAATAAAGGATTGGGTCATTAACCTTACCAATGTCAATGTGTTGTCACTATCAAATTCAGCTAAATGAGTGTCCAAGGTAATGGTGAGGAGCTCACTTCCCACCGAGCAAAGCATTAATACATTAGTGCCTGCTGAAAACGAGAGGAGCTGGGAGCTGAGCCAGGACTGGGGCTGGGAGGGACAGCCTGGGTGGGACAGGGAGAAACCAGGGGGGAAAGGCAGAAACCCGGGGGGGGCCTGGCTGGGACAGGGAGAAATCCAGAGCGAGGAGGATGCTCAGATGGGGAAAAATTACAGTTTACCCCAGGGGGATGGCTGGGGAGGACAGACAGAAACCCAGGGGGACAGCCTGGGTGGGACATGCAGAAACTCAGGGGGATGAGGATGCTCAGATGGGGTTAAAATTGCATTTTACACCACGGGGATGTCTTGGTGGGACAGGGAGAAACCCAGGGGGGAAAGGCAGAAACCCAGGGGGACAGCCTGGGTGAGACAGACAGAAACCCAGGCACATGAGGATGCTCAGATGGGGTAAAATTGCATTTTACAGCAGGGGGATGGCTCGGTGGGACAGCCAGAAACCCAGGGGGATGAGGATGCTCAGAGGGGGTAAAATTGCATTTTACCCCCGGGGTTGGCTCAGTGGGACAGGCAGAAAGCCAAAGGGATGTTTCAGGGGCACAGGCAGAAAGCCAGGGGGCCCAGCAGCAGATTGATGCACTCCCCCTTGCACTGCACAGCCCCTGAAACGGCTAACTGGGAAATGGATGGCAGCAAACCCCAGAGCTGTAAACACTCATTACAGGAGCAAATGTTTGCAAACTTCCCTTGCAGCAGGGCTTCAGCTCAGGATATAAATATCCCCGAGGAGCTGCCTGTGCATCCTCCCCTGAGAGCCACCCCTGCTCAGCTCTCCCCAAACGGGAATCTGCAGGGCTGAGGGGGGATCTGCCCTGCTGGGATCCCCCAGGGAAGGGGAAGGTCCCCAGGGAAGGGATGCTCTGGGATCTGCTGCATGCAGGGAATCCATCCAGGGATGGCTGAGCTCCATAAGCCCTGGTACTGATATGTGAGGAGAGGGGAAAAGCATTTCTAAGGAAAATGGACACTGCTCCAAAGAGAAAAACATTGGCACTGGGGAAAAAATAAAAAAATTATCAAAGTACTTGGGAACTGTAGGATTTCAGCATTTTCAGGTAAAAGGCAATGCTCCCTCCTGGTCATTCATGGGAGCAGGGATAATTCAGCATAGAATCAATGGATGTTTTGGGTTGGAAAGGGCCTCAAAGCCCATCCAGTGCCACCCTGCCATGGCAGGGACACCTCAGCTGTCCCAGGCTGCTCCTGCCCCGTCCAGCCTGGCTCTGAACAATCCCAGGGATGCAGCCAGAGTTTCCCACAGCAGATGTCCTTCAATCCTTGCAATCCTATTCCAATTTTCCAGTGAAATGAAAGGCAGAAAATACACAGATTTAAGATGTGCAGAGGTGGAAAAAACCCACCAGGATACCGGGCAGCACTGCCATCATTCCTGGCCGACTTCTATTTCATAATTAATAACTTAAATGGGGTAATTTAAAATTGTTAATTCTTTTCACAGAGCCTGCACGAGCGCAGGTGATGTCAGACACGCTGTCACCAGGAAGGTTAAATACTCCTGGTAGTTGCTAATTACCTAATCACCACTGCCATCTCGTATTAATTGTGCCTGAGGCACGGATCCCGTTCTGCCTGAGCGGGGTGGCGGCTCGGGGGCTGCAGAGAAACCCCCCTGGGCTGCAGAGGAGGGGGAAAAACCCAGAGGAGAGGGGAAAACCCTGCTCAGGGTGAGCCTGAGGAGCAGCAGGCAGATCCAGGACACAGGGGGTGGTTCAGAGGTGGGATGCTGGGGAGGGATTGATCCCTGTGCGGGTGCGGAGGGGTGGGATGGGGACGGGGAGTTCCAATGTTTGACAATGGTCAGTGTCCCCCTGCCCTGATCCCCTGCAGGCTGTCCCTGGTTTGTCCCCTGCCCTGGTCCCCTCCAGGGATCCCCTCCAGGCTGTCCCTGTCCTGTCCCCCTGTCCTGTCCCCCTGCCCTGGTCCCCTCTAGCCTGTC
Source organism: Loriotus luctuosus (assembly GCA_035582745.1). Classification (NCBI taxonomy): domain Eukaryota; kingdom Metazoa; phylum Chordata; class Aves; order Passeriformes; family Thraupidae; genus Loriotus; species Loriotus luctuosus. The sequence continues at coordinate 5,771,523 of JAWWEY010000108.1, forward strand.
CCTGGCTGTCCCTGTGCTGTCCCTGCCCTGTCCCTGTGCTGTCCCCTGCCCTGTTCCTGCCCTGTCCCCTGCCCTGGTCCCATCTAGCCTGTCCCTGCCCTGTCCCTGTGCTGTCCCTGTGTCCCTGCCCTGTCCCCTGCCCTGTCCCTGTGCTGTCCCTGTGTCCCTGTGCTGTCCCTGCCCTGTCCCTGTCCTGTCCCTGTGCTGTCCCTGTGTCCCTGTGCTGTCCCTGCCCTGTCCCTGCCCTGTCCCTGTCCTGTCCCTGCCCTGTCCCTGTGCTGTCCCTGTGTCCCTGTGCTGTCCCTGTGCTGTCCCTGTGCTGTCCCTGCCCTGTCCCCTGCCCTGTCCCTGGCTGTCCCTGTGAGGGTGCCAGGTGTCACATCTCCACATCTCCACTCTCAGGGAGCTGCCGGGGGCACGTCCGAGGCAGGGGCAGTCCGTGGCTGTTTTCAGCGCCGTGCCGTTGATCCGTACATTCGATTCCGAGTGTGTATTAGGGGATGGCAGCTCCGGAGCCGCAGCCGTTTGAAATGCTAATTGTCAGCCCAAAGTTTAGAGAGACTCTTTCAAAGCGGAGTTGCCACTATTTGGAGGATGTGCTCTAAATGCAAGAGCTCAATTATCTGGGGTGTCAAACTTCTGACACCTTTGCTGATCCATAAAAACAAGGGAGATTAAAGAGTTTTCTGGAGGAGAATCTCATTTTTATGCTCAAGGTTATTTACTGAGTTATGCACTGTGGCCAATCCCAAACCCAGCTCAATGATTGGGTGTATCAATATTTCAATATTTATTTATGGTTACCCAGAGCTGTGAGGGGACAGCACCAAGTTTGCAGAAATTCTCAGTGTTTTACTGGGTTTTTCCAAGCCAAGCTTCTGTTTTTAACGCTTTGAGAAGAGGAGCACTGGTGACTCTTTTCTGGCTGTCTTCTTAGAGACAACAAAGCTTTTCCTTTATTGCTGCCTTGATTTTCTCTGCTGTTAGTGCATGGCAGAGCCCAGGAGCTTCTGAGGGGACAGAGTTCTGTAAAAGATGAAAGCTGCAGCATGGAAATGCACTTTTGGTGGGGATTTGCATCTGCAATTCAGGGTTCTGAGGAGCTGTGTCTCCTGAGAGCAGAGGAGGAGGCTGTGGGGATGAGTTCTGCTGCTTCTGCAGCAGGAGCTGCATCTGCCTGTGCCCACCTGGGAACCTCCAGCCAAATCCTCCCCTCCCAGGGCAGCAGAGCCCCGACAGCCTGAGGAGAAGCCCCTTTCAGCCCTTTTCAGGGAATTAGAAGTGGGAAAGGTCTTTTGGCTCAAAAACTCCTGCACAGGGCCTGAGTGCAGCTCAAACCCCACGTGTGCCGAGGGTGTGATGGCAAATAGGAACTGAGAGCAGCCCCCTCTGCCAGGGAGCAGCCCCAAACAGGGCCCTGAGCTGGGGCTGGGCTGTCCCAGCCCTCCTGAGCTCCAGGGCCTCCCTCAGATATTGGAATATTCCTGTTCTCCTCCTGCTCTCACCCCAGGACAGCAGCTGGGGAGCTGCCAGCTGAGTTCCAGCTGCATGACAAGGTTTGGCTCAAACTGATTGCTCTGGTTTCAGGAGCTCAGTGTGTTGTCCTGGAGCAGAGGGATGTGGCAGGAAACAGCTGGAGCCTTTGCAAGAGGAAATTCTGCTTTTTTGTCACAGCCAGGGGATTGTGTTTCACTCCAGAGCACCTAAAAATCCAAAAGCAACGAAAGGTCATGAGCCACATCAATGATGACATTGTTCATCTGCAGTTTGTACATTGTGTTATTTCTCAATGCTGCACAGATGTCGTTTTTCAGGATCCATCCCTCCCTCCATCCAGGCTGATCCCACCCCTCCATCCAGATCCCATCCCTCCATCCAGGGCTGATTCCCTCCCTCCATCCAGATCCCATCCCTCCATCCAGGGCTGATCCCATCCCTCCATCCAGGGCACCCCAAGGACCCCACACTCAGCACAGAATTAGGAGCCAGACCATGTAAAGCAGGGGACAAAGGAACAAAACATCATGAAATGAAGCTCGTGGCAGAAAGGAGCCCAAGGAGCTGTTGTGATGTTTTAAGATCTAATCCATCACCTTTTCTTCTTGCTTGCCTTTTAAATTTTTCTTTCTTTCAATTTTTTTTCTTTTTTTTTCTTTTTCTTTTTTCTCACAGAGCAATTTCATAAAAATAGATTTGGCTCTCGGACGTTGGTGCCGTGGGGAAAAGCAGATAAAAGGCAATAATACAAGTCATGAAAACAAACTTTACAGCATTAACTGGCCAGGAGCACGGGAGGAACCCCCAGCTGCTAGAGAAATGATGTCAGCTTCTTATTTTCTGCCTTTTCTTTTTCCCCCCAAAGCACAGAACTCAGATGTGAGGACAAGGTTTCCAGGGGACAGATGAGAAAGAGAAAAAAGACAAAATGAGTCATTTCAGAGCAGCAAGGTGACAGCAAAGACTCGTGCTGCAGTCTGCTGCCTCAGCTCTGCTCATCCAGCTCCAGATGTGGCTGCAGCTCAGGCTGGGCTCTGCAGCCCTGGGGTTTGTGCCCCTGCCCAGAACCAGCAGCTCATTCACTGAGGGTTAAACACAGCCAGAGATGCCCCTGCTCTGGGATTTACTGGGTCACATTTCCAGCTTTGTGTGGGGCAGCTTTATCGACCTCAGAGGGGATTTGGTGTCTGTGCAGCCCAGCCCAGGGCAGGCAGGTTAACCTGGGGGCAAAGAGAAATCCTGGGGGTTCAGGCACTCATGAGACACAGACTGGTGCTCCCTGTGCCTTCCCCAGAGCCCAGGCACCCTTCCCCTGCCCGTGGGGTCAGACACAGCCTGGGGCACAAATATCCAAACCAGAGCAGCTTTAATCAGCTCCTCAAAGGCAGGGCAGAAACGTTCTGTGCCTTTCAGGGGGAATTCCTGCCCAGGGGATGGAGAATTCCTGCCCAGGGGATGGTGGCTTGGCAAGAGCACAGCCCAGGTTCCCTTTCCAGGCAGAGCAGCCCCAGCACCCTGAGCCTCCCCAGTGATGAAGTTTGTCCTTCCTCCCTCATCCAACCCTCCCCTGTGCTCCCCTGACCCCCCTCCAGTCATTAGCTATTGAATTAGTGCTGGCTGCAATCTGCAGCAAGGCTTTTTTGGGCCTGCAGGCAATTCCCTCACCTTTCAAATGCTACTGGGGAGTGCTTGGAATCCTTTTTTTTTTAATAAACCCAATTTCAGTTAATTTAATTATAGCTGGGATTTAATGTTTAAAAGCCATCAGCTTAATAAGTGCCAGGGATGTGTATCATTGTTATCAGCATCTTTGAAAACTGCTGAACAATGTCTGTGCCATTTAGGGATGCAGAGATGGAGCTGGGAGGTTGCTCCATGCAGTCCCAAGGCTCCTGCAGGCTCTCCAGGCTGTGTTCCTGCATCCCCCAGGCTGGCTCCACATCCAGGGCAGCTGTGCCCTGTGGGGAGCAGGGATGTGCCCCCTGTTCCTGTGAGTCTGCTCAGGGCTCAGATCCTCCTCACCCCTCTAAAGGTCAGCCCATCCCATTGTCCCATCCCATTATCCCATCCCATCCATCCATCCATCCATCCATCCCATCCATCCATCCCCATCCCATCCCATCCCATCCCATCCCATCCCATCCCATCCCATCCCATCCCATCCCATCCCATCCCATC
>JAWWEY010000108.1:5796103-5807695 GCA_035582745.1 Loriotus luctuosus
CCTTTTCCTTTTCCTTTTCCTTTTCCTTTTCCTTTTCCTTTTCCTTTTCCTTTTCCTTTTCCTTTTCCTTTTCCTCTGATGAAATCCTTTCTTCTATTCTTTTAGTATGGTTTTAATATGCAATTTTCTTTTAATATCATACATATAATAAAATAATAAATCAGCCTTCTGAACCACGGAGTCAATATTCTCATCTCTTCCCTCATCCTGGGACCCTCAAACACCACCACACAGAAGCTCTTCAGACCACTCACAAATCTCTCTGGTGCTTTCTCAGGCACTTTTAAACATCTTCCCAACTGTGCTCCAAGCCCTGACCTTTGGCTGTGCACGGAAATAAATAGGCACACACAGAACAACAGTCTGGATGGAAAATAGAAATGTTGACATTAATAAATCATTAAAGGATTTTGATGCCCAACAGCAAGCACAGACCTTTCATCCCCTATTTCTAGCTCTGCATCTGGTAACTAACCTTGTGAAAACAAGAAGAAATTATTGATATTATTTTAGAGTTCTGTAGATCAAGTTGCTGTGAGGACTGAGCTAATATTTGAGAAGTGAGGGTGGGGTGTGGTGTGGTTTTCTCCATGCTCTGAATCCTTGGCTGGTGGGATATCAAAAGGCCAGGATGAAACCCAGGGAAGGAAGGAGTCTGAAATGTGGGCAGCAGCAGGAAAGAATTGAGCAGAGAAGTGCCCAGTTTGGCTTTGCAGAGGGAGAGTTATGGGCTGCAGTTATTCTGCTTTTTGTGTGGTGCTTGGCTTTCAAATGCAGATCCTGGGAATCCATCTCAGCATTATTTGTTTGCTGGTTTCCCTCTCCCTGCATGTGAGAGGACATCGATAGAGTTTAACTGCAAAAATCCATCCATCCACCCCCTGTACCTCCTGCACATCCATCCACCCTCTGCACTCCTTTATTCACCTACAGCCTAGCAAGGAAAAATCATAAAGAACCCCATATACAGCCACTTGTGTTTTAAAGAAACAGCAAAAGCAGGAGCTCCAAACCTTAACCTGATTTACATCCCTGGCAGAGCAGCACTCCCTGTTCCAGCCACCTGCAAAGCGAGTTTATAAAGCCACTGCCAGAGCTGCCAGTGCAGCTGAGAGGGCCACGAGGGCTCCTATAAACAATATTTTATTGATCAGAATAGGCAGAAACTCCTGTTATTTACACACAGACTTTTGCACCGCGTTTGTCGATGTTCCTGAGGCTCGGAGGAGATGGAGAAGGAGAGACCTGGGAACTGGAACCCCCCCAGCTGGGAGAGCAGCCCTGGGGAAACAGCCCAATAAACCCTTCTCTGGGGAGCTCTGGTCCCATCCTACACCTTCCTTTCAGCTTCCAACAATTATTTATTTATTCACTGGAGCCTGCACCTTGATCAGCACCCAGAATCTCCCCTGCAGCACCAGGTCTCGCTGCACCCTGTTCCCCTGGAGCTCTGAGCACAGCCAGGAGCAGAGGGGCAGGTGCAGGAGGACACTGGTGGCACTGGAGTGGCCTTTGGTGCCTGTGTTTTCATTGCCACCCTTTTCCCTGGCTCCAAACTCCCTCCCCGTGGCTCTGTTCTCCTGCCCAGCAGCCCTGGGAAGGCTTCAAAGGATCCCAGGTCTGGGCAGAGCACAGAAAGGCTCTGCCAGGCTTGGATGCTCTGCTGAGGCTCAGCTGAGCCTGGCCCAGGCTCTGAGCTGGGCTCTGGGAGCTCATTTACATGGAGCTGGATGGATGTCCAAGATCAGAGCTGGCAATTCCTCCAGCACGAGAATCCCCGTGGCCTTGCACCTCCTCTGTGGCTGGGAGAAGCAGAGAAGGATCCCTTCAGGGCACAGAAATGTGGAAAATCAGCAAAGGACTGCATGCATTTATCCTGAGCCCTGCAGCAGCAGGAGCATTGCTGTTCCCTCCTGCTGCAGGAATTTTGCTGTTTGTTCCCTCCTGCAGCAGGAATTTTGCTGTTTGTTCCCTCCTGCAGCAGGAATTTTGCTGTTTGTTCCCTCCTGCAGCAGGAGCATTGCTGTTCCCTCCTGCAGCAGGAATTTTGCTGTTTGTTCCCTCCTACAGCAGGAATTTTGCTGTTTCCACGGCCACCAAAAAGCTCCTTTTTAAACCAAACCAAAATGTGATCTGCCATTAATGCACTGTTAAAAACACCCAGTCACATTTGATGCTTTTTGACCCAACGCTTTATCACTAACGAGGCGAGGAAGGATTTTCCTGCCACAGGGGAACGATTTGGTTCTTGTGACCCTGCTGCAGCGCTGCTCCTCCTGCAGAGGTGCAGAGCAGCCCTGGGGAGGGGTCTGGGGGTCTCTGCCTGCCCAGGACTCCATCCCAGCCCCTTGGAGCCCTCAGAGGTGATGCTCGGAGCTGTCACAGGGAGCAGCAGTTAATGCTCAGATAGGGAGGCTGATTTTTCTTCTCTCTGCAGCCTGTAAGAAAATTAAATTCATGCCCAATGGGCCTAAACATTCTGGGTAGCATTGAAGTGCAAAATTGAGCTAATACCTTTCTGATGTTTAAACAAGTACTCATGATATTTTTATGCCCATCAAGGAGCAGCTCTGGAGCTGCTGTCGCAACCCTAAAGGGAGGCCAGGAATAAAGGAAGGGGAAAAATCTATTTCTGGGTCGTGGGGAGTTCTCTGGATAACAGAGCCAGGATGAAATGCCAGAGTGGTTCCCCCTCTGCTGCAGGATCCCCTCGTGGGACACACGGGGTGGGAGCTGCTGCCTCTGCTGGGGCTTCTCTTTCCCCCACTGAAGGAAATAACCCCTGGGTGAAAGCACAGCGATTTCCTGCAGCTCTGACCCAATATTCCTCTTCTCCATCTCCAAATTCCGCTCCTGTTCCTCTTCTCATTCTCCCAATTCTCCATCTCCGGGGAGAAGTTGTTCCTGTAGGGAGCCCTGGGTGCCCAGAGGAGCTGTGGCTGCCCCTGGGACAGTCCCAGGCTGGATTCCTCAATAATCAAACAATGACCATTAAAAAGGAAAGGAAGGCTGGCGAGGTTTGAGCCCCATCCCACCCCAGCCTGTTGGAGCACATATGGGCAGTGCTTCCCTCCCTGAGGTGTGCAGGGAATCAGGAGCAGATGGGAGCCGGGCTCTCCAGCACATAAAAGACAATTACAGGCAGAAAATGGAGCTGCTGATCACAGGCAGCTTCACTCGGGATGCTCAGCTCGGCCCCTGGGATACAGAACGTTTGAAAAGGGAGGGCTGGGAGCTGCTCTCCTGGCAGGAGCACCCTGTGCTGCCAGCCTGCTGATTCAGGCATGGAGCAGCTCCTTGCAGACGTGGGGAGAAACGTTTGAAGGCTCAATTTGAACCGTTTGTTTCTCATTTTTGAGCTCTCATTAAAATAATCTGTCCTGATTGTCTGTGGGAGCTATTTTTTGTTCCTCTAAACGGCTGCAGAAGACAGCAGGGATTAGAAAAAGAGAATGAACCCTGGCGAGGCTGTGACTCATCAAATCCAGGCTCCTGCTCCGTGCTGGCTGCCAGGGCAGGGACAGGGCAAACTCACTCCTGCCCTGTCTGAACACGGGGTTTGAGGAATTTTACCTTCATTGGTGTGGGATGTGACCATCCTGGTCCCTGCCTGCACGGGGATGCTCCTGGAAGGGTTTTCTCCCCTCTGCAGGGCCACAGCACTGATGTGGGATGAAAAGGCTCTGCCTCCCCATGCCAGGATTCCATCCCTGCACTCAGAGCCCCAGGCTGGAGATGCCCAGTGCTGCCAGCACTGCCACCCCAGGGACAAGGTGTTTGCAAGGAATTTGTAGCACACAAGCAGTTCTTTCCTATACCACCCCAAGGAAAAGGTGCTTGGAAGGAATTTGTAGCACACAAGCAGTTCTTTCCTATTCCACCCCGAGGAAAAGGTGCTTGGAAGGAATTTGTAGGACACAAGCAGTTCTTTTCTATTCCAGCCACGTCCAACCTCAAAACCACCAGGGATTATGAGGAAGTGTAAATTCCTTCCTGCATTCCTCCCCTGTGACTGCCCCATCCCCACCATCTCTGGCTATCCTGGTGTTCCTACAAGAGCCATTTCAGTTCCTTTGGAGCTCCTGGCTCAGACCCAGCCTGGGCCTGAGCCTGAGCCTTGCTGAGCATCCCCAGGGGCTGCAGGGCTCTGCCACCCCCAGGAAAGGCTCAGGGATTCCTGGGGCACACCTGGGACAAAGCCTGGCCCCACCTGGGGGTGCTGAGCACAGACAATTCCTGCAGGAAGAGCCCAGGAGGGCCTGGGGTGTCCCAGCTGCACCTCTGGGGTTCCCAGATCACCCCAAACTGGGTCACTGGAGTGACAAAACACCCAACAGCCTCTGCCATTAATTAAAACTCAGGGGCCAGCACCTTTCACTCCCAGCACAAAGGATTTCCAACTCTGACTCTATTTCTCCTCCTCCTGTCTCCACAAACCCACAGAAAACGCCTTTTGTTTCAGTGCCAGCCTACAGAGGGGCTGTTTGTTCTCTGGCCATTTAAACGTCCCTATCAGTGACATTTTTAAAGCTATGAGAAAGGATTTTAATTGGCCGGAATGCTGATTGCCATAACAACTGGCTAATGAACCATCTGTTAGCATATGTAATATTTATTTATACCTTTCAGAGGCACAGCTCCAGCTCTGGACAGGCTGTGCTGGGAGGGCAGGGCAGCCCTGGCCCCGTGCAGATGGGCAGGGGGCACAGGGGGACCCCAGGGACCCCCAAACTCAGCCCTGCATTGGCAGCAGAGCTGGCAGCTTGTCCCAGCCCTGCAGGGCAGGCACAGGGGGACAGGCAGGGCTGGGAAATCCGGGAGAAGATGGATTTGGGATTTGGGACCGGCACAGGGAGGGTGGGGAAGGCTCCAGGGTCACTGAGCTCACCCCAAACACCTCAAACTCTGAACACACCAAACCTTGTGCAGCCCTGCAGGTCAGCCTGGGCTGAGCAGCTCCCCAGCAGCACAGGGCACCCTCCCCTGTCCATGGGGACAGGCAGGGCTGGGAAATCCGGGAGAAGATGGATTTTGGATTTGGAACCAGCACAATGAGGGTGGGGAAGGGCTCCAGGGTCACTGAGCTCACCCCAAACACCTCAAACCCTGAACACCCCCAAGCATGGCTGTGCTGCTGCTTCCTGCTCCCACCTGGGGCAGGGACCCCCAAACCTGAGCTCATCTGCAGAGGGGAATCTGGGATTGGCCTGGAGCAGCTCCAGCTCCCAGTGCCAGCCAGGCCCGGCCCCCACTGGGCTCTGGGGACCCCAAAAAGGCCCTGGTCCCCCCAAGAGGGGTGGCGGAGCCCTGGGAGCGCTGCCCGGTGGGAGGAGGAGGATGAGGATGAAGAGGAGGAGGAGGATGATGAGGATGAGGAGCAGGAGGAGGAGGAGGAGCATGAGGACGATGAGGAGCAGGAGGAGGAGGATGAGGAGGAGTAGGTGGATGAGGAGGAAGAGGAGCAGGAGGAGGATGAAGAGGGTGAAGATGAGAAGGAGGATGAGGATGATAATTAGGAGGAGGAGGAGGATGAGTATGATGATGAGGATGAGGGGGATGAAGATGAAGATGAGGATGGGGATGAGGATGGGGATGAGGATGTTGAAGAGGATGAGGATGAGGATGAGGATGAAGATGAGGATGATGAGGATGCTGATGATGAGGATGCTGCGGGGGAACCGGAGTTGGGTTTTTGAGGATGAGGAGGATGAGGATGAGGATGAAGATGAGGATGATGAGGATGCTGATGATGAGGATGCTGCGGGGGAACCGGCGTTGGGTTTTTGAGGATGAGGATGATGGGGATGAAGATGAGGAGGAGGAGGAGGATGAGGATGATGATGGGGATGCTGCGGGGGGACTCAAGCTGCGTTTCTGGGTGCATTTTCAGCCTGTTGATGAAGAGCGGGAGGAAGGCAGTGCGGAAAGCCCCGCTCCACACCAGTCACATGCATATGCAAAAGGCTCCTAATTGCCCCTCTTAGAAAGGAATCATTGGGGATTGCACAAGGCACATTATAGAACCTGACATGCTTATTTTTCCCTTTATTATGTTTGTAAGCAGTGATCCTATTGAAAAGAAAATCAAACCCTATTTTTGCCAGTCACAACCATCTCCCTTTCTCTTTCTGCTGGCTTTATTTGATTTTATTTTCCTTTCTTTCCATCAGTTGAATAGAGCAGCATTTTCATGTGTATTAATTGCCCTGTAAAATGCCCTCGAAGTCATTAGAATTCCCCATTCAAAACTATTATCTGTGCCATTATGTCTTTGCATTATATTTATTTAAATGTGGCTCTTCTGAATTAGCTTATTTTTAACAGCTAGCCATGCCTGAAATATTGTTCCAGGCCAAGCTGTTCTCAAATCTTGATTTTTTTAATAAATGATAACTTCATAGAAACTCTTAACGCTTTATCCCGAGTGGAATCACCATTTTAGGTGTTTAACCCTCTTTCCTTTTTCTCTGTTTTCAGAGGGATGGGAAGTTGCCCTGCAGGATTTTTCCTATGGAACCCCAAGGTTTTCTCCTCCCAGAGTGGGCAGCTGCTGCTCGTGGCTCTCACCCGCAGTTAAACCTGGTGATTGCAGAGCTGGGTAGGAGAAAAACGCACCAGAACTCCCTGAAATCAAGGCCAAGTTGGCAGAATTCCCAGCCCTGTCTGTGCCTTTCCAACCTCGCTGGGCTTGGACACCCATGGGCTGAACTCTGGGCCCAGGGAAGGGCTGAGAATGAGGAGCCAGACCCCAAACCATCCCTGCACCCCAAACCATCCCTGGACCCCAAACCATCCCTGCACCCCAAACTTCCCCTGCACCCCAAACCATCCCTGCACCCCAAACCAGCCCCTGCACCCCAGCCCATCCCCTGCCCCCCTCCCTGCCCTCAGGGCCATCCCTGAGCCAGCACCGGGCCCTCCCCTGCCCTCGCATCATTTTCATATTTAATGGCAGCAGCCGCTCCGCGTCCGCCCTCATTAACCGCAGCCGCAATTAGCGGCTCGCCCCGGGCCAGGCCGTGCCGGGCCCTTTGTGCCGCCGCTTCCAGAGGCAGCAGGAGCCTGTGCCGAGCCCTGCCGGTGCCCCGGGCACGCAGCGGGTGTGCCAGGCTGTGCCAGGCCGTGCCAGGCCGTGCCAGCACCCGGGACCGTCCCTGCCCGCCCCGGGACAGCGCAGCTCCCTCTGCTCCCAGGGATGCTCGGGGAATGTTCATCCCTGCGGTCCCTGCCCGAGCCAGGACCAGCACAGCTCCAGCTCATCCCAGGGATGCTCGGGGAATGTTCATCCCTGCGGTCCCTGCCCGCTCTCCTGCCCGGGGTTTTGTGCTTGGGGTCACAGCGTTAACCCCATCGGGTGCTTGGCACAGTGAGGGCACAGCCGGGGCTGTTCGGGGCGGTTTGGGAGCATTCAGGACAGTTTGGGAGCGTTCAGGATAGTCTGGGAGGGTTCAGGATAGTTCAGGAGCATTCAGGACAGTTCGGGAGCATTCAGGAGGGTTTAGGAGCATTCAGGACAGTTCGGGAGCATTCAGAAGGGTTTAGGAGCATTCAGGACAGTTCAGGGAGCCCTTTGTTGTTTTCACAGCCGGCTTGGCACGGACCAGCAGGGAAATCTCCCCATTTGAATCCCCCCCGTTCTCACCGGGTCCCGTTGAATATTTCCGAGCGGGAGCAGCGCTCAGATGCTATCTGCTGTCATATCCTCCTTCATTTCCTCTCCCGGGGCTGGATAACGCTGACCTCACAGGCCAGCAGAGTCTATAAAAGATGGACAGATACTCCTGAGGCTGCCAGCAGCTCCTGCTTTGCCATCCTGACAGAATTCCCTGCAATTTTTCCCCTTTATTTACACCACGAAATGCCTTCATTCTTGGGGCAGAGCACAGCACGGGGGGTTTAACCCTGGGGAGAGCCACAGCTCCTGCCCGGGATGCACCCAGGAGGGACATGGAAGGATCTCAGCCCATCTCCAGGGAGATCAGCTCCCACCAGGGCTCCCAGCATCACTAAATGCCGATCTTTTTGCCACTAGATGGAGTTGGGATGGAGTTTGGACAGCCTGGAGCTGGCTGCCCCATTGCCAGCCTGGATTCCAGCAGGTTTGGGGTCTGTGCTGTGGGACAGGGGCAGGGATGGCTGGCAGCCCCCTGGCAGCTCAGGTTTGGGGTCTGGAATGCCATAAATGCCACCCCAGAGGGGCTGGGCCCTTCTGCAGGGGCACAGGTGAGTCCTTGGCATGTCCAGGGACTCAGGGTCTGTCCCTGATCTGGAGCAGGGGTGTCCCCAGGGCTGTCCCCAGCCCCAGCCTGCTCTGCTGGGCCACCCCGAGCCTGCAGCTGCATCAGGAGTTCTATAAAATAATAAATATCAATCACATTGGGCAGGATATTGATCTGCAGATTTCACTGACATTTACAAATAAATGATGTATTGCAGTTTTCATTTTGCTGGCTGGGCTGACCCTGATGGCCTTTACATAATTTACTTTTGATTAAAGAAGTGCTTTGACGCAGAGAACCAAAAAAAGAGAAATCAATACAATTATGAGATCAGCTTTAAAACAATGTGCTGTGGCAGGGGGGGAGAGAGAGGCAGAGCCTTGGGAGATGCTCACGTGGAGCTGGGATGGCTGAAGACATTTCAGAGATTTCCTCCTTGCTGGGAGGAGCACCAGGAGTGCAGATTTATTTAATTCCAGGGACAGGAATGGACAAGAGCAGCCCCACTGCCCCTGCCCTGGACATTTCAGGGTTCAGCAGGGCTGGTGATGGGGAATGGGCTGAGCAGCACCAGGAGTGCAGATTTATTTAATTCCAGGGGCAGGAATTGTCCCTCCCTGGACATTTCAGGGTCCAGCAGGGCTGGTGATGCACACAATGCCCACTGCAGCTCCAGGAAAACCAACTCTGTCAGCAAATCAGGGGCTGGCACGAGCTAATGCGCTGCCATATGTTCATTAAAGCACCACGACGTGCAAAAGAATGGTGACAGTAGGTTAAAGTCATATTCTGGTGAACAATATCCAAAAATACGATTTTTTGGCAACCGAGCTGCGAGCATTATACATAATTAATGAGTGTTCTTGCACTTCCTATGCCCTTGCATACAGGGAATAACCACAACCTGTTTGCATTTGTGAGGCACGAAAAACCCCCACACTCACTCCCTGCACTCCTCCCCTGCTCAGCAGTGCCTCAGCACTCCAACTTCTTCTGCCTTCTAAGAAAAGTCAGGAGGAAAACGTGGGATCTGGGAGCTGAGATGGTGCCAGGCTGGTCAGGGATATTTGGGAATTCATTTGAGAATTCATATTTGGGTGCTGCCTGGCCTGCTTCCCTCCCTGTGCTCTGAGAGCTGAACAGAGCTGCAGGGGAAGGGAAAAGGGATAAAAAATGGAACTGCAGAGCTGCAAGGGAAAGCAAAAAGGGATAAAAAGATGGAATGGATGGGGAGCAAAGGGTGACCTGTCTGTGCTCCTACAATGATGGGAGGAAAGGCAGAACCTGTCTGTGCTCCCACAACCATGGGCAGGAAAGGCAGGAGCTGTCTGTGCTCCCATTTCCTTCACTACAAGTCATGGTTGCAAAAAAAAAACCAAAAAAAAAACAAAACAAAAAAAAACCACCAACAAAAAACCCAAGACTAAACAAAAGCCCCAGATCTACATCCATAAAATCAAATAAATACAAATGCAATGACTGATCTGAAGGAAAACAATCAGCTGCGAGCCAGTTTATTCAATCTGCCTAATGTGAGGAGGTTGCAAACATCCCACTGTTTACCCTGACTTCTTTTTTTTTTCCCTTTTGGCAGCAATAAAAACAAATAAAGCAGAACCACTTGCTATTCAGTCTGAGGTCTGACTATACCCAGGGAATCAAAGCCAGCAGCAGAGGGATGGAAGACATTTGGCCCCAACCCTTTTTTGCAAGGAATCCTGCAAAGTTTCCTCTTTGTAAAGTGCATTTAGGAGGATTTTTTCCTCACTGTGATTCCCTCCAGGCTGCTGTAGAACCTGCTCCTGTCAGGGATTTGGGGAAGCTGAAGGTGTCCCCTCACACCTCAGGGCAGTGCACGGATCCTCCAGGATGGATTTGTGCCCCCAAACACCTCCCTGGCGTTGTTCAGCTCAGAAATCCTGGCTGGGCACCCCCGAGGAGGTGAAACCCAGTCACTTGTGAGCAGAGAACAGCAATAAAAGGAGGATGAGCACTCCCCAAGTGCTTCCTAAACCCAGAATCTGCCATGCAGCCCCTGTCCCCAAGCAGTGACGGAGCTTCCTCGCCCTGAGCTGGAACAGATGGAGTTCATGGGATTCTCTCTCTCCTCCTGTCTCTGTTTGAGATGAGGTGAGCAGATCCCTCCGGGGAGGAGCAGCAGAGCTGCTGAGCTGGTGCCAGGCAGCTGGACTTTTGGTATTGACCCACAGCAGAACATTCCAGCAGCTCATTCCTCTCCCATGCCTACTGCCTCATGGCTGGGCCCCGAGCTTGCCAGCCCAGCTTGGGCATGGTGCCCTTGTTTGCCAGGGTGGGAGTGAGACATTTCAGCCTCTGGAGCTCCTGCAGGGGCAGAGGCTGTGCCAGCCCTCCCGAGGAGCTGCTGGCAGCCTGCAATGGCAGCGGCTCTGCCCTCCATTCTGTTCCCAATCACAACACAACAAAGCCGGCTGGGTTTGTGAAATGTCACCGTGCGTGCCCCGGCCCTGCTGCAGACAAGGCAATTATCCCTCCTGTCACCCTCAAAGGAACTGCTGTACCAGGCTGGCAGGCAGGGGCCAGCAAATGGCTCTGAATTCAGCTGCTCAGGGACACAGGGCAGCGCTGGGGACATCTGGGGACACCTGGGGACAGGGAAGGGTCACTCTGCCACCTCGCTCCTCCCCACTCCCTGCTGACCTGATACCAACCCTAAGTTAATCAGGCTGCTGGCAAAGCCCCATTTGCAAGGGAGGAGAGCTTATCTTTCATTTTGCAGGATCAGTTTTGCAGCGTGTTGATGTATTTATAGTTTTAATACCCACCCATAAATGCCCCCTAAGCAGGGAATATTGCACCTCTCGATTACTGTTATTGCTTTATTGCTCCCGGGAACCATAAATTAGCAGCTTCCCCCAGCAATGCTCACAGGGCACAGAATTACATTACAATGTACACACACAGCAGCCTATTAAGGCATTGCCATTCCATAAAAGTCTTTATAGTTTTTAAGTGTACACCTATAAGTGTTTCAATTAAAGAACTACATGCTCGCCTGGTAATTGCCCTCCCATTTGTGATAGGGCTCCGTGGCAGAAAGAGGAAGAAGCAAGACTAAAAGGTGGAAAATTGGAATATAAAACACCGAATATGAAGCTGCCATAAAAAGAAAACCACAGGTTTAAATTATGCTTATTAGAGTCGTTTGCATGGTTTCACTCTCGCTGCCAGGAATTGTTTGTGAGGAGAGGAGAGACAAGGGAGGAGAGAGGAGAGAAGAAGAGAAGAAGGGAGAAGAGAGAGAGGACAGAGGGAGAAGAGAGAAAAAGGAAAGGAAAGGACAGGAAAGGAAAGGAAAGGAAAGGACAGGCAAGGAAAGGCAAGGAAAGGAAAG
>JAWWEY010000108.1:5809496-5820670 GCA_035582745.1 Loriotus luctuosus
CACCTGTTGCATCCCACAGCAGCAGATAACCATTGTTTGCATTTTGTTCCTGAGGCCTCTCAGCTTCTCAGGAGGAACAATCCCAAGGAAAGGATTTTCCATAAAAGATGTGTGCGACACTTTTGGGCTGACCCCGGAAAAGCAAATCAGCTCCTGGAGGCTTTTTGTCATCAGACATTTGTGTCCCATCCTCCTCCCTGGCAGTCCTCTTCACCTGCAGATGCTGAACCTTTTCCAGTGCAGGTTCAGGTCCCATTCAGTCTCATTTAGCCAAATTTCCCTGCACTGGGAGCTCTGGCTGGGTCTGGCTCTCACCGGAGGCACCCTGGGCACAGCCCGTGTGCCCTGAGAGGCAGAGCAGGAACACTGCCCCCAAGGAACCATTTATCCTCTGGGATTAAAGCTCTTCCCTTCAGAAATAACAACTCTGCCAGATCCTTCCTGATATTTCTTCAGCAGAAAAAATGCTTTTTTCAGAGTTTAGTATTTGTCTGGATGGTTTAAAGCATTCCAGAGCAAAACCCATCCACCAATGTTACAGCAGCAGATGCCCTGCTCAGGGAGAGGATTTTGCAGGGAGTTGTGCAGGATTTATCCTCTTCTTCCCCACTCAGGGTTGGGTTTCAGTGAGGCCTCCTTGGGAACAGAAGCCAACAGGTTGCTGTAAATTCTCCCTCCTTTGCCCAGTTTGCTGTGTGCCAGCAGAACTTCCAGCTGGAACGTTATCCTGCATCATCACACATCCCCTTTTGAAATAATAATAATAAAAAAAATATCTACAGGGATTTATTTTCCTTTAAATATCTATAAATCAGCATTCATTGAGGCACTATAAATTCTAATTCTCTAAAGGAAATAGTGTCTAACATTTGCAGCTGATTCCATTCCAGTCCCACACAGCTGCTCCAGGGCTGCTTTGTCATTGAAATAAAAACTCCGAGGTTTCCATTAGCTTTAGGTCTATGAAAAGAAACACACTTATGTATCTTTTAGAAGATTCTAAATAGTTATTATTTATTTATGCAGCCCTGGAAGCTTGCTAGGCATTTCACAGGCACGCACGGAGAGCTCAGACTAAACCACAAACAAACAAATCCAGCAGAGAAGAGAAGGAGGAACAGAATTTCTGCTCTCAGTGCTGTCAGTCAGTGACACAGAGCCCTGCCTCTGCCACCTCTCCCCAGGTCTTGTCTCATTTGCTGCTTTGTCTTTGCCAGCACCATCCAGGCCAAAGCAGGGAGGTGCAGGGAGAGCCAAGGTGAAGTTCAGGGAGGTGAATGACAGGAAATCAGGCTGGTGTGGGCTGGGAGGGAGTTAAACCCACCCAGTGCCATGGCAGGGACTCCTCCCCTGCCCCAGCCTGGCCTGGCACTGCCCTTGGTGTCCCAGACCTTCCACCTCTGCCACAATGCAAATGAGGATTCCTTACTTTTCCTGATTTTTCACTCCCTTCCCCGTTTAACAGCTCCAGGTCTCCTCCCTGCTGTCACGCAAAACAAAACTCCGGACAAAATTCTCTCCTTCTCCTTTGAAGGAGCTAATGAGAGCCAGGGTGACATTTATGGATAATTAAAGGCAACTCTGATGAGCCCAATGGTTGCAGTTTCTCCTTTCAATAGAAGAAGCCTTTTTAATCCAGGTCATCTTTGGTCACCAGCTTTGGAGCTGTAACAATTTCCCCAGGAACGCTGTCAGAGGCTGTAAACTTTAATGCCCTTTTACTTTCTGGGGTCTTGTTCTTCCCCAGCTGTAATTAAGCAGGGGTGTGTGTATCTATGCATTTAAAGGATAAAAAGGATTCATATTACAATAAAAATCATCTCTGTGCTCCCCAGTCCAAACTCCAGCCTCAGCTGTGGCCAGCAGCCCAAGAGGAGTCATTACTGTAACTAAATTAGAGCGTTTGTTTTCCTTCCCTCAAATCCAATTGTGGAGGAGCTGCTTTATTGCAAAACAGACATTAAAATTCCAGCTAGACCTCCGAGAGAAAGTAATTTCTATTTTATCAGCACTGTAAAGCTGTCTTTATGTTCTGAAGCAGGAAATATTGCAGGGATATTTATAGCTGCAGCACCAAAGCCAGTTTGAATAGAAATGTTACTGCGGTCGGCGGAGCTGTCACATTGCTCAGTGGAGCAGGGAATTTTAGTGAATTTGTGAATTACCCTTTCAGTCTTGACAAGTCTTTCAGTGAGCCTGGTGTGTGTCTGGAGCTGCTTTGTGCTTCCAGGATAATGATTAAAGACTGGGATTGCTGCAGGAGGAGATCTCTGGTACCTGAGGGATGTTCTGCTCCCATCCCCAGGGAACCCCGGCCTCCCAAACTCTGCTGTGCCCCAAACTCTGCTGTGCCCCAAACTTTGCTGTGCCCCCAAACTCTGCTGTGCCCCAAACTCTGCTGTGCCCCAAACTTTGCTGTGCCCCCAAACTTCACTGTGCCCCAAACTTTGCTGTGCCCCCAAACTCTGCTGTGCCCCAAACTCTGCTGTGCCCCAAACTTTGCTGTACCCCAAACTCTGCTGTGCCCCCAAACTCTGCTCTGCCCCAAACTTCACTGTGCCCCAAACTCTGCTGTGCCCCAAACTTCACTGTGCCCCCAGACTCTGCTGTATCCCAAACTTTGCTGTGCCCCCAAACTCTGCTGTGCCCCAGCAGCTCAGCCTGGGCTCCCCTGCTGCTCCTCACCTGCTCTGCTCCAGGAATGCAGATTCCACCCTGCTGGCCCCTTTTCCCAAAGGATTAACAACTTTTTCCTTCCTCACCTGCGTGGTGCAGCAGGAGCTCTGCTCCATCCACCTCGGGGGTCCCGGTCTAGGTTAGGGTTAGGGTTGGGGTCTGGGTTAGGGTCGGGGTCCTGCCTGTCGTGCTCCCCCCAGGCTGGCAGAACCCAGCCAGAGCCAGGCTGTGTCCCCAAACCCCACAGCTGAGAGAGAGGAAAATCCCCTCAGGGCTGTAGGGAAGCTGTCTGCAGTGCCAGTGAGTGAAACAGACCCCGAGTCCTCACAGGGCAGCAGCTCCAGCAGTAAATGTTATTCCTGATGGGTTTCCACTTTACTCTGAGCTTGATCTTTTGCCTGATTTGATTTTTGTTCCAACTTGCCATTTCCCTCCTTTCACCTTTTATTCTCCTGCTTCTTTTTCATCATCACTCTCTTCCATAAATCTGTGTTCTCCCACCTCTCTTCCCTGCCAGCTTCACTTCAACCCTAAAATTCACTTTCCAAATCCCACTAAATCTTAGTCCCACCAAAACCACCTGTGGACCACCCTCCCTGTCCCCTTCTCCCAAAGGTTTGTGTTGGTTTGGGCTTTCCTACCTCACCATCATTTTATTATTCCTTGAATAATTCCCCAGCCATTCTTCAGGCCCTGCCTGTTCCCTCTTCTGAGGCTCTCCAGCTTTGGGATTTACAGCTGATTGTGGACAGGAGATTTAGGGTTGCACCCTTAGGAAACTCATCTGTAGATGGTGGCGAAGATAAAGGGAAATACAAAGGGCATGAAGATTAAAGGAGCTGATCTGCTGCTCATTAGTGCTCCATCCATTTCCTGGGCAGCTGTGCCAGGGCCAGCCCGGGTGGCTCGCAGCTCCTTGTCCCCTTGTCCAGGTGACATTTACAAACTGCCAGGCACAGGAGGGATGGGGCAGGGAGCAGAGCCTCATCCTGCTGCATTCATTCAGGTTCAGCCCCTGCACTGCCAGGGAAGGGATAACAGAAGGGACAGGAGGGTTCACAAGCTCATGAATATGTGACAAGCAGCCTTGTCTCGCTGCTGCTGTGAGCACTCCATGTGTAATAGACTCCCAAACACGGCCCCAGCTCGCTCCTTTTTATCAGCCCTCATTGCTCTGCTGACAAAAGAAATTATCAGCAAAAAGGCAAAAAACGGGAGCTGTTTGCTGCAGCATTAATTTTAAACATCTGGAATGGGCTGTGATGTATGCAGATGTTTTGTAATGGAGACAGGTTACAAGGAGGATCCAATCCATCGTTGCTGCCTCTGCTCGTTAATTTGAATTGACATCTGCTGGGTCTGGGGTGAGCTCTGTGCTCTGCTGCCATCCAGGCTGGGCTGATGCTCCATCTGCTGTGCCCGTGCAGCTGAGCAGCCCCTGTCCCTGCAGCCACCCTCGATGGGAGCAGCCCTGGGAACGCTGGTGCAGATAAAACCAGGCTTAGAGATGGGCCTGGTTCAAATATCTCCTACAGCACGTGCAAAACTGCTGGAAAATGTCAGCCCAGCCAAGCTGGAAAAGATCTCATCCCCACTCCATGCTCAGACATCATTTGGGGTTTGTTTCCAGAGGAGCTGTTTGGCAGCAGACAGTTGGAGGCTGTGTCCACAAGTCCAGCAATAAAATCCTGCTCCAACCTGTTGAGCCATAACGGGCATGGGGGGCCCAAATGGGGGATTCACACACATGGAGCCTTTTTCCAGGGATTTCTGGCATTTCCAGAGCGGGTCTGAGGTGTTCAGCTGGAAATTGGGCCAGCAACAGCAGCGATAAGGAAATTAAAAATAATCAGATTTGACTAAATTCACTAAAAATGGGAATTGAAGGAGCTGAATTTTTCGTGTTTGAGGCAGGGATGTCCTGACCTCAGCCAGCTCAGGTCCAAGGCCAGGAGCTCCTGGCACCTCCCCAGTTCAGAGCTGGTGCAGAACTCTCCAAACACTGGAGAGCTCAACACGGGATCCCCCTTCAGACCTTGGTCTCAAAAATCCCTCCCTAACTTACAGAACTCCTGCAAATCTGTTCAAAGGACAATCCCCACCTGAATCTGACCATGAACTCTGCCATGAACTCAGAGGGGAACAGGGCAGCACAGCTCTGACTGCCCAGAATTCCATTTATTTCTGTTTTTTGGAAACCCCCCCCAGAGCCACACAAACCCTGGCCACGATCTAAAACATCACCGTGGGTTTTTCTCCTCATTTGCTTTTAAAAATCGTTCTCTGATTGAATCCCCAGGGAGGCTGAGGGCAGGGAATGTGCTCTGCATGCTGAAATCCCCAAATGAGGCTGTGGGGAGAGAGGAGCAGCTCCACTCCCACGGGAGGAACTGGGGCACACGTCAAACATTTCCAAACACAAGGGGGGGAAAATCAGCTCAAGGCAACTCCTGGAAAAAAAAAAAAACCTTTGGGGACTCAATGAAAAATTGCCACCAAATGAAAGCATTACAAGAAAACAGATGGAGAGTAAGAGAGGAACATCAAAAAAAATCAAATGACATGTTTAAAAGGGCAAAACATCAATACTCCCCAGAGAACTGATAAAATGTGTCATTTGAAAGGATGCTGTAAAGCAAAGAAATCATGAAATGCATCATGACTTTGAAAGGGAATAAGAGAAAAAAAAAAAAAACAACCAGCACCTGCATTTACCTTTATAGATGGTTTCAGCAGGCAGGAAATGAGATTTGCTCTCCAGGCTGGGTGTGTGTCTGTGGAAATACAGACAGGCTGCTCACAAAGGCTGGGTTATTAGAGGCTGTCAGGACTGACACAGGAGCATGGGCAGGGTCTCCTCAATTCCCTTCAGGAACATCCCAAGAGTGGCTGTTGGTGCTGGGAAATGCCCAAATCTGCATTTCCTGGGCTTGTTCCCTCCTGAGCTGGGGCTGCAGGGGGGGACACTCAGCTGTGGATCCACAGGCAAACTGAATGTGAAAGCCAATTAATTAAAGCCCTCTGATCATGGAATCCAGTCCTGGTGTTTACCCACAGCATCTGTGGGAGGATGCTCTGACCACATCATCCAGAGTTTTAGGAATGAGACCTGAGACGTTTCAAATATGTGCAAATTTACCTTTTTCACCCCTGCTAGAGGGATTAATTCTTTCATTTCTTCTGTGTGCAACACTCTTAAAAGTCAAACTGAACCCTTCACAGGAAAAAAATAGGAATGGAGCCTGGCCTGTGCTGCTCAGTGCAGCTCTGTGTTCATCATCCTCATTTTCATCATCAGGACCTGCAGCCATTCATTCATCAGCTGCAACAGGTGCTGAGCAGTAGGAATGAGCTATAAAATCAAGTTTAAAGGTGGCTGTTCCCCACTCCAGGTGTGAGGAGGTGCTCAGAGGAGCAGAGTTGGACTCCACAAGCAGATCCCTCCCCTCACAGGTTTAGGTGCATTGCAAACAAATCAGAAGTGCTGAGTCCTGCTGGGAAATCAGCTGGATTTGCTGAAAGTGCTCCCCAGCATCAAACAAAGGACTTGGGGCTCACATCCAAGGCAGGGAAAATGGCAATGGGGAGGACTGGGGGCTGCATCCTCTTGGAAAAAAACCAAATAATGATCAGGAGCTGTGAGCTCTGAGGCCAAACACTCAGGGTGTATCCCCACGTTCCAGAATGGATGAGGTGTAAATCTCATTTTAAACCCAACTGCCAGCATGGAAGGGTTTAAAATGAGATCCCAGCCTGACCCCAGGGATGCTGCAGAGGGGGATTTGCACACCTGGAGCCCAGGTCCTGCCCTTATCCATCATTTATGGGCTCAGCTCCGCAGTCACTGCCCAGCTGCTGCTGCTCTGCTGCCTGCAGCCCCTTCGCCTCTGAATTATTGAAATGCAGCAAGTTCTGAACCAGCTGACAAATCTGACAGGCTGAGCCTCCACCTGTGGCTCTGCAGCTGCTGTTTGGCCAGGAGCCCTTGGCAAGGAAGGGGCAGCAGTGGAGATGAGATAACGAGGCAGGGATTGGTGCCACCAGCCCGAGCTGGAAAATCAGAAACCAGGAGTCAGAACCAGGAATTCAGAAACCAGGAATCAGAACCAGGAATTCAGGAATTCAGCAATCAAAACCAGGGATCAGAACTAGGAATTCAGAAAATCAGGACCAGGAATTCAGGAATTCAGAAAATCAGAAACCAGGAATCAGAACCAGAGATTCTAGCAGAGATCTGTTTCACTAGAACTGATGTGCTTAAAATAAAAGCCTTGATTTTTACCAGTAAATATTCCCTGGGAAAACAAACTCCCTCCCCACATTCTGACTCAATTCACATGTTTTTTTCAGGGCCAAACTTCCATTTCCTTCCCCATGGCTGCTCCTCTGTCCCAGGCAGGAGGCACCTGGGTCCCTCAGCTCCCAGCCCTGCTCCTGTGGGCCTGACTGAAACCCTGGATTAGAGAGCCAGGAATTAATTCCAGCAGCACAATTCCAGCACATCAACTGTGCTGCTTGTTTTCAGATGCCATCATTTAGAGAATGTTCAGGGGAATTGTAGAACAGGATTCACTTTATGATGCGCGTGAAGCCGGCGCTGAATCCCAAATGAGCCGGGTACCACATGCTGGAGTGTGTCAGCAACACCTCAGTGAGCAGAAATATGAGCTCTTCTCTGCCTCTGAGACACCTCTCCTCGAGTGATCCATGGAGTGGCATCCTTATCAGCCCAGACAGAGCAGAGGAGATTTGGTGACAAATCTGTCACTTGAGAGGGGTTTGAGACGCGATTCCAGCTGGGAGCAGGCGGCAGGTGGAACAGGCTGGGGGCTCAGATCAGCACTGCTCAGGGCTGGAGCTCAGAGCAGGCACTGAGCCCACCTGGGTCTGCCCTCCCTGCAGAGACTGAACCCACCTGAGAGCCCAGTTCAACTCAGGGATCCAGGGTTCTTGAGATTGAACCCACCTGAGAGCCCAGTTCAGTTTGGGATCCAGGGTTCTGGAGATTAAACCCACCCGAAAGCCCAGTTCAGTTTGGGATCCAAGGTTCTGGAGATTAAACCCACCTGAAAGCCCAGTTCAGTTTGGGATCCAAGGTTCTGGAGATTAAACCCTCCCTGTAATCCTCAGGAACAACATTTCTAGCAGGACTCTGCAAATCCCAGACAGGGAGACTGCGAATATTTCAAACTTGTCATGTTCAAAAGCTTTATTTATGTCAAAAAAGAAAATCTAATTTAGTGCAGGGTTTGGTGACAAGCTCGGGTGACAAGGCCCAGTCCTTGCCAGAAAACACTGATGAGAAAAATCCCAACTTGTGGGAGCTGCAGGTTTTTCTCAAGGGAGTGTCAGTGCCAGGTGAGAGCAGAGCTGCTCCCATCACTGGGGTTTGATCTGCACAGAAATCTTTGAGCTTGCTCCAACACAAGCGATGATAAAACAAAAGTTAACCTTTCCCACTGCAGAAGGCAAGTGGCTGCTGCTGCTCCTGCCTCTGCCTGGCTCCTTTTTCTCTAAAATCCAGTGAAGCTGGGACAGTGGGGATGCAATCCTTAACTCTTTCACCTCCCCTGGGGATTCAATCCAAGTTTTGGCAAGGCAGCACCAGAAAAGGTCACCAGCAGCACCTCATGGCCATGGAATGAGACTGATGCTGGAAAATGAACCAGCTCGAGGCAGTTCCTCAGCACTCCTGTCCCGTTTGTGGTTTGTACAGAGAGCCCAGCCAGCCATCCTCCTCCTCCCCACCCAAACCCAGCGTGGGGAGCTCAGGGGAGCAGAAGATGGATTCTCTGAGCTGCTAGAGTGGAATATCCAAGGAGGAAACCAGCAGAAGCCCAGCCAGCCCTAATGGCCTTCATCTGTTCCCTTTGCCTCCTCTGCCTGATCCACTGCCCGTGGTTTTGTAAGAGAGGAGCTCAACATAACTTTGGGGTTTTTTTCCCTTCCCAGATTTATGAGTAATAGGCAGCAAATTGGGCAAATCACTCATGCAAACAGTAGCTCTCCAGTTCTCAGCAACATTAATCTCCAATAAAAATGGCAGGAGGAATTTTTTAGAGATGTCTCAGCCCAGCTATTGATCCCACCTTTAGAGGAGCAATTAGAAGATATATTTGTGATGTCAGTGGTGCTGTTAATGAAACATCTCTTTCCCTACTCAATATTCTGCTTATTTTCTCAGATACAGAACCTGCAGGAAGTTAAAAATCGTGCTGCAGGACGAGCTGGTGAGGAACTACAAAACACAAAAAAATGCTCAATTCTGACCACGAGGCCAGGAAGCCAAAGCTCAAACAAGCCCACAAAAGCAGGTGAAGAACAAACAATGCACTGGGGGAAACCAGAGGAAATTATTCCTATTTTGAGGCTTGAATGGCAGCTGAGTCTTCTGGGCAGTACCAGGGGTGGTGAGCAGGACACCAGGCTGAGGGTCTTGGAAAGGAGCTGGAGAAAAGGACAAAGTGAAATAGAATCATTCTTATGAAGAATTAAAGTGGTTTAAACATTTATAGAATATGAAATAATTGCTGAAAAGATTAAGAAAAAGAGGGATATTGTTAAACAAATAAAATGTCTACAAACAAACACATTTCTTGATGAAATAAAAGGATTATGGCAAAGCCTGCCTGTGGAAATTGATAAAAACCTTATTCCCAATTTTCCCTCCATCCGCTACGAGCCAGCCATGTGGAGAAATTATTAGTGGCTGTAATATCTCAACCTGTATTTTTAATCAGTCATTCAAATTAATGCAAAGCAGATGGAATGGACCATATTTTCCTAAATCACACACATTAAAAGATGTAACTGAAGTTTTTTGAGCTTGGAACCTAAAATGTGCAGCAGCCACAGTCCCACGTTCAATACCCCTCCACCTGAGGGATTTATTTGGGAGCTTTGGACTAAAGGAGAGGGAGGTTATTTTTTCCTACATTTCCGAGCTATTTAATGACCAGAAACTCAGAATTTCCACTTCAAATGTTAATGGCTTTGCTTTCTGATTTGCAGAAATTGCCGTGTTGATACGCTAAATGGCGAGCGCTGAGTGATGAGAGATGAAGATGTGCACTGCGAAAAAATGAACTGAGATGGGGAGGCTGTGCTAAAAAAAATGAGTTTGGAGGAAAAAATTAAGTCTCCAGTGAAAAACAAAATTAGACATGCCACAATATTTCCTGCTATTTCTATCAGAAAAGCCAGATAGACTCAAAAATGGTTCAAAATTCTGTTTGCAAGGAAAGCCTTCTCAGTGAGGACCAGTGTGCTTTCAGCAGTGTTGCTCTTTAAATTATTACTTCATAGCTTACATAATCAAATTCAGTATATGTTATAATCTAAAGTGTCCCTGGTGCTTATTGCAGCATCCTTTCCAGAGGAGTCACTGCTCCTCACCTCAAACACTGATTTTCCTCCCTGCTGGAGTGGGTTTGGGTTTGTTGGTTTTGGCTCTGTTTGCATTAACTCCTGCAAACAAACCCGAAGCTTTTTTCCCCTTTCCAGTCCATTTTGATCTTTCCAGAGCTGCCAACCCCACAGAGCAGCAGGTCAGGCTCCTCCAGAGCTGCAAGCCTCATTTCCAAACGTTTTCCTCCTGGCCAGAGATGTATTTTGTGCAGGTGACTCCGGGGAGGGCAGGCCCTGCCAGGTGTGCAGGGGGCGATGAGAGGGGTTCGGTGCTGGGATAAAGCTCCGGGGTAATCCTGCAGCTCCAGCCCGGCCCCGGCGCTGGGATAAACCCACGGGCAGGCAGCCAGAGGAGCTGTGACAGCGAACACTGACTGAGAATCTGCTCTGCTGTTTCCAAATAAACGAGAAAAGGCACCGACAGAAGGTTGGCTGCGTGCGTGCGCGCGGGGAGGGAGCCGGGAGCAGATCAAGGGAGGGGAGCGAGGTCTGCAGGGGTTTGTGATGGATTACGTCGCGTGTTTGAACATAATGCACATTAAGGCTGCAGACACCGATGCTTTGAGTGGTGTGAAATTCCATCTAATGTGGGTTGTTTGCCTGACACAAACATGTTTAACACGAGCTGGAACAAAGGCGAGAAAATCGCAGCGGAGTTCCTGAGCGATGCTGGGGAGATCGTTTGCTCTTCCTCGCAGCGCCCGGTTTGAAAGCGCTGCCTCTGCTCCAGCCCAGCCTCTCCTGCTCGGGAGGGGCCGAGAAAATCACTCAGAGGAAAACCAGCACCAGAGTCGGGGCAGTGAAAATGATGGCTCCATCCAGGGCCCAGGCGCCTCTGCCACCTAAGGGAGACAGATGGGAGAGGGGAAGAGGGGAGAGGGCTCTGCTCAGCAAAATGCAGGGATGGGGACAGAAATGGATGGGGACGGGGACAGGGACAGGGACGGGGATGGGGACAAAGGGGACAGGGATGGGGACAGGGACAGGGATGGGGACAGGAATGGACAGGGATGGGATGTGGATGGGGATGGGCATGGGCATGGGGACAGGGATGGGGTAGGGAAAGGGATGGGGACAGAGATAAGGTAGGG
>JAWWEY010000108.1:5867310-5880205 GCA_035582745.1 Loriotus luctuosus
CCCATCCCATCCCATCCCATCCCATCCCATCCCATCCCATCCCATCCCATCCCATCCCATCCCCAGCACACCCGTGGTTATTCATGGCCCCTGTCAGGGAAGGGGGAGATTTCAGAGCTCAGAGTCAGGTTGCCAGAGCTCTGCTGCCTGGAAAATTCAATAAAATCTTCCCTTCCCTGTGCTCACAGGGCTGCAGCTCGTTTGGGGAGGCTGTGGAGAACTGCAAAGATTCCATCTAATCTCTGTAAACAAGTTTATATCCTTAATTTTCCTGGGCAGATCAGTCTGGATGCTGAGCTCTGCAGTGCAAAAGGCAGGTTAATCAAACAGGCTTCAAAATGCAAATAAAAGGCTGCAATTAATAATATTGGTGCATAGATTGATCTGGAGGTTATCGAGTGGAAGGGATGGCTTGAGGGCCTGGAAGTGTTTCTGTGATCAGATTACATTTTCGTGTTGTTGTAAAGCTGTGAGGGGGGGTGGCAGTCAGTGTGTTCAGCTCCGAAAATCCACTGCACCTCTGCCATGGATCAGAGCCAGGTCTGGGCTTTGTGAGGAGGCAAACACAAAATGTGCAACTCACACTTACCAAGTGTCTGTCAGTACTGCCAATAAAGAATGAAAGGTGAATAAATAATAAATAAATGAATTAATGTCATAATGAGTGAAGTGTTGTCCTTTCAGAGCAGAGCACCAATGTTCCCAAGAGGTCTGGGCACAAAACCCCCTGCCCTGGCTGAGCAAGGCCCTTCCCTGCTGCCTCCCCATTGCCCTGGCAGCTCAGAGAGCTGAGCCCCCTGCCAGGAGCTGAGTCCCACATCCCCTCAGGGATGGGCATGGGGATGCTGCCCCCAGGTCCCCCCCACAGCAGGGGATCCCCGTCCCAAGGGCATTCCCAAAGGAGGGGGCTCGGCAGGGGATGGGTGGCTCATGGGCTCAGCAGTGACAAACCCAGGGGCTCAGCAGTGACCAAACCCAGGGATGGCTCATGGGCTCAGCAGTGACAAACCCAGGGGATCAGCAGTGACCAAACCCAACCCAGGGGCTCAGCAGTGACCAAAGGCAGAGGATGGATGGCTCATGGGCTCAGCAGTGACAAACCCAGGGATGGATGGCTCATGGGCTCAGCAGTGACCAGCCCAGCCCAGCCCAGGGATGGCTCATGGGCTCAGCAGTGACAAACCCAGGGAATGGATAGTTCATGGGCTCAGCGGTGTCCAGCCCAGCCCAGGCTCCTGCTGCTCCCTGCAGGGCTCTCTCTCTCGGTGCCTCCTGTCTCTGCCGCAGCAGCTGCAGCCGTGCGCGGCGCCTTCAGAGGGCTGTCTAAGCCAGAGCTCGCTGTGCCTGGAGGAGAGCCGATGACAAATGCTGCCTCTCCAGCAAGGCTCTCGTGCTCAGGCCCTGCTCAGCGGCTCTCAGCCACGCTCCCTGGAGTGCTCTCTGTCCCTGTGCCCATCCAGAGCCCACTCAGACCATCCTGCTGATTTGTGGGGCTCACAGGGGATCTCAGCTGTGCAGGTCCTCACTGCTGCTCTCTCTTTGTGCTCTGGAAACGAACGTTTCCTGCTCCTCTGAGCCTCCCAGCCCAGCCTCTTGCTTTTCCCTTGTTCCCATAACGCCCGTGGATAACCATGAATTCCCTCCAGGCACCTGAGACCCCCCAGGTCAGTGGGACAAACGACTTGTGCAGCCCCAGCTCTGCCATCTCCTCTTTATTTCCCTCCCTTGCTGTTCTTACAGCATTTCTTTCACTTGCTCCGTGTTTCCCCAACCTGTGAGCAGCACAAGTGTCACAAATCCCAGCCCCACGGGGATGAGCCATGCAATCAGCAGGGCTGGAATAGAGCTCTGAGGTGATGGAGCCCAACCTTTGATCCTGCTACCCCAGACCATGGGGTCCCACAGCCCAGGGGGGTTTGGGCACTGCCAGGTTTGGTGGGGCAGCCCTGCCCTGTGGAGCCTCTCCCAGTGCTGGAACATCCCCCCAGGGAGCTGATTTTACACCTGATTTCACACATTGTACACCTCGAGGTGGCAGCAAGGTGGATTTTGGGATTTGTTTGATTTGCCAGAGGGAGCTGAAGAGAAATTCCCCTTCTACCCCCAGACACTTCCCACTCCTGCAGATTTCCATAGATCAGAAGTCAGACAGCAGAGGGTGAGGGAGCACGAAGGAGCACACACTGCCAGGATGGTTAAATAAAATCTTTTTCTTTCTTCTTTCCTTTTCCAACGGCTCTGTAAAGTGCAAATGTGAAGAAAACCACCCACAGCAAGATGGGTTAAGGAACATTTGTCAATAGGAAAGAGAATAAAAGCAGGCACTAAAACAACAGAAATAATGACTCTGCTTCCCAGATTTTGATTCCAAAATGTCTGGTGCCTCAGGCAGTTATTGAAAATCCCTTCCCCAGCACAGCACCTCCCTGTTTGCCTCAAATCGTGTGAGTTAACAAATATTCTGTGTGAGAGGGAGAGAGGCTCTGACAGACAGCCCAGAGCTGCTGGGGAGCTGGGGCTGCCAGCAGGGAATGGAGACCAGAGCAGCAGAAATATTGCAGCAATAGATCTTCAGCCTGCAAAGAAATATTTCCACTTCTTCCTCTTTCCCCCCTGTCCACATGGGGGGCACAGGCAGGGCCAGCCCATGGCTCAGGATGTCACCTTGGGGTGACCAGAGCCATCAGCAGCAGAGGAGCCACCCTGTCTGGGCCACAGGAACGTCCAGCTCAGCCTGGATCTGGTCCTCAAATTGCTTTTATTCCATTTCACACCCTTCCATCCCCTACCCAGGGGAAAGGAACTCAGGAATGTCCATCTCAGCCTGCATCTGGTCCCCAAATTCCATTTTTATTCCGTTTCCCACCCCTCCATCCCTTACCCAGGGCTGTGGGAGGACTCGGGGCTGCGTCACCTCCCAGTGCTGCCAATGAAGTCCTGATTGGATATGGGAACTGTGCATAGCATTATATTCTAATTTGGTATTTAAAGCAAGCTTTGGCAGACAGCTGACTCCTTTTGATGCATTTATCTGATTTCTCTCTGCCTTTTCCTCCTGAGACATTCACAGGGAATATGTGGTGCCACGGTTTTGTTACGCACACGGAATCCATGGAACTTCCAGTTCCTTTTTTTTGTTTTCTAGAATTTGGGAAATATATGGGCATATATTAAAAAAGAAAAGAAAAAATAGAAAGGCAAATGCCAAGGCTGCAAATTGGGTAAAATTCCACCATGTGCTCCAGAGAGAGAACTCCTAGAGCTCTAATCTTGGGTATTTGATCTTCATCATCCTCACCCTGGCTGTTCTTGCTGCTCTTCCCATTCCAGCCTCACATCTCCAATTCCCTTCCCTCCCCTCCAGGCTGCCCAAGCTGCCCTGCCTGCTCTCCCACCTGGGTTCCAGATTCCTGCTGCAGCTCAGGGGCTGCTGGGGAGAGCCCTGCCCTGGGAGAGGCTTCTGCAGGGATTTTGGGGCATTTGGAAAGGAAACGAGGGCAGGATTTTAATTGCAGCTAATGAGGAGGCTCATCAGGAGAATCAACAGAAAAATGGGAGCAACCAAGAGATGGGAGCATCCCTGAGAGGGACAGGGCAGGGCAAGCTCCTCCAGCCCAGGGAAAAGCAAATTGCCCCCTCAGAAAGAACATTTCTGCCTCTCCTCGCTGCTCCCCCAAGGGTAACCGACATGGTTCAATGAAGTTTTCATTTCTGATGAACCCTGGTTATGAAAGAACCAGCACTGAGGGATAATTGTGAGTAAACTCATTCCCCCACTCACAGGGAATGCTCTGAGAGAGCCAGAAAAGTTTGTGCTCAATGAATCAATAAAAAAGTTACTCAGAAATAAGCAAGTCTTTCACTGAGTTTTGGAGAATTTGTTTTCATGCAGAATGGAAATGAGCTGGTGGTGGCCACAGAGCTCTAACTGAAGAACGGGTTCATTTTTATATCACTCAGGGCTGTGATTTGAATTGCCATCCCCGCCCATCACTCAAAATGAATTTTCTCCAAAGAACACTGAATTTTTGTATATTTTATGAACTCAGTGTGCAGCAGAACCCACCGTGTGATCCCGAGGAAGATTAAAAGTGTCATTTAAAAGAATGAAGATTACAAACGGTTTCAATTAAAGCCACACAAACCCCTGGCCCCTGTTTGCACATTTCAATATTTGTCCACCCTGCGCACACAAACAGCCCTCCAAAGAGCCCTGCCCTCAGTCATTTTCCCTTTCCCCAATCCTGGAGCTCCCAGCCTGCTCTCCTGGGGTATTAAGGGATCTCCTAAGGACAATCCACCCTCCCATCGATTCCCAGACCCATCAAATTGGCTGCCTCAGGACACGGCAGCCAAGGAGCAGAGCGCATGAGGTTTAATTTAAATTAAATTAAATTAAACACCCCCACTCCCAGCAGGGGGAGCACAGATGGGGAGAGGCAGAGGCTGCTGCTGGCTGGGGCTGTGCTGTGAGAGGGGATGCAGAGGCCAGGGAAGGGCAGGGCAGGGTTTGGGTACAGCAGCATCACTCACACATCCCAGCTGGCAGGGGTCATGGGCGTGTTTTATGGAAATCCCTTTGCTGGGATTTTCCTCCTGAGAAGCTGAGAGGCCTCAGGAACAAAATGCAAACAATGGTTATCTGCTGCTGTGGGATGCAACAGGTGCATCTGGGATTGGTCTCATGTGGTTGTTTCTAATGAATGGCCAATCACAGTCCGGCTGTCTCCTACTCTCTGGTCAGTCACAAGATTTTGTTATCTTTCCTTTCCTTTCAAGCCTTCTGATGAAATCTTTTCTTCTATTCTTTTAGTATAGTTTTAGTATATCATTTTCTTATAATACATATCATAAATGCGCTGGCAAATGTATACAGACACAATGGGACGGGACTGCTGATGGATCCCACAATAAACTAACAAATCAGCCCTGGGACAGTGAAGGTGTCCCTGCCATGGCAGGGCTGCCATGAACTGATTTTTGAGGTCCCTCCAACCCAAACCATCCTGGGATTTCTGTGCTTTCCAAAGAAGCATTTTTGGGGATAAACTGTTCCAGTCTCCTCCTGCCCCTCCCTTGTTTTTGTGCTGAGCTCCTTTCCAGCCCAGTTTGTCCTCATTTCTCACCCTCCCTTTTCCCACCCCAAGCCCTGGGCACCCCCAGAGCCCCCAGCCCAGGGCAGGAGCTGCTCAGGAGCCCCAGCCCCAGCACAGGGACCCTCCTGCCACAGCCCAGCCTGGCAGCCAAGCTCAGCCCCAGGCACAACTTGGGGCCAGAACTTTTCATTCCAAATCCTTCAGGTTGACATTTCAGGAGGTAACACAACAATTGCTTGTGCTAAATCAATTAATGATTATCAATATAGCACTTAGCAATGGATAATTTGTATGTAAGAGATATATTTAGCTGTAGATTACACCAATAATAAAGGCTACATGAGCAATGGCTGTATAATTACATTTTATGAATACAGGAAACCTGTGAGAAATGCTCCCAGATTTAATTGACATTTAACAAGATAACTACAGCAAGTTAATTAGAAATTATATGCTAAAAATATGAATTAACTTTTAAATAATATTTAAGCTTGCTGCACTCTAACTGTAGTCGCTGGGTTTATGCCACCCAAACACCTAAATGAAATAGTCCTTTCAAATACCATCTCTAATTCATTTCCCACAAACCAAAGCCTGTATTATCAGCTACTCATTCTGAATCCTTTTTGCTATACAGAGCCCGAGTTGATCAGCTTAGTGAAAGGCTTATTTTTATGGTCCTTTCATACTTTTTAAAAATGAGATTTCTCTTACGTTTCTTTCAGCAAGCCAGAGAAAAGATTCCAGTTCAGCTGCGCCTTCAGCTTTGAACCCAGAACAAAAATGCAAAGTGAGGCACTGACAAGCTTTTAGACTCCCTGCAAGGTGATACATCAGGGATTCTGACAGGGCTAATGCACCAGAAATTTGGGGAATAAAGCAGCCCTGAGCTGGCTCTGCTGTGCCTGGGTGCAGTCACAAAGGAAATGGAGCAGCAGGCCCTCAGCACAGCTCTGGTAGTTGGTATTTTTAGATCCAGGTAGGGCAGTGTGGAAATGGAAATGGAGCCCAAAATTCAGTTTGCCGCAGGTGCTGTGGGGCCAAAGCAGAGCCCAGGGCAGAGGTGGCAGCTGGAATTCCCTCACACAGCCCAGGGATCCCTCTCTGCTCCTCCCCAGCCTCCCTCAGGAGCACTTTGGCTGCTCTCAGGACAATGGGCTTTTCTCCTAAGAGCCATGAGAATGCTTTGGATGTTTGGCTGAGCTTCTCTGTAAAACATACCTTAAAGAAGATAAAGTAGGTGTTTATGTGAGTTCCTCTTCTGTAGAGGAAATATTTAAAGAAGATAAAGTGTATGATTATATGGGTTCCCCTTTTCACTTTTACTTGGTCAGTAGATTAGTCAAGATTGATTTTTCTGCATGAGAGGGAGAGGCCTAAGGTTAAAAGATAAAAGGGTAGATTCCTTTTAAAATGTAATTTAGATTTTTCTGGTATTAGCTTCAGTATCATCACAGAATCACTTCAATTTTCCAGGAGCACCTGAGCCCCAGTGTACAGCTGCAGGGAAGCAGGAGAGGTCTGGAACAGCTGAGGAGCTGCAGGACCTGCCCTGGGAGGGGTCCCTGCCCTGGGAAGGGTCCCTGCCTGGACCCCCAAACCTCAGCCACACCAGGGACAAAAGTTCTGCTGAATTTATTTCCTTTTGCTGCCCTCAGTGCAGGTTTGGGATTGAAGTTTTCAGAGCTTGTGGCTGAAATGTCCCCCTGGGGTGAAGCCTGGGTTTTGGGCTGGATCCCACCCATGGCTCCAAGCACCACCCCTGAACCTGACCATGAGCTTCAGCTGCTTTGACCAATTTTCAAGCCCATCCTTCCTAGGAATCCCACTAATCCTCACCTCAATAACATTCCCAGCTCTCCTACTGCCATCCCTAGACAATCCATGAATTACTGACTCTCAACCCTCCAGCTATGGTCTATCAACCTAGTCACAAAACAATAATCCCCCTAGACAAAAAAGGACACAAATGAGCCCTGATTTTAATGTCCCTCATAAAAGGAGAGGTTCTTCCCCAGAGGGTGCTGGCACTGCCCAGGCTCCCCAGGGATGGGCACAGCCCCGGGGCTGCCAGAGCTCCAGGGATGCCCAGGTGGGATCTGGGGGTATCTGCAGGGCCAGGGGCTGGACTCTGATCCCTGAGGGTCCTTCCCAGCTCAGGACACTCCATAACTGTGGGATCAGGACTGTCCCCAGCCCCTGCTTTTGTAAACTCCTCTGCTCTGAGTTCAGAGATCAGGTGGGGATGTGGAGCTCTCACCAGGTGCAGGGGCACGGCTCAGGACACTCCATAACTGCAGGATCAGGACTGTCCCCAGCCCCTGCTTTTATAAACTGTGCAGAGCTCAGAGATCAGAGATCAGAGATCAGAGATCAGAGATCAGGTGGGGATGTGGAGCTCTCACCACGTGCAGGGGCAGGGCTCAGCTTCAGCCTGAGCTCATCTTGGGGACTCTCCCCAGCCTCTCCTCATGGCTGTTCCTGCTGGGGAGCAGGAGATCAGGGCACACAGGGCTGGTGTACCTGGAGTCCTCCTTTTGTTGGGAAAGCATCCCTGTGTGACACGGGCTGGCTGAGGGACTGGATTATTCACCAAGAATAATTGAGCTGATACGTTTTAGCATTTTTTCTTTGAATAAATTATTTGCAAATAAACATTTTCATTATTCGACCATCTCTGATGTTCCATTAGCATTCAGTGAATTATTTATTCAGCAGCTTTTCCCATCAATCACTGAATAAATTATTCGCAAATAAATTATTCTCCAGCTTTTGCTTTAAAGATGTCCCTTTGAGAACAATAGCTTCCCAGAATAGCAAACAGGCAAAGGGAGCAATTCAAAAGGCCTGATCCTCATCTCGGTGTCTTGGTGCAAATCTGGAGGATTATCATGGAAATTCCTGGCCTCGTTCCACGTTTTGCTGTCTGTGAGTCAGATTGTGGTGCCACAGTGCTGCTCTGTGCCAAGGCCAGCACAGCGAGGTTCAGAGCCCTCCAAGCCCCTGAGAGGAGCTGCATTCCAGCTCAGGAACAGAGCTGGGGCTGATCTGCACTCGCAGCCAGGGCTCAGCTCCCACAGGTATCCCAGAGGGAGGGGAGCTGGCCCTGCCCCAGCCCTGCTCCTCCCCACACTGGCTGCAGAATAAACCCAAACCTCCCCCTGCACCGAGCCCAGCCCAGGAACTGTTTGTGCCTGGGCCAAGGAGGATGAAAGCCTGTTAGAACTAAACGCAGGCTCCATTTATGCCAATTTTAAGGCATAATTGAGGTGCAGCACAGGGGAATTCGCTGAACTCCTCTGTCCTTCTGACAGGGAAGAGCTGCTTTTGTTCAGTGCCCCTCATTAAAGAGCCCCCTGTATCAGATTTCTCAGCTCCCCCAGGTGCTGGGCTCCTCCAGAGAGGGGCAGAGAGGAGCTGGGGTGCAGGGGCAGAGAGGAGCTGGGGTGCAGGGGCAGAGAGGAACTGGGGTGCAGGGCAGAGAGGAGCTGGGGTGCAGGGGCAGAGGGCTCATATCAAAGCTCCTGATCCCCCCAGGAGATCAGCCCTGCAGGCTGTGCCAGAGCTCTCGTGGCACCAGCCCTACCTGCTGCTATCACTGCAACAAATAATTGCTAATTTGCACAAAATGAACAAGTGAGACACGGAGTAATTGTGTGAGGGGGGACAACCCAACAATAACATTGAGATCTGTAATTGACTTAATACCAGACGCTCTTCCCCGGTGAAGCTCTCCTCATCCTCACAGTAATTGTGTAATGACATTTATGGGGAATAGACTTGTGACATTATAAATGACACTTATGTCAGGATTGTCAGGCTGTGACAGGCTCAGAGACAGCTCCAGTGAGAAATTAATCACTTCTGAGGCTTGAAAGTTGCTCATTTATCGCTGCCAAATAACATCTTGCAAAAACAAGCTCTGCAATGAGATGTGAGCTCCCACCTCACCCTCCAAGATGTGTTTTCTGCTGTGGGAAACCTTCCTGGAGAGCCTGCAGGGATGGGGCCCTCACTGGGCATGGTCAGCCTGCTCCAGGAGCACAGATGTTGGCATCTTTTTCATCTCCCCTCCTCTCAACATCTCAGCAGCTTCCAGCAGCTCTTTGTGGAGCACACAGCTCTGTAAACCCGCTCAGATCTCCATCTCTGGGCTCCACATTGCTGGGGCTGCAGGTCGTGAAAGGGTTAAATTATTTACTGGGGAGAAAAGGACGTTTTGAAATGCACTGTACATAATGAATATCACAAAAAACAGAACAGCAAACCTTCTCCAGATCAGTGTAGGGGCTATTATTAGACTATCAAACTGTCATTTTTCAAAGCATTTCAATTGTCACCATTTTTTCTAATGGCTTCTAAAGCATTATCTAATGCCTGGGCCAAAAAAACTGCAGAGGATCAAAGCATGTTGAAAAGCAGCAGTCAGGCTGCATGACAAATAAGTGTTTGCAGGCTAAACTCTTCCCATCCATTTGCCTTCCAAAATATTTGTGAACTTCAAACCAAGATGACTTCATCTGTGTTCCGGGGTTTTAGTCAAAAGATTCAGGTGTCCTCAGGATTTTGCTTTCTCTTTTTTCCTGGCTTGGGAACATTTAAGGGGAAGGATGACCCAGCTGAGGGTTCGGTGGAGCTGCCGTGACCTGGCAGGTCCTGGGCAGGCTGGGAGAGGTGGAGGCTCCAAAAGCAAACCTGGGATGGTGCTGAGGATGGAGCAAAAGGCAGAATGTGTGGGAGGCTCCTGCAGAGCTCTGCACACCCAGAACCGTCCTGTTCCTGGGTCAGAAATGTCCAGGTGTGTCTGAAACCCCCGGGATGGCTGACTGCTGGAGGCTGGCACTGCTGTGCCCTCAGGTCGCCTGCCCAGGACTCAGGAGGGACATCTGTGACCGGGCTCACAGGGGCCTGAGGATGAGGGAGGAGGCGAGGATCTGACTCCATGTTTCAGAAGGCTGATTTATTATTTTGTGATATATATTATATTAAAACTATACTAAAAGAATAGAAGAAAGGATTTCATCAGAAGGCTAGCTAAGAATAGAAAAAGAAAGAATGGTAACAAAGGTTTGTGGCTTGGACTCTCTGTCTGAGCCATCTGACTGTGATTGGCCATTAATTAGAAACAACCACATGAGACCAATCACAGAAACAACCACATGAGACCAATCACAGATCCACCTGTTACATTCCACAGCAGCAGATAATCATTGTTTCCATTTGGTTCCTGAGGCCTCTCAGCTTCTCAGGAGGAAAAATCCTAAGGAAACAATTTCTCATAAAAGATGGCCGTGACATGGTCCAACCCCCTGCCATGAGCAGGGACATCTTCAACCAGACCAGGTTGCTCAGAGCTCCAGCCAGCCTGGCCTTCAATCTTCTCTGACTCTGGCACTTCAAATGAACTTAAATCAAGCAATTACCCTCACTGAAAAACCTGTGGTCTCCTTCAAAGCAGGCACCCAGCCCCTGCAGAGGTTTTGGTGCCTTTGGGACACCGTGCTGCTGCGTCTGCCGTGGGTTCAGTGCAATAATCCCAGTCTGCAGTGCCAGTGCTGCTGTCACTGTCTGTTTAAGCTCAGGTTACAGGCTGCTCAGTCAGTTCAACAGTCTCGCTTCAGTTCCTGTACACCTCCTGGGTAAATACCATCTGATCCCCCCCTTGCAACTGCCTCAGCTGTGTTTGCCACAGCGTCTGTTGTCACTTCTGTCCCATAACCACCTCTGACACCCTCCTGGAGGCTCAGAGGCAGTTTTTCCTCAGACCTGAAGTGGAACCATGAGCCAAGACCTGAGGAGAGCAGTGGTGTTACCTGATGTCTTACAGATGGTCTCTCTTGTTATCCATCCCATTATATTTGGGTTTTTTTTCATAGCAGAGTGGAGTTGTTGCTGCCTCACCCTCAGTGTGTAATCCAGTATTTCTCTCATTTCCTCTCTGTCCTTTCTGCTACCTCAAGCTGTTTTAAGGCTGATTTGATAACTGGTTTGCTGTAATCATCTTTATAATAGAGGCAAGAGGTGATGAATTGATGGCTTTGAAGATAGATAGTTTGTTGTTTCAAAGCGTGGAGGCCACAAGGTTGATGTGACCAGCACTATTTACCTGCTTTGAACTCAAAAATGGTCTAAAATGTAGAAAAAAATGGATTGCAGTGGTTGATTCTTTTTTCTCTTAACTTGTTTTTGGTTCTTGGTTTTCTTGTAACTGGTTGTTTTGGTTTTTTTTCCTGTTTTCTTGTGTTTTGTTTTTGTTTTTTTTCAAGAGGGGACCCATTTTTATGCTGGATGCTTCCATGAGTGGTTCTCCCATTGAAACCAGACCTGGGTTTTCCAATCCTTAGAGCAGAAAATGTTGGACTAAAACCATCTCTCTCCTGTTGTGAGGGTGGCTGGGGGGCCTGGAGAGGGATGTGGCTGGGCATGGTGGTGTCCCCAAGGGTCTCCTGCCAGGAGCAGAGATGCTCTCAGGCCATGTGAAGGAAATGCCAAGGCTGTGGAGGAGAATTTGCAGGCAGAGGAGGAGCGAAGCATCTGTGCTCCCATTGTCCCAGCAGGCTGGGCAGGGGGTGTGGGGGAATGGTGCCCTTGGGAGCAGCAGGACAGATGGCACATTGGCCTCAAAGCCCCACCAGGGCCTTCAGCAATCACCTCTAGAGCTCTCTGGGTGTCTTTGGCTTCACAAGGCTGGACAGAGAGGGGCTGCAGTGACACAAGGTTGGCATCACAGATCTTGGCTGCAGGGGTTGGATGTTTTTGAGCTGGAGCCATCGGGATTTGGGGCCAGAAGACCCAGGTGGACAAGCAGAGGTGGAGACTGTGCAATGTGCTGGGGTGCTCTGAGCCCCCTTGCAGGGACCCTATGGGGAAACACCACCCTGGGCTCTTTGCAGGGCAGAATTTGGCCGTCCCTGGTGATGTAACCCCAAGAGAGCAGGAGCAGACCCTTCAATGGGAGACAGCACCCGCTCTCTGGGCGATGCCAGGCTGCCCTGCCTGTGACTTGGAGCCTTCCCAAGCGTTGTCAGTCACCATGGCTGGCCCTGTTCTCACTCACACACAGTATTATCTCTACCCATTTGCTGCTGCAAATTGGCTCTGAGCAATCCTTGATCTGTCAGCATCGCCTACCCACTCTCAGATGTCACCAGCCCCCGCTGCTGCCCTGCTTGGGAACGTGTCTCTCTGAAATGTAATAATTCATTAAGTCGAGATCAACTTTTTTTATTCTCCCCCCGCCCTTCCCCTTTCTGCCACCTTTTCCTCCTTCTAATGGACAAAAGCAATTAAGCTCCATTAGGGATCAAGGGAGTGGGAAGTGGCTCCCTCAGAGACGCTGCCACAGCTGCATGAACCCTGTCCCTGAGTGTGTGTGGCACCAGCCTCGTGTAAATTAGTGCTCCACGAGCACAAGGGCTGCCTCAGGAAAAGGGGGAAAGTGTTGCTTGATGAGCACCTTTTCCAATGCCCCCATTCCCCTCTGCAGGAGGAGGTGGCCTGAGGCTCAGCTGGTCCTTCTGGGTGGCTTCCACGGGGGGCACGTGATGGTTTCTCTTGCCATGCAGCACAAGGAGCTGGAGGACAGAGGGATGGGCAAGCAGGAGGCAGCAGAGAGTGGCCAGGTTCCCAGCTGATGCACATCAGGAGGAGCTTCCCAAGTTCTCCCAGTTGCCCACAAGCTGAGAGAGCTGGGGTGTGACGGTGTTCACAGGGGTCTCGGGTTGAGGGAAGAGATGAGGATCTGACTCCATGTTTCAGAAGGCTTGATTTATTATTTTATTATATATATTACATTAAAA
>JAWWEY010000108.1:5891468-5904109 GCA_035582745.1 Loriotus luctuosus
CTCAGACCCCCTGCACTGGGCTGGAGGAGAGGCCGGGGAGGGACAAGGAGCACAAATGTCCCCATGCTGGCTCAGATGACCTGCACTGAGCTGCCAGCTCAGCCCACACAGAGCTGGGAGTTTAGCAAAGGCTCTGGGGCTGGTGGATGCTCTTCCAGCAGCTGCCACTCCAGCATCTTGAGGCTAATAACTCCTTTCTAAGACATTGAAATGATGCGTTGTGGGTTGTACTGATCACAGCTCTGAGAAGGAAAATAACCCCTGTGCTTTTTCCAGGGCTCCTGCTGAATGTGTTTCCAGAACATTCCTGCACATTCGACCTGTGACACGTCTTTCCTTGAAAGAACAGACCTTCCTGGATTCCTTTGACTTGGTCTTTGGAATGGGAAAGCTTGCTCAGAGGAACTGCAAGCCTTTGAAGATAATTCATACATTGGTCAACAACTGTAATAATGCAGCTAAAATTACAGTGTGCTCCAAGCACTGAACATTAAAGACTCTGCATTTTATAAAACTAATAAATCAAGCAAGGTACGGGTTCAGCTCCTGGCTGAGTGCAGATAATGGAGCAGCTCCACATCCCCGAGTGGCAGCACTTGGGGTTGTGCACTTGGAGTCCCTGAGCCTGCCAAGGCACGGGCTCAGCAGTGCATGTGGCAATGCCTGCTCAGGCTCTTCCAGGCTCAGAGACTCTCACGGAGCTGTTTATCACCTGAGAATGACCTAGAGTGGCCTCTTCTCCCTTTCTGTCTCTCTCC
The DNA here is from genome assembly GCA_035582745.1 of Loriotus luctuosus. NCBI lineage: Eukaryota > Metazoa > Chordata > Aves > Passeriformes > Thraupidae > Loriotus > Loriotus luctuosus. The sequence continues at coordinate 5,892,227 of JAWWEY010000108.1, forward strand.
CTCTCATTTCTGACTCTGAACTGTTTTGTTGCTACCAACAGGAGCCATTTCATCTGAAGATGTGCATTGCTGGTGATGCACTCTGAAAAACAAACCGTGTCTAGAAAAACAAACTGGTTTTTGTGCTCAAACACAAAATCAGAGGGCTTTCCCTGACTTCAGCTGAGTTAGCAAATAGTTCTGCAAAGACTCTCACCAGCTGAAGGTAACAGCCAGGCTTCTAAGGATAGGAAGTCAACATTCACATTTTCCTGGTGCTCTGTTCTCATGAGAATCCAGGAGCTGCCTCCTCCCACCAGCCTGGAAAGCCCTGGAAAAGCAGCACAAGATGGGGCCAGTTTTTAGCTTTTCCCTGTGCAGCAGTCCAATATTGTACCTATAAGATTTGGGGTTTCTTTTCTTGAACAGAGGACAAGCCCTTTGTCCCAGGTCAGTGCAGCTGCTGATTTAGGTCCCACAGACCAAGAGAGCTGCCCTGGTTTGTGTTTCTGGCAGGACTCAGCAGCACGTTTGTGACTTCCCCACACTTCTAACACAGAGAAAAGAGTAAAAAATAAAATTACACAACTTCTTAGGTTGTTCTCCTGGACATTGTTTCCTCTGTCTCGAAGTGGAATTGCTCTCACATTCCGTTTTGCCATCACAGCTAACGGCTGGTCTGTGAAGTTGAGTTCTACTGTTTGGAGTAGCCCCAGTTCCTCAGCTCAACATCCCAGAAAAATGCCAGGGAAGGTGACAAACAGCACCAGCACTGTCCCTGCAGCTCTGCCCTGGCTGTGTCCCCCATCCTGTGCATCCTCCTGGGGTTGTGGATCCACTTAGCTGACAGCCCAAGCTGGCAACAAAGGGAACGGGGAATGGAAATTTACTTCCATTTAGCTGCGACTGGGTTTTATGTGGAAAGTGCACCCCACCCTCCCTATCTGAGGATCAGCAGCAACAAACTCCCAGCGCTGTTGCTCAAGGGGAGATCTCCACTGTCAGGTTGATTTGCGATGCATTTGAGTTGACAGAGCGCCTGCGGCAGGGGAGGAGGTGGGTTTGCAAAGGAAGGAAGGAAGGAGATTAAACCTCCATCAAAATGTGTGGTTACCTGTGTTAGGGAAGGGGAGAGGCAGTGGGGGAGGGTGGAAAGGCAGAAAACCTGGGAAAACTGCATTGCCAAATAGGGAAATGGGGAAAAGACGGAGATTTTACACAAGATCCCGGGCTTTCCGTGCGCTCCTCGAACAAAGCCCCATCAGGGCTCTTTCCTCCAAATCAGCCAAGCACCTGAAGGGAAGCTTTCTCAAGAGTCAGGAGGCACCAGAGATCCCGATTTTAAACAGCAGTGAGCACCCCAGGCTGGAAAAGGAGTGTGTCCCAATGTTGGGATACTCTAACAATGGGCAGCTCCATCAGAAGCTCTAGAAGCTTGGGTTGTTCAGTTCCCCGACAATGAGATTGCAGGTGATGCCAATGCTGCCCTCACATTTGGAAATAGGTGACACTCTGTGCATGTTGGAGACACTCAAATATTCCCTGATCCGGGGAAAAACAGGGAGTTACCACCGAGGGAACTCTGTGTGGCTCTTTCTGGTTGAAGGAGCATCTAAAAATAAAACCTTGAATGACACTGAAATGGCAAATAATAAAAAAACAAAACACAACCAAACAGAAAAAAACCCCAGTACTGTTTTTAGTGCTGTGCCTGCAGAAAAATGCAGGAGATGATCTCAGGGCAGAAGAATTACAGCTCCTCCTTCATGGCCACACACCTGAGTATCCCTGAATTTGGCTCATCAGACTGATCAGTGACTGAACCAAATCAAAAGCAGCTTGAGTGTTTCTGTAAGGTGGTTAAATGCAAACTCCACAGAGCTCTGCTTTCCCTCTTTTCATTCAAGCTTTTTTCCAGCCCTGATGTCCATCATCCCTCAGGCAGTGGCACAGGACCCCAAAAAGGATTGTGAAGCTGCTGGTTCCTCCTCCCTGCTCTCAGAGGGAGCAGATCATGGCTGGATGTTCGGTGGGATTTGATTTTCAACCTTTTCAATTGAAACCACCTCTCCTCGGAGCACATTTCTGCTCCCTCTCTGGCTCACCCCTCGGGTGGCACCTCCCCACATGGCCAGGAGCATATGCAGGGCACAGATTGTCAGGAATACGGGATGCAGCCTCCCCGAGCATGCAGCCAAACAACAAATACCTATCACATGGCTGGGAGAAATCTGGGAACCTTATGGATCCACCTCACACCTCCTCCCAAAGCAGCTGCCAGGGAACTCACACTAAGGCATCACCAGGGACAATAAATATCCAGAAAGGAACAGGCCTCCCTTAAGCAAGGAAGGCAATAAATTTGAGTCCCAATTTCAAAATATGAGTGTTCCAAAACCTCCCTCCCTCCTCCCAACTTCACAAACCGGGGGACAGGATTAAGATCTACGGTTACCATTCTGGCTCCATCCTGAGGATGTGTCCAAATGTGAAAATGATTCCTCAGGGAGCCTGGATTACAGGCACCACTTAGATCATGCACAGAAAAGGGCAAGGACTGACTGATGGAAACACGAGGATGTTGTGCTGGTGGCAGCAGCTCTTTGGGAAGAGAATTTGGGGCTGCCAGGCCAAGGCTGACCCTCAGTTTGCTCCTACCGACCCCAGTGGCAGTGTGCCTCAGCAGAGAAGGGTTGGTAACGATCCCACGCTGACGAATTGCCTCCTAAAACCACCGGGATCAATAGGAAAATCTTCCTGCTAAAAGTCCAATTGATACCTCAGGACCCCGAGCTCACCAGGGCATTGTTCTCTGTCTCAATACCCGACATTCTTCTTTTTAATTGCCCACTGAATTAAAACTTTTGAAACTCCTTAATGACTGGATTTATACTTCATGAAAGGATCGTTTGTAATTACAGGCAGTTTGAGGAAGGGGGTTTCTCTTTTCATTCTAATTGCAAATAATTGACTGCAGAATATTTCTGAGCATTGCATTTTGAACAAAGATATCTCCTTTGAAGTCAAAATTCAGTTTATGCCTTTCTGCAAAGGGGATGCATACAAAAATATGTCTTGCTTCTGGTAATGGGAATTTATTGTTATGGTAGCCAGCGCAGCACTCGATCAGAGCTGGACTTTCTGTGCAAAATACTCCACTAAAAAAAATGGATGGTCCCTGCTTGGAGAGATCAGGAGGCATTTCCAGGGTGATTCAGTTACAGGGAGCCAGCAAAGAGATAACCAAGGAGGAAATGGGAAGGGCTGCATCAATCCTGACCTGTTCCCAAACCCCCATTTTCCACACTCTCCTTTTCTACCCTCCTTTCCCATTTTCAAATGACTCCACCACACATTAATTCAAGAAGGGATGTGGAAGGGGACATCCAGCACTGTAGATTTTATTTCCCAGGGGAATTAAAACACACCGAGGCTGACCTGCTGGGAGAATGAGGCTTTCCCTGTTATGGGGTACCTCCACCATTATATCACAGAGGGAGGAGAGTTCGGGGGTAAGAATGTCCCTCTTGAGCACGGGCATTTCAAAGGACAGGAGAATCTGCAGAAGCCGTTGAGGGCTTGGGAAACGTCAACACCCTTGGGGACGTTGAATGAAGCACAGATGGTTTAAAAGAGCCTGTGATCTGGTAATCTCTGAGATTCCTGCTCCGAGGAAGGCAGTAGGAGCTCTGGAGGCTGCACGCTGAGGTGAATTCTGTGCTTATTTAGGAAAAAGAGGACATCTAAGGAAGGGACATGCTGAAAGGAACACCGTTGCCTGTGCTGTATCAGGAAAAAGTAAAGTGAGGGTTTGTTCCAGGAGAGAATTTATTTATCTTCCTTTTCTACCAGCAAAGCATGAAGCAATTTAAAGACATTGGATCATTCTATTCAGTAAAATAATAGAATTATTCTAGATGACTCGAGAGATTTGGGCCCAGGCTTGCAGGTTTTCATTATTTTCTCCATGGCCTTGAGGGTGTGATTCATCTGTGTAAACGTCTGGATCTGAACTAGGCACCTTAGGCTCCTCTGAGAGATAAGAGAGAGAAATCAGCACTTGCAAGGTGTGATTCATCTCCTCCTGAGGCAGACACCCAAGCTGGTCCCACAAAGCCCTTTGGAGCAGCCCTGTGTCAGTGAGGAGGCGCAGAGCTGCCCCAGCCCTGCCTGCTGAAGGGTTGTGACCCCAGCTGCTGAAGGAGTCACACTTCTGGCTGGCTCTAGGAGAGGAAATGTGGATGTGCCTCTGATAGTACAGACACAACCTAAAAACCAGCCCCAGACCTGTCCATTTACTTAGGAAAAAGAAAATCAGTCTTCCTTCCTCTCCCTTGTTTGTGCTTCTTGAAATCTCTGGGACATGAAATTTTATTCCAGCTATTGAATAAAATATCTTCCCTGTTCTTGGTTGCTTAAATTTCAGTAGCCTGTCATCATCCTTGTGCTTTATGAGCTCCCCCATAAGAAAGGCAGCTGAGGATTTCGGGATCTGCTTCCCTGCTATATTCCAGATGAATGTATCCTAGATTGAGTTTGACAGAAGCAGTATGAGTTCGATTGTTCCTGGAATATCTCATCTGTAAAAGAAGAGGAGAAATCAATTCCCCAGAATACCTGGGGGAAGAGAACAGGAGGAAACAACTCCCTTGGAAAAGGAGGTTTTGCCATGATGAGGGAGTGAGGAAAATACAACTCTGGGGTTGTTTTGCCAATGCGCTCCTGCCTGTCCTGGGGAGCCTGGCAGAGACCAGGCTGGAAGAAAGCAGCAGGGAAAAAAACCATAAAAATAAAAAAATAAAAAAAAACACCCAGCAGGAAGAAAAGAAGGCCAGCAAGAAATAACAATAATGAGAAAAATGTCACATAAACTGTGAGTGCAGCAGAGGCAGCTGCCTGCCCCTGGAGGGGCTGAGTGCGTGCCACGGCCTGCGCGGATTCCTGCGGCCTGTGCGGCTCCTGTGGCGGGCAGGCCCCGGCAGCCCGGAACATTCCAGGGCAGCCATGGCCTGCCAGCCTGCTGTTAACTGTGAGGGGACACTCACAGGGCAGCCATGGCCTGCCAGCCTGCTGCTCACTGTGAGGGACACTCACAGGGCAGCCATGGCCTGCCAGCCTGCTGTTAACTGTGAGGGGACACTCACAGGGCAGCCATGGCCCTGCCAGCCTGCTGTTAACTGTGAGGGGACACTCGTGGGGGAGTGCCATGGCCCTGCCAGCCTGCTGCTCACTGTGAGGGACACTCATTGGGGAATACCATGGCCCCAGTTCTGCTGCTCCTCAGAAGGGGGAACACACAAAGGGCTGCCATGGCCCTGCCAGCCTGCACAGCACGGGGAGATGGGGCTGCTTGAACACCCCAGAGCTCCTCACACACCCCAGAGCTCCTCACACACCCCAGAGCTCCTCAGAACTCCAGAGCTCCTCAGAACCCCAGAACATCTCCATGGCACGTGCAGATGCTCAGACAAGGGACAGCAGGGCAGGTTGTGGCAGGACAAATGAGGACATCGCTGTTGATCCAAAGGGGTCTAAGCCCACACCAGCCAATCTGATAAATCTCAGGCTTCCCCAGCTCCATCTCCCTGGGCCCAGAGCACCAAGCAGAGCGCTGCCTCCTGGGCTGCTGCAGCCTGGAAAGCTCTGGAGCGACATGTCCCAGGCTGACCTGGAGCAGAGTTAACTGGGTGGATTTGTCTCCTGTGTTCTGTAGGATTCCCAGCCTGCTCTAAAAAAAAAAGCTGGAAGGAGTGGATGGGTAGAAACAGAAAGCACATAAAGGCTCAGCTCAGCAGATCTGTCTTTGTGCTGTCTCCTTCCAGTTCTCATCTGCTGCCTGCTGAGCTGACAAGAGGTGCACTCCAGCTCTAATTTTTTTTTTCCTTTTGCCTCCTGTTGTCTTCACAGAATTTTAGAATATGCTGCCAGATGCTCATTCATGCCAGAGCAGGATGAGTAATAGTTTCTACATTCCGAAATGAGCCCCTCTGATTCATGGTATGTGCAAGTCATTTTCTGCAAACACCAAGGGAATCAAAGTTCCTCCTGGGCCCCCTGTAGAAAGATGAACATGCCAGCAAAACCCTGATTGGGAATGTGGGCAAATAATGCTGGTTTGTGTGTTTGCTCTTTGCCTGCAGTTCTTCCTCTCTGAGCAAAGCCCATCAGCATTTCCATGGATATTACATCCATTATCATAATGAGGAGGAGGTAAATCTTGCTCACCATCTCCTTGCTAATTCTGCCCCGACTGTGTTGCTGTAATCTCCTCCAGATTGCATCTTCTGCAGAGATGCAAGGGCTGGAGCTATGAGATCATGGCCAAAGAAGCCCCAGGTTTGTAGCCATGGCTTTGTATGGTTTTTCTGAGGAAAACACACAGAGGAAACTCATGAAATATCTGCTCTTTCTTGTGTTGCTTCAGAACTAAGAGACTTGTAAATCACTGCTGAATGGGATGCTATATGCTTTTCTGCCTCTATTATGTATTATGGGGAAATTAATAAGTAATGGGATTTGCAAGATGAAAAGCAAGGAAACCCACAGGGTAGGTGATGGAGAGGCATAATTTAAAAAGTCAATGAAAGGTTCCGTTAAATCACGGCTAAATTATGCTGATATTCACCAAAGTCCTATGGTAAAATACTTTTTTCATAAAATATTGAGAGTCCTTTCTGCAGTGACAAATGAAGGTTCCCATAGTCCTGGAGGACAGCAGGAGCTGGAGATGAGCCCTGTTTCCCAAGGTGTGAGGTGCTGCACCTTCAGAGCACCCTCCCCAGAGCTCTTTTGGGAGCTCTGCCCCTCAGGACAGGCTCGGGGCACGGGCTTCATGCGGAGGGATGAGCAGAGGCAAAGAACTTCAGGGATAGGTACTGCTTGCCTGTCTTTTTTAATGGAAAAAGAAAGGGGTTTTCTCCTCATTTGAAGGCAAACAGGAGTTGGGCCCTTCAGACAGGAGCATCCATCCCTATCTCACTTTCTAAAAATAGGTGCCTTTCCAAAGGAAACCACTCCCCTAAAAAGTCTCAGATTCAGATGAAGCTCCCATCTTGCAGAGTTATGTTCCCATTTGCATCCAAACTCGGTGTCTGACACTTTATTTTTACAGTGCAACAGAGAGAAAATTTGCTTAGAAATAGCCTGACAAGAGAGGCTGGAATTGAGGAGCTTTACGGCCCATTTTTACTGGGTGATTCCACTTTTATCACGCAGGCATTTTCCTGAGCTGCCGTTACAATTGCCCATTGTTCTCTCTTCAGTTTTCACTGGGGCAAATCCCGGTGACCTCACAACTTTCCATCCCCACTCTGCACAGCCCCAAGAGGGGCATTTCCAGTGCCAAAAAACCTCAAAAAAGACACAAAGGCCTCATTCTTGTCTCTCTTGGGGCTCTGAACCCTTGAGCATAAAGACAATGTGGGGGAAGAATATTTCCAGGGAGGTGAGCACACGGAGACCCTTCCTGCTGTTCTCCCCATGCTCCAAACCCCTCAATCGCAGCTGGACCCCGGGAATCTCCCAGCACAGAGCAGGATCAGCGCTCCCAGAACTGCCCCATGGGGCGGCATTAAAGCCTTGCCCGGCCTGATTCCTCCTGCAGGGACTCTCTCCTGTTCCAGGCAGAGGGGCTCGGTTGTTTGCAATTTCCCTTTCAGGGTAAGACAATGATCACTGAAGGGGCTGGGGCATTTTCCAGCAGCTTCTCCGGGTGCTGCTGTGTTTGGGTTGGCGCTGGATTTCTCCCCAGTGCAGGCATCGACTTGATCCGAGGGGCTGGGGGCGGCTGTGTGCTCAAAGGGGGCTTTGGGTCGGAGCTGTAAGAAAACCTGGGAGGGACAGAGGTTTCCTTGGGGCTGGCTGCTCTCTGTGCACACCTGACGGGGGGAGGAGGAGCTGCCTGTTGTTTAAAGTCTCCTTTTTCTTCTGTGCTGTGTCTGGGCAGGACCCACACGTCTGGAATGCACCTTAAAACAGCCTTATCTCCAGAACCCATCATTACATGGCAGGTGCTGGAGCCTACTTGATTTTCTCATTTCTCTTCTGTTTCTTCTCCTCCTTTTTCCCTCCCCCTCCACCCCAGGGTAGGAATTTCTGAACCCCAACCAGGGAACCTCACACACCTGGACTCCACTCACAGCTCCAGCACAGGAAAGCAGTGGGAGGAAGAGCATGAAAAGCCACAACAGAGAGGCCATGGGCTAATCCATAATAACTTAAACTTGCACAGAAATGTAACATTAAATTCTCTTCTCATTTACTTGCCCTAGTCCATGATAAAGACACCTTGTTTCCCCAGCAGGGACTCTCCAGAGGTGGTGGCACTCAGCTGGAAGGATGATCTGGCTAAATTCTGTGTCCAAAAGTGCTAAAATGAACATTCACTGCCAGCTCTGCCATCACTTCAGTTCAGGGAGAGTTGCTGAACCTGCTCCAGCCCAGTCAGCCAGCCCACAGGGCTTAAACAGGACACCAGAGCTTTAACCTGGGCAAGAGGAGCCACAGAATGCCCCTGGCCCTGCTCACAGTGCAAAGCTGACACTCTCATCCTCTGACAACACCAACATGTCTTTGTTCAGAGCTCTGTAACTGCAAGGGTTGGTTTACAATCATTTCCACACTCTGAAAATGGTGAGTTTAAGCCATGTAGGAGCCTTTTCCACCTTTCTGTGCTGCATTTTTGTCCCATCAGAGCCTGGTGCTCAGCTTCTGCATTTATTAAAGCACCATTTGTGTGCCTGCAGCAAAGGGGAGTGAGTGCTGCAAAGCCAGGGCTGCTCTGACTTGGAATAATTTTCAGATCGAAGATTTGGGTGCAGGATGAGCATTTAGAGGCAAAACCCTCCAAAGTGCCACAGATCAGCACTGACTGCACCAGACCTGTTTGAGTTAAGTGCAAATGTTATTGCCAGAATCAGTCCCACAGAACTGCTCACCAGAGGAGGCTGAGCAGCAAAAGAAAGTCTCTCGAAGTCACTGATGGTTATTTTTGGTTATTTTCTGCTTTGACCTTGCCTTGCTGCACACCTGGGCTCTGAGATTTCTGTGAGGATGTTCCACAGCAGCAGGGAGGCAGAAGCTGCAGAGCCCCAGAGTCCCCAGAGCCCAGCCCAGCCCGGCAGCTCCAGGGTGGATTCGGGAGAGCAGAGCCTGGTGCTGTTCTGACTTGTGCAGCAACCACCCAGCGCAGGAAAGCCTCAGGATCAGAAATATGCAAAAATCCTGCAACTGTATTGCCTTTGCTGTGCCAGCCCTGAAAACACAGCCCCCAGTTATGCTTTCCGTGCTGGAAAACCCCAAAACCGCAGCGCACGCGGAGCCGCTGGAATGAATTAAAGGAGATTTATCCCTCAGACCTCTTGGGCTGGGGGAGCAGGGGGGCACAGAGCCCCATTTGGGAAGGGTTCAAGCACCTCAGAGTGTTTGCTGAGCACCCCACACCATCCCAGCCCAATCCAGACCACGGGGCTCTGGGAGTGTCCCCAACCACCTGGAATTGTCATGCCCGGAAATCCAAATTACACCCATGGTGGGGCAGGAGAGAAACCTGCTGCTTCCAAAGCCTCCTGGATTCCTCAGGTTTAATTATCTTACTTGTTCACTTCTGGGAGAAAAAAAAAAATCTGGCTCATAAAGTTACTTCAGGTCTATGTTTGAAACAATCCCAGGAATAAATGAATCAATGTAAGAAACTAAACATAGAGAGGCATTTTGGGTTTGTTTGATTCTTCAAGCTTGGAACAGTTCAGGAAATCTGCATAAATTATTTGAATAGAATTGCCGCTCAGCAAATTCCTGGAGTTTCACCTTTGTCTTTTTTACTCTGCCTCTCTTCTTTCCTGTACTGGACATTCAGGAATAAAAGCTGTTCTTACACCAAAGTGTGCAATGGCCACACATCCACTGACACTGGGCATCAATCTCACCCCAGAGGTGGGAGGCAGCGAAACTCTGCTTGTGCTGCCTGTGCAGAGGCTTTGGGGAGCTGGATTTAGCTTTATTTTTACAGCTGAAATGCAGAAAGAGAAATTCAAATCAGGGAAATGCAATAACATCTGAGCCTGCTGCTCATCAGCGCATCACCCCTTAAAGAGCAGAGCCCTTTATTAAAAAGGACATGTCTGATTAAAAAGATATGAAACAAAAGTGATTTTTAATTTTATTGGGGAGACAGAGTCATTGCCAGAGACAGCCCATGGCTACGTGTGATGATCGAGACGAGGGAGGGCAGCGAGGCACCAACACAAATATGGAGTTAATAACTTTTTTACTCTTAGGGAAAGTGCTGTTCAATTCCTGCTGCTCCAGGCGGGTGCAGCTTGAGTGGAAATTTAGAGAAATTACATCCACCTGCTTCCATCTCTTCCATCCAGGGCCAGATCTTCAGCCAGCGTAAATCAGTTTATCTGCATGCAGCCAGGCAGATTTATGCCAGCTGAAGACGTAGCCCCTGGTCTTGCACTTCACAGTAAGAAGCTTTAAAATACAAATGAGTGTGAACCCCTTAAAATATTCCCCACTCCTGGAACTCAGGAGGAAATCCAGACTTCCCAGAGTGCCTGGATCATCCCCCAGCCTGTGCTGCCCCTGGGGTGATCGATGGCAGGATCCAAAGGTTCAGCCACAAAGAAGCCCCAGGCAGAGGCCGGCCATGAAAATCCCTGCAGAGCTCCAGGCTGATTTTCTACTTCCTCCTTCTGGAAGAGATCTGGGATAATTCCCTCAAATGGACTCAGATAGAGGAGCTCAGACAGGGCAGGGAGGTGTCAGGTGAAGCTCTGAGGCCACCCTGGCACACACACACACACCAGGAGGGGATCTGTGCCCATCCTGTCCCAGCCACAGTCACAGGATGGAGGTGCAGGATGGTTTGGGCTGCAAGGAGCCCCAGGCACCACCTGGTCCCAGCCCCCTGGCAGTCCCAGCATAGACATTGTGTCTGAGCCATGTTTCCAAGAAGTGCCTTGAGGACAGACACCCTTAAAGGCAGGACAGGGCCAGGCTCGCTCAGCCCTGGCTCTGGTTCGGCTTTCAGCAGCAAAGGAGGAGTTCTGGGTTTTGCTCTGCTCGCAGGGGAGTGAGCCTTGGTTGGTTTTTTTCTGGGAACACTAAGAGATGTCTGCAAAATCACTTTCTGCCCATTCGAGTCAAGATAAATCACTCGTCTCTAGAGCAGTTAGTGCAGACTTTTCCACTGTTCATGAACTGAAGTCAACAAAAAAAATTACTTTCTAACTGTGTAACAGCTTTCAGTCTTGGCTGAATGAGACACATTCCCTAAAGTAGCACCTATGTTTATATTTAACACTGATTTCTTACACATCCAAAAATGCCCTCTCAGAACATGAAAATACAAGATAACATCAGGGAAGGCAACCAAACACCTCCTCACTCAATCATTAACAGAACAATGCCAGACTGGGATTCTGCAGAAAGCCCCTCTACATCAGCTCTGCAAAAAGCCAGAATGTAAAACAAGGTCTCCTGTGGTAGGGATTTTGCTGAGAGTTAGAAATCTTCAATTTTTAAAGAGGCAGAGGGATCCAAATCAAAATTGAGCTGCCTCTCCTCCTCCTCCATCTCATTATAGTTGTCATCATCAAAAATCCGAGCCGAGATGGCACCTCAGCCAGGAGAGCCCGGGAATGATGCTGCACGGTGAATAATGCAGGAGAACATCCAGCACAGCAGCTGCCTCGTGGTGCTGCTGGCAGGTGGGAACAGCCCAGCAGCTGCACAGCACCTCACAGCCCTTCCTCTTCTTTTCTCCAAGGTGTGGTCAGAGCTCCTGAGGTTGGCACTGTCCTGCTGGGCAGAGGGGGAAGGCAGGAGAGGTTCGGAGAGGTTCGGAGAGGAGAGGTTCGGAGAGGAGAGGTTCGGAGAGGAGAGGTTCGGAGAGGAGAG
>JAWWEY010000108.1:5904216-5914663 GCA_035582745.1 Loriotus luctuosus
TCTGGAGAGGAGAGGAGAGGAGAGGAGAGGAGAGGAGAGGAGAGGAGAGGAGAGGAACCAGCAGTCCCCGGGCAGCAGCTCTGCCCCTACCCAGCCTGGCCCATGGAGCACCCAAGACAACCTTGGCTTCCACCACGTGCTCAGGGCCTTGCCAGGAGTTTTTTATTGTCCCAGCTACCCCAGGCTGGCTCTGGTGTTACCCTGGTGCTGTTTCTAACCTGGTTCTGTCTCCTCAGAACTCGCCGCCCGTGGGGATGTGTGGCACTCACTGCTGGGCTTCACCTCCCCTGTGCTCTCCAGGCGGGATGTTCAGGTGGGATGCAGCACATGGGGCCTCTCTTTGACTGCAGCTTCAAAGGCCCCAAGAGAAGGGGATTTTGCCTTTGGAGGTGTCACTTACAGACACAGAAACAGAAATTATGGGTTGTTCCCTTCAAAGCTTTGGATTCCAGACTGTGTCACGCAGCTGCCCCGTGCACGTCCCTGAACTCAGCCAGGGCTCACTTGGCCAGAGGAATGGAGCCTCAAATTGCAAATTATTTCTCTAAACCCCATTTAAAAGGCCGTGGGTGTTACTTTAACACACCCCAGCAAAACCAAGGTGCATGCACACAAACATTTGACACGCAGGGCAGAGTCTGGATGGCCCCAGCTTTGCAGGAACCCAAAAGTGGCACCAGCCGACCCCAGGCAGGCTCCCCTCGCAGCTGAAGCTGTTTTCCATGGATGTGAGCGGGCACTGCGGCCAGCAGAGCTCACGGAGGCTCTGCCAGCCTCGAGAGCATCCCCAACAAGTCGAGGCAGCCCCGAGCGGCAGGAGCCGGGGCAGGGAGCGTTCCCAAAGGCGGGGCCCGGCCCCGGCTGGAATTGCTGCTCAGATAAGCCGGCGTGTTCCTTCTTGTCGGGCAGGGAAGGGCTCGGGCTGCTCCCAGCGCTCCGAGCCGAGCACAAAGGCCAGGAATGAGGTGACAGAGCCCCGCGGAGCCCCGGGCGTGCTGGAACAGCTCCGCGGCTCGCAGGAAGGGCTCCGAGCATCCCCGGAGGCTGGGCAGGGAGCACAGGCATCCCGGGCTGGGCACCGCGGGCAGGGGTCAGGGAAGGGCTGGGCTGGACCAGAATCTGGGCTATGGAATCACAGAGTGGTTTGTGTTGGGAGCACCTTAAATCTCATCTCATCCCAGCCCCTCACCTTTCACTGTCCCAGGTCTCTAGGCAGTAAAAACACGAAAAGAGCCCCAAAGCAGAAAACAAACTTAGTATTTTCAGCTCATTCATCACAAAATAAATCATCTCACAAAAAAAACCAAATCCCCACCGCTTAGCATTATCAGGAAGTGGATTCAAGAAAGGCCAGAAAGGTATGAAAAAGCCTCCAGAAGCCAAGGATACACATCCAAATTAAGCCCAAGTTTTGCCCTGCTACATTTTGAAACTCAGCTTTGTCAGCACTTGCAGTGTTGTGAGGAGGGAGCCAGGAGCTCTCTGGTGTTTTTGGGATCACACACACACTCAGGAGCAGCGATTGCACAAGCCCAGGGCAGCCACACTCAACATTGCACAAGAAACCCGCAGTTCCCCCAGAGTGCCCAGGCTGGCACGAGCACAGAGCCACCCTGCTCTGTCCAGTGCTGCTTTCCTGAAAGCTGAGGGAGGAACAGTTTCCTGCAATCAGGGAATCTGTCACTGAAGGAATCTGTCACTGAAGGAATCTGTCACTAAAGGAATCTGTCACTGAACCCCTCAGTGCAGAGGGCAGAGCCAAGCTCGCACTCTGCCACGTCTGTGCTCCACCAAGGAAGCAAAGCCAAGGTTGGGGTCCACAGATTCCTTGGAAAACAAGTTATCCTGTCCCCCACCTGCAGAGTTATCAGGCTCTTTTAAATGTCTGTGATTGCAGAATGTAATTTTTTAGCATTGTTTTGAACTCCAGAGCAGAGGGAGGAACGTTACCCCCACATCTTTCAGGAAAGAGTTTCTGTGTAATTTAATTTCACTGTACATTTCTGCAGCATCAGTAACAGAGATCTCTGCAGACATTTATCTGTGCCTGTGACTCACTTATATCAGCTGCCTCATGCATTCCCTCCTCAGCCCTGAACTTCTGCCATCAGGTTTTTCCTTTGCTTGGGAGCATGGGAAGCAAAATTCCAGCCCAGGACGAGGCAAACAGGGCTCCTAAAACCCAGCTGTGCACGGAGGCAGAGACCTCCAGCGATCTGCATGCTAAAGCAATGCTAAATGTTTCTTTCAGGGCATTAAAATTCACAGAGTAATCAGAAATTTCATCTCCTTTGCTTAAAAGTTCATTCCCCGTGAGGGCAGATGCTGAGACTTTTTTCTTGCTCTTTTTTTTTTTCTTTTGCAAACATTAAACTGAGAAATACACTCCTTAGCAATGCTCTGGTGGCTTTAGACCACATACATCAGCTTAAAAGGTTTATTTTTAAATGACTGTTGCATTAGTTTTGTCAGCAGGGTGATTCATTCTGCCTCCTCCCCATCCCAGCCAGCTCCCAGAGCCGAGGGTGGGCACAGCGAGGGGTTAATCCTGCCCTGGCTGGGGACTGCAGAGCTGACTTTGCCTGATGTCTGCAGCAGGTGGGTCTGCAAGATGCATCTCTGCACAAATATCTTTGTTAATCAGGATTAGACAGAGTTTACAGGTAAAACTCCCTGACAGCAATGAGCTGCCCAGCCAAACACACTGCTAGGATTGTTGGTCTGATCAGTGACCCTGTGGTTGGGGGAAACCATCTTCAAAAGTTCTATTCCACTGCAGAAATCCAGGAATTACTGTAAATCTCAGTTCTTGACCTCTTGCAGACGCAGAAAGCACAGGTAACCCTCCAGTAATTAAAACACAGCCACTGTGTCTGATCTTCAAAGGCAGAGCAGGCCTGGCTCCCTCCAGAGCCTTGGGATACTGCTGTACAATTAAGGCATAAATCAATCTCTAATTATTTCCTTTGAAGGCTGTTTAAGGCCTTCCCCTGTGCCAGCCCCTTTGGAAAGGCTGAGCAGGGATGGGGCAGCAGCTGCTGGGTCTCCTCCTCCCCAGGAGCCCTGCAGAGCCCGAGCCAGGGCAGGGCCCTGCCCAGCCCTGCTGCTGGGACAGGAATTCACCATCCTCATCCTCGCAGGGAGGAGCAGTTGGCACAGGGGCTCCTCATTGTCTTCCCAAGGAGCTTCATCTCCAGCTTTGTTCACTTGAGCAGCACAACTGCATCCTGCCACCTGCACCAGCCCCGGGCTTGGCACTGCCTGAACGCTCCAATTTATTCACTTTTTCCGTTGTTCCAAGAAAAAATAATCATTTTATCTCCACCACAAACCTGCATCACACCAGCACTGCTTGGGGGCTGTTGCTTTCCCAGGGACTGAAAGAGCAGAAGAGCCCATTTTAGCTACACTTAGAGGCTGTGCTGCCTTCTCTTGCCTGGTTTATCACCTCAGGATTTGGCTGGTGAATCACAGAGTGAATCATGGGGTTGTTAAGGCTGAAAAAGACCATTAAGAGCAGCAAGTCCAACATCAGCCCAGCGCCAGCACTAGGCCATGTCCTTGAGAGCCACATCCACACCTTTAGAACAATTCCAGAGATGGGGACTCCACCACTTGGACAAAAGGATTCCAAAGCCTCCAAGCCAAAAATCTTAATTTTGCAGCACGTGTTTCTTGCTATTGCCAGGACAAGCCGTGTGAGAGCAGAGAGAGGAGCAGCTGAGGGGAGGGACTGGCTGGGAAGAGCTCTGCTCCCACAGCTGCCCCGGCCAGGCTGCAGCCCCAGCACAGCCTGCTGCGGCAGGGCAGGAGGCAGGGGGTGCTCCAGGATCAAACAGCAGCTCTGGTTCCACTTCAGGAAGGCCCCGAGGGGCTGCTTTGCCTTTCATGCCTGTGGGAGAGGGAGCAGTGCCGGGGAGGGGGCAGGAAGGGCTGAGCCCAGCCAGGGAAGGCAGGGAAATCAAACAGCAGGGCTCCGTGGTGCCCCTCTCTGGCATGGGCACAGCAGCAATGCACACTCTGGGGCTCTGTCCAGCCCTCACTCCCATGGAGCAGCTGCTCTATAAATACATTTTGCACAACCATAAACTTTTGAGGCAAACGGTGAAAAAACCTCAAGTGATTCTTCTCCAGCTGCTCGTGGACTGGATTTACAGTGGGCAGTTGCAGGAGACGTGGCCCTGAGCTTCCCTGGGCCGTGTTTGATGTCTCAGACCTCCAGACCCAGTAAATTGATCCCATTTATGGGACAAATTTGGAGGTCAGAGCTGACAAAGCTTCAAGACCACACAGGTTTGCTCCTGGGGAGCCAAGGGCTGGAATGTGCCTCGCAGAGCCTGCAGGGCAGAGCCTCCATCCCCTGACACGTTTCCATCAGCAGGGCTGGGCTTTGCAGCAGCACTTCTATGATGTGCTGGCAGCTTTTCCCACCTAACGGGGACGTGTTGAAAGTTTAAAGGAAGGGGTAGTTGACATAATTGGGTATTATGGAACAACAGGACATTCCTGCAGCTCCCCGTGCCCCAGCCAGTCCCTCCCTGTCTGTCCTTGACAGCAGCAGCTGTAAACTTTAAAGGTATTTGTTATTTTCCAGTAGGAGATAAAACAAATAAAAGGACAGATTTGTATCTGAAAGAACAACAGTCCTGGCTTCAAACTGTGCAGAGTGAAAATTGTGGCAGGTTTGGCTCTCGGTTTCACAGAGCCCTGAGAAAATAAAAGCAGGCAATGAACACTGATAACCTTCAGTTCTTATTTGTCACATGAAAAACACTGACTTCCTTTTCTCTGAAGGTGCTGCAGGAGCCACATTTATAGAGTGATGTTCTCACCTCTGTGCTTGAAACATGTGGGCAAAAATCAGAGATTTTCATTCCTGACTGTGGGCACTTGTGTTAGAAACTGCTGCTCAGGGTAAGTCAGTACAGCCCAAATTAAAGCAGCAAACCTTGTGACCTGTGTCACTGCTAAAGCAGCCTGGCTTTAGAAACTCCAATTTACCCAATAAACAAAAGGAAAATCACGACTTGTGTGCAGTGGAAAAGAGCGTGGAAGAACAGGAGTACACTGTAAGCACTACAGAAACAAGACAAAAAACAGTGAGGTTTGATTTTTTTGTTATTTAGTTATTTACACCCTCCTCCACTGGAAGGGCAAACCAACTGGAATATTTCCCTTTGTGCAGATGAGCAGACCTAGAGGATCCAGAGCTCTGCCTCCCAGGATGGTTTGGCTAAAGGCAAAGGGCACCTCGAGCCTGGCAGGAAACCCTCCTGTGCCCACCCTGCAGGGCAGCCCCAGTGCCAGCCAGGGGTGGGCACCTCCTGCCAAAGGAGGGCAGAGATAAAGGGACAAGGAAAGAAGGGGCTCCAGAGATTCGCAGGATGCACCAAGTGAGTCCCACTATAAATGGGATTCCTTAGAGCTGGAATGAACACCAGGGCACGGAGGCCCTTGGACAGAGCATCCCTGCACTTCCCAGAGTCCTCCTCTCTGAATTCTTTACAGGTTTATACCCCAAAGGCAGGTTCTGCCACCTGAATGATGAGTTTACAGGGGTTACATCACAGTCCCTATCTCAGCACTCATGGGGCACTCAAGAGCCAACACAATTCCCATTTCTTTAACAGCTTTGGAAAAGTAAAACGAAATATTTCTTGTACGGAGAGGTGAGTTTAAAAAAAGGTCAATTGATGGGGCAAGAATTAAAGTGGACACCTTGGAAAGGTTCTCCCACACTTTGGATGAACGCTGGGTTTATGAGCAAGCCCTGGGAACACGGGATGGGGAGCAGCAGGGCAGGCTGCAGTTTTGGGGCCGTTTGGGAGGTTTGGGAGCGCGGGGCGGGCCGGGCCGGGCAGGGAGGAGCGCGGAGCTCCATTGGCTGCGGCCGCAGGTGAGCGCGGGGATAAAGCCGCACCTGCGGCCCCGGGAGGGGCCGGGCTGGGACCGCGCCGTGCCGGGCCCCCGCCCCCGGCTCTGCTCCAAGCACAGCCCGAGCCCCCGGCCCCTCACTCACTAACCCACCGCCCCAGTTCAGTCCCTCCTGTCCCCAACCTGGTTTTGTTGTTTTGGCTGGAGCTCAGCGCTGCGGGACGGGATTGGGAGCTGCCCAGCAGAGCCAGGTGAGTGAGCGACCCTCAGCCACGTGTGCGGAGGGCTCGGGGACACCTGGGGCAGGGGCGTGCCCGGGAGCCAGCTGGGCAGGGATGGGGACGGGGGAGACAGGCACAGGATGCTCTAACGAGCTGTCCCAATTAACCCTGCTCCTGTGGCAGGAGCGCAGCTCCTTCCCTACAAACACCAAGGAGCTGCCCGTGGCCGTGGGGCAGCAGAGGCCAGGATGTGGTTTCTGAAAGGAAAAATGAGAACTTCTTAAGCAGTTCCTGGGATATTTTAAGTTGTAGTACAGATATTGAAAGTTGCAGTTGATGGTACGTGGGGAGATGTTCCCCAAAGCAGCAAGAATGTGGAGGCTGGTGCTGTTTGAGAACGCTCAGGTTCAATCACAACCTGTGCAGTTGCTCCGGACTTGCAACAAATACCAGACCTGAGCTGCTGTCCAGGCCATCATTTGTAAGGATTTGACTTATTTTCAATCGGTTGACTCTTCTCTTGATTTTCTATGTGAATCACTTAAAATTGTTCCCTATCCAGTGGTATCCTAAGAAGTGAAATATTTGGCAAACAGTCACACTTGGTAGTTTGCCTTATGGAGTCAATTTTAACCTGCTTTAGTTTGAGTTTGCCAAGGTCCAAAGTCATTGTGGTGTGGTGCTGTGGGATGCTGAAGCTCACTTTGGGTGAGCTCCCTCCTGGTCTCTGGGATCAGAGGGACTGGGGGCTCAGGCTGCACCTGCCCCTTTCTGTGCATCTCTTGTTTGTGTTGGCTGTTGAGTTCCAGCAGAAGTGTCCAAAGGCCTTCTCTCGCTTTCCAAGAGAGAATCAGGAGCTTTGACCTCAGTGCTGCTGAACAATCAGGTTCCTCTCCATGTGCAACACAAGGGGTAAAGCCAATTTCAAATGTAATTGATTCTTATGGGGTAAAACTTCCTTAAAAACCAAGAGAAATTTCCCTTTTGAAAGAAATAGCAGCCAACTGCAAGGAAAACATTTGGAGAAGCGTGAAGGTTATGCCTGAGAAAGGCAGGAAAAAATGGAACCCCCTGAATGAGCAGGAGCAGCCCAAAGGCTCTTGTTGGGCACACCTGGATGGGGCTGGGGCTGAGCCCCTACAGGGACAGAAATGATTTTGTATTTTCTCTCCAGGATGGGGAGCTCCTGACACTTCTCAGAGCAGGCAGGGCATGGCACTGAATTTCCCGAGTTTGCCATCCCTGGGGTGAAGGCAGAGCCCTTTCAGTGCAGCCAATGCTCAGAGCATCTGCCTTGGGTCCCCCACAGACAAAGGAACACAGAAATGTTTGCTCACTTTAAAGTTCAGGGAAGTCCAGCAGAAGTTTGCCTGACCTTTAGTTGAAGGTTTGCCCCTCTGAGGATGCAGCAGACCTTTGCTGCTGTTCAGGTGAAGCTGCAGCCTGACCCCCAACACTTCTCCCCAGCAAAAATCAAACATCAAGGGGTATCGCATGAAAATTTCAAAAACCCAACTTCCCACACTTTAAATTGGCTGTTCAGGAGTGAGGGGAGCCGTTGGAGGGGGAGCTGGTATTTCAGGTTTTTATTAGCATTGATTTAATGTGCGATTTCGCTGATGAGCGCTTTGATTTAATGATGTGAGCTGCTCCCTGCGCCGGGCTCCGAGGGGTTAATGCCCCGCAGCTCAGCAGAGGCATTTGCGGGGTGAGCCCGTCCTGACTTGCCTGCTAAAAGGCGTTTCAAACGAGGCAGGATTGCACAGAGGAATTTCGGTTGATGGGTTCCTGCCTCGGCCACCCTTTCTCAGGGCTTACCCAAAGTTCCGACAAGTCCTGACACAGCCGGGGAGAGGCGCAGCTCTGCTTTAACAGCGAGAGAGAAACACCCCGAACTGTTTGTTCTGCTAAAGCGTCCCTCAGCACCTCCGCACCGGGGTTTGTGGGCTGGGTTTTTGGTTGGTTTGGGGTTTTTTTAAATTCAAGTGCAGGCAAAGGTTTCAGTTCGCCTTCCAGGCAAGTTTTGCGCCCTCACCTCTCTTTTCCCAAGCAAATTAAAATTGGAAATCTGAAGTTCTCCAAGTGCGTGGGAGACTTGCCAAAAGCCAGAGCCGGACCCTCCTGAGAGCCCCGGGTTTCCCAGGCACTGAGGAGGAAGGAGCTGGGACCTTCCTTTGGCACAGCCACCCAAACTGGAAACACCATTTGCAATTCCTTGCTGGGATGTGGAGCATTTCCATTTCATTCATGGGATTTGTGTGTTTTGATGTAGATTTGTTTTGGTGATTGTGGTTCTTTAGAGGAGAAGCAACATGCAATGCTAAGGATATGCATTATATTCTGATTTATTAATTTTATAGATAAAACTATTTTGTCTACAAGGTAAAATATTTAAACCTATAATCAGATTCCTTCGCAGGAATCTCAGAAATATCTTTACTGCACAGATGAAGGGATGGGTTGGACTTTGATGGGGGAATATTCCTAATAGCCTTAATTTTCATTATTTTTGTTTCTTTCACAGATGGGAAGCTCTCAGGAGGAGGCTGCACACCTTTCAGAGGGTTTTTAACTATTCAAAACTTGAGGGTGCCCCAGGGCAGTCCCATGAAATCCAGGATCCATCTCCCAGAAGAGACAGGGGCAGCCTGGCTGGGACAGGGGCTGAGTTCCCTGCTCTGTCCGGGCTTCACGAGGGGAGCAAACCCCAATTCCACATCCTGTGGGGCCGGCATTAATGGGATTATCTGTCCCCTATCTCGGCTAAAGGGAAGCAGTACGTTAACACACTCCCAGGATGGCCAGAGGTCTTTAAAAAGCTCCAGCACTTTAAGGGAAAATCGCCTCCAGGCATTCCTTGGGTTTGTAAATTCAGGGTTTAAGGCCGAAGGGACCCTGGCCATTATCTGGTCGCACCTCCCTTGTAAAACCATAAAAGAGAACAAACCCGCCTTGAGCATGTAATTTGCAGAAGCTCCTGGTGGCTGGAGGGCCTTCAGTGGATGGAGAGCTGCCACATCCCACGAGGAACGGGCCAAAGTGGCCGCTGAGTTCCAGGCTGAATCCAGAGGTGAACACCAGGGATGTGTGGGGGGAGGAAAAGGCGGATTTCAGCCCAGAGAGCCCTCCAAGCTCCGAGTTCACACCTGCACACACACCTGACCAGCCGGGCTCCCCTGACACCCCCAAACACCCCAAAGCCCGTCCCTGCTCCGAGGGCAGTGAGGAAGGACATCCATGGGTTCTGTTGTCCTTCATTCCACCGGAGTCTGTCTCGTAGCTAACCAGATTTCAGTGGAGTGAAGCACAAGAGGCATGGAGCTGAGCCAGCGTCCAGGAGCTGCTGCCCTGCACAGGGGACACCCTGGAAATGGGCTGCACCAGCAGAGAGCACGCTGCAAAGAGAGGAGAGGAGCAGCACGAGGAGCTCTGCAGTGACCCCAGCGCCTCCTGAAAACCTCCAGTAAGCGCCCTCTGCCAGCATGTGCTTCCTTTCTGCATAATGGGTAAAGATTAAAAGTCTACAAAATCCACAAGCTGCTTTCTGGAAGGTTTAAATACCTTATTAGCAGGAAATGAAACCCTAAAGTGGATAAATGAGCTGTGTAACCTCATCCCTTTCAGTCATCTTCCTTCCAGGATGGGACAGCCAGGGAAGAAACCAGAAACTAACCTTGCTTCAGTGCACTTGCACCAGTGCATTCCCTCAAAAATCTCTCCCTCCAGAATCCCCAGTTGTGCCTGCTTCCCTCCCCTGCCACACCACCTTCAGAACCTGTAAAAACTCCATTAATATTTTAGACTCATTTATTTTGTAATAAAATTAATGTAAATAAGATGGAAGTTGAGGGAGAACTCGGATTTTTCAGGCTGAGCACAGGATAGATCTTTCAAGGTGTCAGTGTAAATTCCTTGAAGGTTAATGCAGTTAAACATATTTGATGCATAAATGTGTCACATCTAACGCTAATCATTCACCGGTTGTAATTGCCTTTTCAAAGTCTTCACCTCCCTGAGACAAATGCAAAAAAAAATGAGATCTGGCAAATTTAAAACAAAAAAACAAATAATGTCTCACTCCCATCAGGATGTATTATTCGCCTTGATAGATTTAGCAGCAGATTTCAGGAATTTATTGTCCTGTATTATTTCTCAGCTGCCTGCCCCTTCTCTCTGTTTGGAAAAGCAGAATTCAGGAACCTCTTGCTGATGGTTTTTCCTACAGGCCCAGGAGGCTTTGCTCCCTGCACAGCCACAGCCCTCAGCTCCCCCTGCCCTGGTGCTGAGCTCTCAGCAGTGCCAGTCTCTGTGTTCATTCCCAGAGCCTTTCCTGGTGCTGAGCTCTCAGCAGT
>JAWWEY010000108.1:5914763-5934153 GCA_035582745.1 Loriotus luctuosus
TGTTCATTCCCAGAGCCTTTCCTGGTGCTGAGCTCTCCCTCTCAGCAGTGCCAGTCTCTGTGTTCATTCCCAGAGCCATTCCTGGCTCAATGTCTCACAAACCAGGTTTCCCTGCTCAGTGCTCAGCTCACCCTCGAGTTCAAACCAAGCCATTCCAGCTGCAGCCCAGAGCACAGGAGGTTTGCAAATGGGACTCTGGCCAGCCCTGCCCTGGTGCAGTTTTCTGTGCTTTCTTGTCCATCTAATCCTTCATCTCTTGAAATTCATCACCACCAAAACCAGCCCTGGGAGCTTTTCATAGAATGGTTTGGTTTGGAAGGGATCTTCAAGGGTGTGCCATTCCAGCCCCTTCCAGCATCCCAGGCTGCTCAGAGAATCCAACCCAGCCCTTAACACCTCCTGTTCCCTCAGAGCCTCTGAGAGCTCAGCACACCACTCTTTGCAGCTCTGGTGGTGGCTGACAAGGACACTGGGAAGAATTTGGAGGTTTTTTTCCTTTGTTATCCTTCCAGCAAAACCAGGAGTCCGAGTGCACCGGGGTAAGTCTCACACGTCAAGCACAAGTGGATGAAAACCACCCAGCTTTGTGTATTTACCAACTAAAATCAATAAAACAAGGGGTCCTGCCTTGCCCAGATGTGGAGGGAAGAATTCTGTGGTTGTGCTGAAGATCCATTGGAGCACAATTTGCCTTCCCACCCTTCCTGAGCTGCCCAGCCTCCCTCTGCAGGGCAGGAGAGGCCAGGGGATGAGGACACAAATAAATCTGGGTATTAAAGACGTGCTGGGGACATTTACAGCACCACAAGGCACACATTACTCATCCATTTGTTCTCTTTTCCTGTGTGAAGGACACTTTGGGTAGCAGCTTCCATCCAGTGAAGCAAGGCACATAACGAGGCAGCAGCCAGGCTGGCAGAGCTGCTCAGAGCCTGGACAAGGCTCTGTCAGCTCGGGCTGAGTTAGCAGAGCTCCCTTCAAGCTGACAGGTGCTGTGTAAATGCGAGCTCGTTATCAAAGCAACCACGGCTTGCTGCTCGCACTGATGGAGCACCAGAGACAAGAGAAACCCTCCAGTCACTCTGAGCAATGTCTGCAGTCAGACTGAGCATTCCCGGGCCTTGGGGAGCAGCTGGTGATACAGATCTGGCAGCTCAGACAGGGGAAGGCTCCTCTCGGGGGACAGCAGTGACAGCAGGGCCCGGCAGGCAACAAGGGCCAGCAGCAGGGGCTGCTCCAGCACCGGGCAGCTCCTGGGGCACCTCACCCCAAGTGTGCTGTCCTGGGGTACCTCATCCCAGTGCCATCTCCTGGGGCACCTCACCCAGTGCCCTGTCCTGGGGCACCTCACCCCAGTGCCCTCTCCTGGGGCACCTCACCCCGGTGCTCCTGGGGACACCAAGCCCTGAATGATTTCTGCCACTGCAGCTCAGTGAGGGAGGGCTGGAGAATCCCAGACAGGGCTGGATTTGCAAGGAGGATTTCCCTTTCCTGGGGAGGCTGTGTGCAGGTCCTTGGCTGTACTGAGGGGCATGAAAGCCTTCAGGCACAGCTACCTCTGCTGTGTTGGAGGAAAAGAATCACACAAAAAATCACACAAATAAGAACACAAATAATAACACAAAGAATAGCATTAATAACGCAAAGAATAACACAAATAGTAACAGTAATAATAACATAAATAATAACACAAAGAATAATGCAAATAATAACATAAATAATAATGTAAATAATAACACAAAGAATAACACAAATAATAACCCAAATAACCCCGAGCAGGGCAGTTCCCACTCCAGGTTCACTGCCTGGGCAGCACAACAGCAGCGAGTGCTCACCCTCTGCAGCCTCCTGGGAAAATCTGAACTGTCAGGAGCTGAAGGATGCCTGCAACAGCACAAACCCAGGCTGATTGCAGCAGAATATCTGTCCTTCCTGAGCATTCCCCAAAGGGAACAAGGTGAGGAATTACACTGCTAAGCCCAGGGAGACACAGTGCTGAAAAAGCCACGAGTTTTCAGCTTTTTTAACGGTTACATCTCCGTGTTGTGCCTCACTGCCTCACTTAAAGCCAGTTTTGATTGAGGAGACAGCCAGGCCTCCACCAGCATTTCACTATAAACCTCCAGCCCCTCGAGCTGCTCATAAACGCTGCCTTGCCTGGTGTTAACTGAGCCCAGCTCAGAAGCAGAGGGGAGGTTTGGATGAGAGGCCCTTCAGAAACCCTTTACAAATGTAGATTTGATTGACTGACTGATTGAACTTAATTGCAGACATTCTCTTAATTGTACACTTAATTACTGACACTGTGTCAAAAGATTTCTGCTGCAGCACCTGGAGGACAACCTTGCAAGTGCCAGTCGGAGCCAGCTGCACCGGGCACGGGGAGGTGCCACAGCTTGGAAGGGGGGGAAGAATCATAATATTTTAATAATATACAATTAGGGTTGCACCCTCCCTCCAACGGGCTGTGCACATGCACACAATCCCAGGCCGTGCCTGGGAGCAGAACAGGAACAAAGGCTGGGTAATGACAGCCTGGTGGCAGTGCCACCCTCTGCGAGCATCCCCGGCACGGACACAGCGAGGGCACGGTGCCAGCGGGGCGGCAGCGCTGCCACAGCTGCAGGGCACCCCAAATATGGGGCTCTGGGAGGGGATGGGGCACCACAAATGTGGGGCTCTGGGAGGGGATGGGGCACCCCAAGTGTGGGGCTCTGGGAGGGGATGGAGAGCAGAACCCCAAATGTGGAGCTCTGGGTGAGCATGGTGTGCAGAACCCCAAATGTGGGAGCTCTCAGTGGGAATGGGGAACACCCAAAGGTGGGGCTCTGGGTGGGGATGGGGTGCAGAACCCCAAATGTGGAGCTCTGGGTGGGAATGGGGAACACCCAAATGTGGGAGCTCTCAGTGGGAATGGGGAGCAGAACCCCAAATGTGGAGCTCTGGGTGGGAATGGAGAGCAGAACAAATGTGGAGCTCTGGGTGGGAATGGAGAGCAGAACCCCAAATGTGGGAGCTCTCAGTGGGAATGGGGAGCAGAACCAATGTGGGGATGCCACACCCTCTGTGTAGGCATGGGGAGCAGTACAAGGAACAAACACCCATGGGGTTTGTTTTGGGGTTCAAACCCTCAGATCCTCAGCAGCACTTTGGGGTCACTGCAGGTGTCCCTGTGAGGCAAAGGGGACAGCAGGGATCCCCCCTGCCATCAGAAGTGGCTGCAGCAGCTCTGAGTGTTCTCCTTCACTTTCCAACAGCAAAAGGAGCCTCTTAGTGAATGCCACACCCCAAAATCAGAGGACACCAAAACTCCAAGCCAAGCAGCAGAGAAGACTGGAAGTGTTTTACACCCACGGAACTGCAATTTGCTGGAAACACCTGGAGCCTCGTTAATTTACCTGTGACATGTTGCCATACTTAATTGCCTTTGACAATTAGTAACATTTCAACACCTCCTTTAATGGCCCAATTATGGGAACACTTGTCTTCCATGCAGCAGATAGAGGAAAATAGATGGGTGAATCTCCAATGCAAAGTTCCTCTGCAGGTGTTTTAATGAAGAACTCAGAAAACAAACCCCAGGAGGCCTCTGGGCCGTGCTTTGGTGACACAGGAGCTGTGTGTGCCCAGCTCTGGCCCTCGGGGCTGGCACAGCCCCTCACCATCATCATCATCAGTGCAGGGTTCATTACAGAGAGCACACTCGGGCTTTGATTCCCTCTCTCTGCTAACAGAGAGCATCCTCTGGTATCAAACCCTGCCCCCAGAGCAGGGCAGGCACAGGGGAGCACAGAGCCTCTCCTGGCTCACAAACTCCTGCCTGCCTGTGAATGTCAGCCAGAACAAACCTCTGCAGGGCTGCCTGGCCCGGGCACTGCAGGCTGGCCCTGCCCAGTGAGCCACGGGGAGCTCCTCATGGCTCTGCAGGCTGGGCACAAACGGATTGAACAGCTCTGCTGGCTGGGCACAAACTGGGATTGAACAGCTCTGCTGGGCACAAACTGGGATTGAACAGCTCTGCTGGGCACGAACGGATTGAACAACTCTGCAGGCTGGGCACAAACTGGGGTTGAACAGCTCTGCTGGGCACAAACTGGGATTGAACAGCTCTGCTGGGCACAAACTGGGATTGAACAACTCTGCAGGCTGGGCACAAACGGATTGAACAGCTCTGCTGGGCACAAACTGGGATTGAACAACTCTGCAGGCTGGGCACAAACGGATTGAACAACTCTGCAGGCTGGGCACAAACTGGGATTGAACAGCTCTGCTGGGCACAAACGGATTGAACAGCTCTGCAGGCTGGGCACAAACTGGGATTGAACAGCTCTGCTGGGCACAAACTGGGATTGAACAGCTCTGCAGGCTGGGCACAAACGGATTGAACAGCTCCTCTGGGCAGCAGGGACTGGGGCAGCCTTGCTGCTGCTGCAATGGGAACAGCCCCTGCTGTACTCACACAGAGCTCACAACAATCCCTCCTCTGCCTTCCCTTTGTGACAGCAGCTCCTCAATTACCCGGATCAGGCTGGAATCCTGTGCTGACCGCTTTGTCCTCTCCCTGCAGCTCGTGGAGCAGGAGCAGCTCTGAAGAAAGCTCCCCAGCCCCAAAGCTGCTCCAAAGTGGCTCCTCCAGGAGAGCAGGTGGAGTCTCACCGCTGGCTGGAGTTTATGAATAAAACAATGTTTTATTAAACTGCTGTTACATTTTGATTGAACAGCGTTTGGACTACAGAGGAGCAGACATATTCCTGAAAGTAATTGGTTTTCCACATCTGCTTTCCTTTCTAATTGGACTAATTACTTCAGTGTAGGATCATGTTCACTACTCTCCAGAAAGCAAGAAACCTTGATTTACAGTGAGAAGAGCAGCAATTAGAGAGAATTAATTCATACGGCAACATCTAAATAAATCATATTATGAGAAGACAGCAATGTAATTATTGTGACTGGTGACTCCCTTGTGGAGAAACATCATCCTTAAGCTGAAATCGAGCAGCTCAGTCCTCTGAGGAATCCACCCCTCTCCTCGGGTTGCACGGAGCGTGTAGTGCTGATTTTCAGACCTAATTGAGGTGCACTGTCACAAGCAATAGGCTCTAACACTCCTCAGGCAGTGAGGAGCAGCAATCCCATCCCTGACAGGCCGTGTGTGTGCTCGGGATGCAGGGATGCTCATGGAGAGCAGTGCCAGCAGAGGTGCAGCAATCTCATCCCTGACAGGCCGTGTTTGTGCTCAGGATGCAGGGATGGATGCTCACAGAGAGCAGTGCCAGCAGAGGTGCAGTGATCCCATCCCTGGCAGGCCGTGTGTGTGCTCAGGATGCAGGGATGCTCACGGAGAGCAGTGAGGAGCAGTGATCCCATCCCTGGCAGGCCGTGTTTCTGCTCAGGATGCAGGGATGCTCACGGAGGGCAGTGCCAGCAGAGGTGTAGGGGTTCCTGGGGGGTCAGTCGGTTTCTCCTCCTCTCCCCAGGCCTAAGCCCATTTTATTTATTGAGGGGTTTATTTAAGGGTTCAGTCAGGAGAACAGCTGAGCACGGGGCTCAGGAGAGGATCCTGCTGCACCAGGGATGAATCCATCCCTGCTCCCCCCTGAGCAGCCTGGGCTGCCCTCGGGATGGGGATGAGGCTGCTCCTGCTCCTTTGGGAGCACTGAGAGCGCCTTGGAGAGCTCCCTCCACCTGCTTGCAATTAACTCTGTCCTTAA
Organism: Loriotus luctuosus; assembly: GCA_035582745.1. Lineage (NCBI taxonomy): Eukaryota > Metazoa > Chordata > Aves > Passeriformes > Thraupidae > Loriotus > Loriotus luctuosus. The sequence goes on from JAWWEY010000108.1 coordinate 5,920,475, forward strand.
TTAATGCCCCCCTCGAGTTATTAGTGCCGCTAATGAGCATTAATGGCACGGCTCTGTCCTCAGCGGCATTCTCAAGAGCGTCGGGAAGCCTCTGCTCTCTCCTGCTCTCGTACTTCCAGAAGGGAACCCACAATGGCTTTTCTAGGGGAGGAAAGGGATCATTTCTGAAAACCCTGTGCCATAACCCCGTGGTTTACATGGAGCAGCTCCAGGTTTCTGTAGCACACTGAGAGGGAATTGCCCCGTGTGACTGAATTCTGTCATTGTGGCTGAATTCTGTCATTGTGACTGAATTCTCTCAGTGTGCCTGTTCTGCTCTCAGGTGTCTCTGCACCAGGACCCAGGGCTGGCACTCCCTGCTTGTTGCAGTGTTTGAGGGTCCCCAGGACAAGGGGAGAGATGAGAATTGACTCCAAGTTCTCAGAAGGCTGATTATTCTATTCTATTCTATTCTATTCTATTCTATTCTATTCTATTCTATTCTATTCTATTCTATTCTATTCTAGTCATATATTAAAACCATACTAAAGAAAGAGAAAGGAGACACCAGAAGGCTGGAAATGAGTGAATAATAAAAACCTGTGACTGACCAGAGAGTCCAACACAGCTGGACTGGGATTGGTCATTAATAAAAAACAATTCACATGGAACCAATCAAAGATGCTCCTGTTGGTGAGCAACCTCCAGAGCACATCAAAGCAATCAGATAATTCTTGTTTGCATTGCTTTTCTGAGGTTTCCCAGCTTCTCAGGAGAAAACTCCTGGCCAAGGGATTTCCCATAAAGCCTCATGGTGACACCTGCTCAGAGCCAGCAGCCCTCAGGGTCCCACGCTGTCCCACAGCTCAGGGAATCAGCAGGATGAGATGTGGGGCTTGGCTGGCACCTCAGCAATCCCCCAGCACTCAGTCACCTTTCCCCCTTCCCATCCAAACCCACCCCAGGATCCCGCAGGAACCAGGGAGGTGAATTGTCCCTTTGGACAGGGCAGGCAGATCCATCCCCAGGGCAGGCACACACAGCCATCCCTGCAGGGAAAGGGGTTTAACGCCTTCAACACGCAGCCTGGGGGCAGCACAGCCTGGGGCTTGGGGGCTTTAAGCAGATTTAGGAGCCTCAGCTCCCTCTCTTATTATTTACTGCAATTCAAATCTCTCCTGTTCCTCCTGAGAGGTTTTCATAGCTGCCTTTAAATCTCAAAACGCTTCCAAAAAAAAAAAAAATAGAGAAAAAGAAATCAAATAAAGATGAAGAATTCCCTCTGCATTGAGAGTTTTTCCAGACTCAGACATTTGCATACATGAGGTGAGAGTCCCTGGGGATGGATTCCCTTCATCCCATACCTGAGGCCATTTCTGTGCAGAAAACACAGAGTGAAGGGGGTGAAATGCTGCACAAAGGGGGTAAAACATTGCCCCCAGTCCAGCTGCTCTCTGTGCTCACTGTTCAGCCAGAACTGGCAGAAATTTGGATTTCAGTGCCACGAGGAACTTCTGAGCTCAAGATCGAGCCCACCTGTGAGCAACCACCTCCAGCAGAGCAATAAAAACTCTCCAGTTTCACTGCTTTGCTCCATTTTTATCTTAATGTTTGTCACCTTAACCAGGCAGGCCTGGAAACAGAGTAATGGGGAAATGATCTAATTACTCTGGAAGCATGGAAGGGACTTTTAATTGATTTTAGCCCTGCATATCCCTAACAAAAACACAGATGCAGAATGAGCAGAGGTCCAAAAAGAAAATTAAGGCCACAGGAAGCACAAGCTCATTACAAAAGGAAAAGAAGTACAGTAATAAATAGAGCCAAGTATCACAACAGTGTGAGAACTATTTTGAAGGTAAGTGGAACAGCTAATAATTCACAGCCATTATTCTTTTATCATTGTTCAGCTGAAGGTTGAGAAGATGTTAAAACTGCAATTATGAACAATAGATTTGCATTGAAATCAGCTCCTCTGCTGCCTTTATCCCTCCTCTCCCCTCCTCCTCCTCCTAAATAAAGAGGTGGAAGCAACAAAGAAAGCAACATCTTAAACACAAGAGAGAGAAGGGGGTTTATAGGAATATCCACAAAATCGGATGCTCCAAAAAAAGGGAGAAAAGTGGAGCCAGGCTCCTTGGAAATCTCCTGAACCCAGAGCAGTTCAGTTGGGTTCCTTGTGCCAGCTGCTCTGGTAAGGAAAGGGCCCTGCTGGGGACAGATCTTTCCATCCTTCAGAGCCTCAGTGCCCCCTTTCCATCCTTTACAGCCTCAGTGCCCCCTTTCCATCCCTTACAGCCACCCTGGGCTCTCAGTGCCCCCTTTCCATCCCTTACAGCCACCCTGGGTTCTCAGTGCCCCCTTTCCATCCTTTAGTGCCACCCTGGGCTCTCAGTGCCCCCTTTCCATCCCTTACAGCCAGCCTGGGCTCTCAGTGCTCCCCTGGCCCTCCTCAGGCCCCCGGGGAGGGGAAGGCTCAGCCTGGGGAGGGGAGAACCCCCAGGCAAAGGCTCAGCTCAGCGCAGGGAGAGCTTTCCTTGGCAAACCCTTGGGCAGAGGCAGCAGCGCCCCTGCCCCTCCCAGCTCAGCTCTCCTGAGCATTTACCCCCCTCAGCAACTTGAGAAATTCCGAATTCCTGGTGGAGCAGCGCCTGCTTTGGATTCGGTTCCCAGTTCTGGCGCCTCCTTCCCCGGGTCTCCTAATGACCGTGGATTAATGAACAATTACAAGGCTTCATTCTGCTGCCATGTAATTCCAAGAAAGGAAGAGCATCTTTCTGGAACATTGTGCTTGAAAAACAAAGGAGAGCTTTGACTGTCAAGTCACTGATGTTCCCTCTTCACTTAAAAGCTTTCCAATTTACTTACAAATTATAGTGTTTTTAATGCAAATTAAGCACTAGAGAACATTCTTTCCTTCCCCCAGATTAGCAAGAACCGAATTGACCAAGAAAGACAAACATGGAATCTGGACTCGATGAATATTTAAAATAATGAGGCTGTTTAATTATTCTGATTGGTGAGGGATGATGCTGTTAAACTCCTCTGAGCTGATGGCAGGGCTGGGGCAGGAGGCTTTGCTGTGTGAGCAGGGGAAGTGTTTGTGATCCCTGTGCTCAGAGAGCACCCTGTGTGCTGGGGGCTTCTGTCCAGTGAACCTGGGATTATCATATCACATAATATATAATATAAAATATATCATATATCATACCATATCATATATCATATATCATATATCATATATCATATATCATATATCATATATCATATATCATATATCATATCATGTGATATATTAAAACTATACTAAAGAAAGAAAGAGGAGACATCAGAAGGCTGGAAAGGAATGAAAAATAAAAACCTGTGACTGACCAGAGAGTCTGACACAGCTGGGCTGGGATTGGTCATTAATTAAAAACATGGCTTAATTAAAAGCAGCTGCTCAGAGCCCTGGGGCTGGCCCTGGATCCCTGCAGTGCCCAAGGCCAGGCTGGGCATTGAGGAGCAGCCTGAAGAAGGTGTCCCTGGGCAGGGAAGGTGTCCCTGGACAGGGAAGGTGTCCCTGGGGCAGTGAGAGGTGTCCCAGGACAGGGAAGGTGTCCCTGGATAGGGGAAGGTGTCCCAGGACAGGGAAGGTGTCCCAGGGCAGGGAAGGTGTCCCTGGAACAATGGAAGGTGTCCCTGCCATGGCAGGGCTGGCACAAAAGGATCTGTCCCATCCCTTCCAGCCCAGGCCACTCTGGGCCAGAGCCGGTGGCTCTGACAGGATCAGTGAGCTCTGCACAGGCCCAGCTGCAGCTCCCTGCACCCCTCCCTTCCCACCTGAGCCCTGTGAGCTGATCCCACCCCAGTGCAGCCCCCTGGCTGCCCCAGCACTGATGCAGAACGCTGTGACCCCAGGCCAGGGGAGCAGAGCAGAGCCCAGGCTCAGGAGGGAGAGACTGGGAACAGCTGCAATTGCTGGCAAATCCTGGAGAAATCTGCTCCAAGCGGGGCCTTTTTGCTTGTTTTCTAAATATTGACCATTAATTTCTATTTCAAACTGCTCTAAAGAGCCCTGGTGCCCGCGAGTGGGATCCCAGCTCTGTGCAGAGCTCCCAAATCTGCCCCAAAAGGGGCACTCAGTGGGCACAGCCCCAGAGCAGGGTGCTGCACCAGCCTGGAGCCCCCTCCTGCAGCTCCCACGGAGCTTTCCCCCTGCCCAGGGGCTGCCAAACCCCCCTCAGCAAAAGAGAAAATAATTCAAGCTCCTACCTACACGAGCTACCGAAGGAAAAGACACAAAACCCACAAAAGCCAACTAAGCAAACAAAAAGGAGATAAAAGCAGTTTGCTTTAAGGCAGCAGCTTTTCTGAAAGCCTGCAGTAAATCTTTAAGATTATCAATAATGAACACATTCAATGTCTTTTTTCGTCTTCTTTTAAATCACTTCTTGCAGTGGAGAGAAATCAGTCCGGGGGGTAGTTCCTATGTGAGCTGCATTTATTATCGAGGGATTGAGAGTGCTGGAGGTGGAGAGAGGGAGAATGAGCCTCGGCAGGGCTTGGGGAGGAAGCACAGCTCCACTTCCAGCCCTTCCTCCAGCTCAGCTCGGCTCGGCTCGGCTCGGCTCGGCTCAGTCCGGGCTCCTGGGGCAGCTGGGGAATCCTGGGCACCCCTCAGTGCCACCCCTGCTGTGCCAGGGGCCGCTGGGTCACTGCCCCAAACCAGCCCTGGGCAGCTCTTATTGCCCCAAAACAGCCATGGCCAGAAGTCCCTGCCCTAAAGCAGCCTCAAAGCAGCAATCCCAGCCCCAAACCTGCCCTGGGCAGCAATCCCTGCCCCAAACCTGCCCTGGGCAGCAATCCCTGCCCCAATCTCTGCCCCAAACCTGCCCCAAACCTGCCCCAAATCAGCTCCCCCTGCCCCAAACACCAGCCCAGAGAACTGGCCTTGGGCCTCAGAGTGCTGGGATGAGCTTTGCAGTCACAGAATTTTAAAAACCCCACATATTTAGACATTTTCATGGAGCTGCCTTTGAGGTTTGGTAGTGGTTGCTTCGTTGGTTGCTTTTTGTTGTTTGTTTTATTTTTTTTTTCCTCTGGGGCTCTTTTTGGATGAAATGGGGAGGAAAACAAAGCAACACTCCCCTCCTAGCCCAAATCATTATGTTAGAAAATGCTTCTGGCCAAAGGCATTAAATGAAAAAGAATGTGTCATTTCCTCCTGATAATTTTTAATTGATCACATCCACCACGGAGGTGGGGCTTGGCTGGAATGGGTCTGCACCAAACGGCTCCTATTTGTCTGTGATTTCCCTGGGGCATCTTTTAAACCATTAAAATTTACAAACAACTTCATTTCTTATTAACACAGTTCCTTAATTGCTTCCATGGGAAAAGAGTCAAGTTATTTGCATCTTCTTTTCTTGGGGCTCCAGGGCTTTGGAGCAAACATTTGAGGATGAGCTTTGGATGGAGCAGTGGCTGTGCTGCAGGGCCAGGCTCCTCTGCAGGCTGCCCCAGCCCCTGCACACCCCAGCAGGACATTGCAAACTCCTGCACAGGTGCAGGGATGGGCTGGGGGGCGTTCTGGGATAACCTGATACTGGCAGCTCACAGCAAGGCACCTCCTTGTCCCCCAGAGCTTCCAGGGAGGGCAGCACCATCACCTGCAGGGCTGAGCCCCAGAGAGAGCAGCTGCTGGGGGCAGAGAGAGCATCTCCTGCCCTGTGTGAGCAGAGAGAGAGCATCTCCTGCCCTGTGGGGGCACAGGGACAGCACCTCCTGCCCTGTGTGAGCAGAGAGAGAGCATCTCCTGCCCTGTGGGGGCACAGGGACAGCATCTCCTGCCCTGTGGGGGCACAGAGAGAGCACCTCCTGCCCTGTGGGGGCACAGGGACAGCACCTCCTGCCCTGTGTGAGCAGAGAGAGCATCTCCTGCCCTGTGTGAGCAGAGAGAGCATCTCCTGCCCTGTGGGAGCAGAGAGAGCATCTCCTGCCCTGTGGGAGCAGAGAGAGCACCTCCTGCCCTGTGGGGGCACAGAGAGAGAGCATCTCCTGCCCTGTGTGAGCAGAGAGAGCATCTCCTGCCCTGTGTGAGCAGAGAGAGCATCTCCTGCCCTGTGGGGGCACAGGGACAGCATCTCCTGCCCTGTGTGAGCAGAGAGAGCATCTCCTGCCCTGTGTGAGCAGAGAGAGCTTCTCCAGCCCTGTGTGAGCAGAGAAACAGACAGAACCTCCTGCCCCGTGGGGGCACAGACAGTTCCTCTTGCCCTGTTGGGAGCACAGACAGCTCCTCCTGCCCTGTGGGAAGGTTCCAGCCTCGGTGCTGACACAGATCCTGCATGTCCCCAGCACGGAGAGCTCCCAGCCAAGGAGGTTCTCATCCCTTTGGTGCCCTGCTCCTGCAGGGTCCTGCTCCATGGAGTGTCTGAGCCCTGCTCCTGCAGGACCCAGGCTCTGGGAGCACATTCCCAGCACCACCCACATCTGCCATGGAATTCCCCAGCTCCTCCCACGGGCCCAGGCTCTGTCTGAGCTCCGGGTGCACCCCCAGGAATCACTTCCAGCACATGGCACCGGGTTTGCCACAAGCTGACACAAATTCCACAAATTCCCTTTCCATCCAAAGACTGAGATGTAAATCCCAGAGCTATATTGGAGCTGGATCTCACCCAAAGCCAGGAGCCTGCTGCTTGGCTTCAAATATCACTGGGAAATAGAAAGGGATCCTTTCAGTTAATGCTAATTATTATTCAGTCTATCATTAACAGCAACTGCACTTTGATAGACGGGTTGAGAAGCAGCTTTGGTTTGCACTGATGAGTCTGTGACGAGTTGCCAAACTTTTCTTATTGCTGATAATTAGCTCCTGTTCCTTCATCAGCTGCTCCTGCCAGGGTTCTGAGACTGGAGGGATGGATCTGAGCAGGCTTCCCAAAAATCTGAGTGGGCAGGGACAGCTGCCTGCACCAGGACAGAGGGGGGAAAAAAATTACTATTATTATTACTATTACTATTATTATTATTATTATTATTATTATTATTATTATTATTATTATTATTATTATTATTATTATTATTTTAAGAATTTAATATTTCATAATGTTTAATAAAATAATATAATAAATGATCAGAATAAATTTTTATGAAATGAGCTTTGCAAAGCTCGAGCTGCTCCTCCTCTCCCCAGCATTTCTAACAGCACAAACACAATGCCCTGATGGCGATGGCAACTTTTAGGTTTCCTACTGGTAACAACGGAGTGGCTTCGGGTGTGTTTGAGAACTTCTGACACATCCATCAGGCTATGACAAAGAGAGCTGGGGCACAGAGAACCTATTAGAGGAGCTTTGCTCAAAATTCCAGGCAGTTGAGTCATCCTTTTGTAAAATAAAGCCTCTGTTGATGTCTCCTCGGGGCATAAGAAGTGTTTATAAAATACCCATTACGCGCAGGGATTATGAGCAATTTGGAGATTTATTTTCATACGTGAAACTGATAAAAAATCTCCGAAAATTTCAAACGTTAATTTCGCCAAACGCCACCTTGGCAGCTCCTTTGTTCCGGGGGACAATGGTAACCAATGTTCCAGTGACCTCCAGCGGGGAGCGGCGAGAATACAGCGACCCTGGGCTGGCCAGGGATCCTCCTCCTGCAGGGGCTGCCCCGTCCTGCAGGACGGACAAACGGACAAGGAGTGCGAGAAAACCTCCCTCGGTTTTTATTTAAACGGCTCAAACTCCCCCCCATCCCTCTGGTGCAGAAACTCGGGTGAAAATCTTCCCTGTTTGGACAACAGGACCTTGCACAAAGCTGCCCGAGCCCAGCCAAGCCCAAACCCTGCAGGTTCCTCACCTCCCATCAGCCAGCACCAGCCAGGGGCTCAGTCTCGTTCCTGGGAATCTCCCGATGACTTCTGAGCCCCCAAGAACCAAAGACGTTCAGTCCAGATTCCATCCCCCCTTCCTGTTCTTGGAGGGAAGAAAGGAGGATGGCAATTCAGAAACCACAGGTCCTTGTCAGCATCGGGCCCTGATGGATCTGGGCAGAGCTCTGGGCAGTAAATGCAGGGTTTATTTAAACACAGCAGGACAGAGAGCAGGGGGAGCACACCGGGCACACCCAGCAAAGCCTGCTGAACTCGCAGGAACCACCTTGAAACGGGAGGAGAAGCGAGGAGAACCCAAATCCTGGAGTGGTGCTCTGGCTCTGAGCCAGGAGGGACACCAGCACCAAACCAAGACTGAAACCTCTGCTGATCCCACCTTGCACAGCCCCAGAGCTGCAGGGATGTTTGTCCACACGGGGCTGGCCCCAGCCACTGCTGCTTTGGAGCTCCTGGAGGAACCCAGGGGGTTCCTGAGATTTGGTGTTCCTGGGGAGACACCCCAGCCCCAGGCTGCCCTGTGGGCACAACAGGGACCCCAGCAGTCCCAGAGCCATCCCAGGAACACCTGGGGAACTCCTGAGATTTGGTGTTCCTGGGGAGACACCCCAGCCCAGGCTGCCCTGTGGGCACAACAGGGACCCTAGCAGTCCCAGAGCCATCCCAGGAACACCTGAGCAGCTCCTGGGCCATCCCAAAGCCCAGCAGCACTCACAGGGAGCTCCACACCCCCAGAGCATTCCCCTCACGCTGTTTCTGATAGCACAATAAATACAATGGTGTGCTCTGCCTCTTTCTTTTCATAATTAAAGAACAAACATTTCCCTGAGAAGTCACTGAAGGTCGCAGAGCAGCGTCCCTCACTGCACAGAACTGCACAGAGGGTAATTCCTCATCATGGAGGGAGCACCAGGACCATGCAGGGTCTCTGTCTGCACAATATGAATGTAGAAAATAAAATATTGGCTGCAATCAATACTTCCCTGGCTCCTCCATCCATCAGCCCCTCTCCACTTGATAAAAGTCCTTCCATGTCACGTTCACCCAGCCTGATGAGATCACAGCACCTCTTCCCAGCGTGAGTGATGGTGTGGGGATGTGTAACTGCCCAATAAATCACCCCCAGACCAAGGAGCTGAGATCCTCTGGGTGCCAGGGAGGCACAGCCAACACCAGAAATACAATAAGTTAATTAATTACTGCAAGATTTTTACCACCTCGAGACAGGTTGAGTGTCACTTGTCACACCCAGATACCGTGAAAGATCCAGCACCTGAATTCCTGGGGGATCCAGACCCTCCTGGCTGCTCCCATCCCTGTCCCAGGCGCAGCCCAGCACCAAGGAGCTCCCTCAGCAAGAAAGGGAACCACAGTCCATGAATGTGAGCTCAGGAAAAACCCCAGCACCCAGAGCCCTCTGCTTTACAGGCACCTGCTTGCAGCACTTTAATCCTCGCTGTCAGCCCTGCAAGATCAGGCATTAGCATCCCTGTAACCTCTTGTTCTAATTAAGACAGCAGATCCTCGGCGCTCACCTCCCCAGCGGCTTCAAAGCAGCCCTGGCAGGCTCTGAAGGGTTTGTGCTGTGGGTGAGCGGCCCTTGTAGAACACAAATGGTAATGAGCACAGCACGGGAGCTTTCACACGAGTGTACAGCCATCAGCGAGTGCATTTGGGCTGAAACACCCCGGGTTCAGCTCTGGGGAGCTTTCACACGAGTGTGCAGCCATCAGCGAGTGCGTTTGGGCTGAAATACCCCGGGTGCAGCTCCGGGGAGCTTTCATATGGGTGTGCAGCCATCAGCGAGTGCGTTTGGGCTGAAATACCCCGGGTTCAGCTCTGGGGAGCTTTCACACGAGTGTGCAGCCATCAGCGAGTGCGTTTGGGCTGAAACACCCCGGGTTCAGCTCCGGGGAGCTCCCAGGTGGTGCTGGGGGAGCAGGCAGTGCCCCCACGCCCTGCAGGGAGCCTGGGGGGCTGTGAGACCCCTGCCTTCCCCCCAGAGCCCCCCACTCACCCTGAGTGCTGCTCCCCAGAGCCTCGGGGTGCCAGGGGAGCCTGGGGGCACTGCCAGGGGAGCCTGGGCACACAGGGCCAGGAAAGCCCAGGGACAGGAATGCTGCCCAGGGACGCTGCCCTCCTGGAGATGAAGGGAGGATTGGTTTGGGAGGCTTTCCCATGGACACAGACCCCATGGTTTGGTATTCACTCTTTAGTGTTTAGTATCTGTTACCTAGTATTCAGTATCTAGTATTTAATCTTTAGGATCCAGTATTTAGCATTTAGTATCAAGTATTCAGTATTTTGTATCTATAATTTAGCATCTAGTATCCAGTATTTGGTACCTAGTCTTTAGTACCTAGTATATCTAGTATTTAGTATTTAGTATCTGTTACTAGTATATCTAGTATTCAGTATTTAGTATCTAGTATTCAGTATTTAATATCCAATATTTAGCATTTAGTATTCAGTATCCAGTATTTGGTATCCAGCATTTAGCATTTAGTATCCAGTATTTAGCATTGAGTATCTAGTATTTAATATTTATCATCTATTATTCAGTATATAGTATCCAGTACCTAGCATTTGGAATCCAGTATTTAGCATTTAGTATCTAGTATTTAATATTTAGTATCTAGTATCCAGTATTTGGTATCTAGTATTTAGCATTTAGTATCTAGTATTTAATATTTAGTATCTAGTACCCCTCACCACCCCTGCTCTCTGTGCCAGGCTTCAGAGAAGGTAAAAAAGCAGAAAACCAGACAGAAAAGGAAAGTAAAAGCCTCAAATCCATTTTCTCACGCAGCTTATCCAGCCCTCCACGAGCCCCAAGTTCCATTTCTGTGCTGCTGTCCCAGCACAGCTTTGCCAAAGGTTTGCTGCAGGGAATTCCTCATCTGAGCACAATTCACCTTTCCTCATCATCTGCATCTCAGAGCAGATTTCCATAAAATCCTGTGGCCACGGAGCTTCAGCTCTTTGTCCCCACTCTGCCCTTGGCCAACATGGAGAATTTAAAAAAAAAAAACAAACCCAAAACACACAAATGCAAAAACAAACTCAGAAAACAATCTTGGTGGGGGAATCACTGAACTGGAAATCTCAGTACTTTTCCAAAACCTCTGCTGGATTTTGCTCCACGCTGGTCTCTCCCAGCTCAAGAACACCCCTGGCCAAGTTAACCTTTGGAAAGGTTCTTTTATTGATCTGCTGCTCCACAGACATTTACATTTCTTGGAGGGAGGGAGAGGCAGGGGAGAAAATTAAATTACTTTGCTCAGTGATCTTAATTATCTGAAATAATTATCTCCAGTCAATTCTCAAAAAAGAACTCTCTGGAGAACAGTGTGTTTTAGTTTGGATAAAGCAAAAGGAGCTGGGTCCAAAGGAACACATTTTGTAACTTTTTTAGCAATACTCAATTAACCCTCTGAGTGAGGAATCCAATCAGAGCTCCTCCATTACACTTAATTATTCAAAGCCATTTGTGGGGAGGCACAGAAGGAGGGGTCTGGAGCAGCTCCCTGTGCCTGAAGGGTGATTTTAGCCAAGAGCTGAATCCTGTGCAGGGTCTGTGCACTCGGGGATGACGTGCCTGTTTTGGGGCTGTCCGGGGCATTTCTGTGACTTCTGTGGGGCTGATGGAGGAGTCAGGTTGAGAACCCCCCTGCAGCCCCACCGAGGGCCCTCCTGTGACATTAAATTCACATTTCAGAGCTCAGTGGCTGTGCAGTTCTGAGCAGCCCAGGATGGGAGCAAACACCCCAAAACTGGGCTGGTGCCACCCCAGGAGCTCCTGTGCTGAACCCCCACCTTGCCAGCCCCGAGGGGCTTCATGGCCTTAAAACCAGGGTGGGCTTGGAGGGTTCAACCAAAGAAAACACACTGTTAAAAATAAATTGGTATCCCATCTGTTGCCAGGCAGGGAATGCAGCCCCAACAGCCAGGAGGGGGATGAAAGGCTGCAATAAACACCTTGAAACGATATCTGAGAAATTCTGTGGCCTCGGGAAAACGGTCTGGGTTTCTCTTCCTCCTCTTTTAATTGGTTTTTCCTGAGGGGAAGAGTGAGGGTGGCTTTGTGCAGCACGGGCAGAGGAGCAGACAAACACTGAGCCTCTGAGATTGTGCATGTTCCAGTGGACTTGTGCTGACAAACAGGATTTCATGGGCAGGGTGTGCTGCAGGGGGCTGGGGGTGAGCCCAGAGCCAGCCCAGATCCTGCAGGGTCCCCACAGATCCCAGGAAAGCCCTGAGAAATGGGATTTCATGGGCTGGGTGTGCTGAGGGTGAGCACAGAGCCAGCCCAGAGGAGGGTTTGAGCAGAGAGAGCAGCACAGGGTCCTCTCCACGCCCTGAGCCTCCCCAGATGCACCAAGTGAAGTTTTGCTCTGCAGGGATGCACAATCAACCCCTGGAGTAAACATCTATTCAGACCTGCATAATTAGCACCGAATTTTTCAATGGGCTAATGAAAGGCCCTTTCAGGTCCCTAATTGGCTTCCCCTTAGTGAGCTCTGGTGTGAGCTGTGAGCACAGGGAGGGCTCTGTTGGCAGGGACTGTGAGGCTGCAATTCCAGCCAGGATGGCCAAAGGAGCCCCCAAGCCTCTCCTGTGGGGGCTCCAGAGCAAACATTGCTCAGGCTGGAGAAATGCAGCCCCAAAGCCCCAAGGCCTGGCTGGGGATCAGTTTGGGATGCTGCTTTGGGCAGGGGAGAAATGCAGCCCCAAAGCCCCAAGGCCTGGCTGGGGGTCAGTTTGGGATGCTGCTTTGGGCAGGGGGTGGGATGTGTCCCAGAAAAGCAGGTTTGTATGGAAATGATGGAGATACAAGAGATGGGTGGAATTATTTAGGGACAGATGATGGAGCTGTGCAGTAAATGTGCCACTGAACAGGGTAATTAACAGTAATGCTAATCAGCAGCTAATGACATGATTCTTTGCCATTTTTAAAGGAATGGGTACCATGTAGGACCAGAATTCCCAGGTTAAGGAGAACGTGCAGAACCTGAGGCTGAGCTCCTTGGGTAACTCATTCACCAGTTTATCCCCTGAAGTTTAAAAATGAAGCTGAAGAAAAGAGCAGCTCTTTCCCATTGAGGCAATGTCAGCTCAAAGGATCCATGCCCTGCTCAGCTCGTTCCCACCACGCCATGGATGGAGGAGCCTCCCTGCCTTACAGAGCCCTGCTTTGGGGCAGAGAGAAAAGCAAATCACACTCCCAGGGCTGAGAGGAATGTGTTATTGAAATGCACTTTATTCCGAGGAGCTCTGCCACGATAACCTCCCCTGGCCAGCCGCTCAGACTCCCGAGGGCACCGCTCGTGTTCTCACACCTTTGCTTTAACCAGGGCCGTTCCTGCCGCCTTTCCTCGGCTGCCAGGGCCGGGAGCTCCATGGGCTGTGCTGCAGTGCTCTCTGCTGGCCCGGCCCGAGCTCCCGGTGTGACGGTGTGCTGCTGTTTGCAGGGCGAGGGGAGAGACGTGGACAATGCTGATTCCATGTTTCACAAGGCTGATTTATTATTTTATTATGTATATTATATTAAAGTTATACTAAAAGAATAGAAGAAAGGGTTTCATCACATGGCTAGCTAAGAATAGAATAGCAAAGAATGATAACAAAGGTTTGTGGCTCAGACAGAGAGTCCGAGCCAGCTGGGCTGTGATTGGATTACATACAACAATACAACAATCACCAATACCCATATACCATAGTAAACATTACAAAAACAATTACAAAGTCCAGCCCCTCCAGGGGCTTTTCCTCAGACATCCAGCCAGGAGCATCTGCAGCTAATCCAGCAGCGATCCAATGAAGGATATTG
>JAWWEY010000108.1:5950865-5961325 GCA_035582745.1 Loriotus luctuosus
CTTCTGATGAAATCCTTTCTTCTATTCTTTTAGTATAGTTTTAATATAATATATATCATAAAATAATAAATCAAGCCGTGTGAAACATGGAGTGAGATCCTCATCTCTTCCCTCATCCTCAGACCCCTGTGAACACAGTCACAGTCTCCCTCATTGCACCACAGCAGTCCAAACCCTTCCCCAGGGCACGATGGCACTGAGTTTGGGAGAGCCTTACTTTGCATCCTTTGCATGATGCCCACGGTCTCCTGGAAGAGCGCCTGTGCCTGGCGGCCGATGCTCTGCACCCTCCTGCCCCGCTCGCCCAGCGCCGGGCCCTGCCCCGCCCTGCTCTGCAGCTCCGAGTACAGCTCCTTCACCTGGGCAAGGGCCTGGGGAAAGGCAGAAACACTGCAGGTAACACCCAGCAGCCTGGGCACAGGGCCGTTTCCAGTGCTGGATCCTGTTTGGATGTTAAATGGATGTTAAATGTTAAACAGGGCATTGTCTGTTACCAAATGTGTGCCAGTTTGTGATGCACCCACAGACTGACAGACAGCTCCACGAGCTGCTCTGCCTCAGGCAGGGCAGACCAGAAATGAGCTCCCAGCAAAGGGCTTTGGGGTTGGGAATGGCTCTGGAGAGGTACAGCAGCGGGACAATGCTGTGGTGTGACAGCTCAGCAGCCACGACTGCACAGGAAGGTGCCCTGGCATCACCCAGGGCACAGCTGGCTGTGCTGGCAGCGGGCGCGACCTGAGCTGGTACCTGCTCTGAGCTGGTACCTGCTGGGCACTGCTGGGCCCTGCTGTGAGCTGGTACCTGCTGGGCCCTGCTGAGAGTTGGTACCTGCTGTGGCCCGGTACCTGCTGTGCCCTGTTGCCCTGCTGTGACCTGGTACCTGCTGGGCCCTGCTGGGCCCTGCTGTGGCCTGGTACCTGCTGGGCCCTGCTGTGACCTGGTACCTGCTGGGCCCTGCTGTGGCCCGGTACCTGCTGAGCCCTGCCGGTACCTGCTGTGACTCGGTACCTGCTGGGCCCTGCTGCCCTGCTGTGGCCCGGTACCTGCTGGGCCCTGCTGTGGCCCGGTACCTGCTGAGCCCTGCCAGCCTGCTCTGAGCTGGTACCTGCTGAGCCCTGCCAGCCTGCTGTGCCGCCGTCCCCGCCGTGTCCCGCGTGTCCCCGGCCCGCAGGCGGTTCTGCTCCGTGCTGCGCTGCAGCTGCGCCAGCCGCGCGGCCAGCCCGGCCAGCCCGGCCCCCATGGCCACCACGTTCTTCTCAGCTGGCCCGAGGACGGCCTCGATCTGCGGGCACAGGGAGCCCCGTCAGGATGGGGTCCCACCAAAGGCTCCCCGTGCCAGCCCTGCTGGCTGAAGGACGCAGTCGGGGCACGGGGAGGCCGCCAGGGTCCCTCACCTCCTCCACGCGCTCCCGGATGAAGCGCAGCGAGGAGCCCGAGCCCCTGAGGGCCCCCTGCGCCTCCAGCAGCACCGTGTTGGCTCGCTGCAGGCTCCCCAGCACCTCCTCCACGCTGCCCTCCACGGCGTTCGCCCGGTTCCTGCAGAGAGGTGGGAAGCAGCCAGGAGTGAGGGTGGAAAAGGGCAAAGACTCGGAGTCCAGGGCACAGAGGTAAAATCGGGGAGCTTGGGAAGCAGGAGAGGATTGCTGCTGGGAAGGTCACAGTGTCCCACCCCAAAACCCACACATCTGGGCTCCAGCAGGTCTCCTTGTGAGAGGAACATCAGTTCCACTTCACAGCCTCAAGCAGAGGAGACAAACTAAGAAGGGGAGATAAATGCCTTCCTTCAAACTAGTCCAAAACATTTATTTTGTGGCGCACGACAAGGTTTCAAAGGGAAAGCAACAACCACGGAAGCAGCCCCAATGAACAGTTCACTGCTCACAGTGGGACTGCTCAGGCTGGGTGACAGAGCCCTGGAGAAAGCCAGGCTTCCCTGTCTCATCACTTCCAGCAGGTTAAGCAGGTGTCAACACTGCCAAGGAGTTTACAGATTTATCCTGCTGACCTTCTCACTGGGGTATTGCTGCAAGTCAACTTGTGACAAAGCAGATGCTCCAAACTGGCAAGGACACCCTGTAATTACTTTTTAAGGGACCGTGGAAATTGTCCCAACTTTCACCCAGAAAACAAATAGCCCATTAACTCTCCCCATGCTCTCTTATGCAATTAGGATGTAGGTCACCAATATCAGCTAATACCAGGGCAACGCTGTCATCTCCCAGCACAGGCACTGGAGATAAGAGCAAAGCCTCCCCTGCTTTCCATAAAGCCCTTCTTGTCCTGGAATCTATAACAGGATCTATTCTGGGGAGATTTATTTGCACTGGGGCCCCGGGAGGTGTCTGGAGATTGCAGACTCATTCTTTTAGGTACTGGATGGACACAGAAGATCCTGGCCTGAAACTTCAGATTGTGCAAGTCAGGACAGCTCGGGCAGAGCAGGATTTGAGCCCAGCTGAGAACCACCAGTTGCAGCCCAGCCAAGGGACCCTCGGCTGGCAATGGCTCGAACCCCCACCGACCTGGCCTGCTCTGCCTCCTGCTGCAGCCTCTTGGCCCTGGCGATGTCCTCGGCCGTCTGGGCAAGGATGTCCTCGGGGCACTGCAGCTCTGTTGCCAGCTTCTGGATCTCGCTCATCCTCCTCCGGACTGCAGCAGCGTCCGTGGGGAGGCGCAGGGACAGAACTGACTCACTGATCTCCTGGATGGAGGCTGGATCCGTGTCCTTGTCTGCAGGGCAGGCAGACAGCGTCAGGGAAGGTGGGAGTGTGAACGCAAGCGAGGAGGAGGGCAGACACCCATGCACGTCTCACACGCATCTCCTCATTCCAGACAGCCTCCAGCATCCCTTCTGAACCCACCTCCTGGAACTCCACGCACTTCTCATTCACACCAGCAAAACTTTCAGGAAACAGCTGAAGTGATGCCTTCAGTTTGGCAATGCTGACACCATGGCTGAGACCAGAGCAGTCAGGCAGCCCTCACTGAGCAGATGAGGGTGTGTTTCAAGACAAGCCTTTTTTCGTTTCACAAATACAAGTTAATAAATCAGAAGCAGGCAGAGCCCAAGGGACATTAGCCCCGCGATTAGCTCAGAAATATCTTCACTCATCATTAACACCAGGCAGCACCAAATGACCTGATTTTCTTATTCAGCTAATGCTCAGGAGGCTCATTATGTTATTACAATCTGCCTGTGAACAATAAGTCATCCCATCAGTTTGTAGGACAATAAGGAATCCTCATCTGATTAACAGCCTGCTCCAGAGAAGGGTCATCTGTGTGTTTATCTGCATCAGCGAGCGTGGCCAGAAAACCTCAGTGCATCAGGTCACTGCTGGCTGCAAACCCCCATCCCTGGAGCACCCAGGGGACACCTGGACATGGCACTCAGTGCTCTGGGCTGGTGACACAGCTGGGACTGTGACCTTGGAGGTCTGTGCTGAACCCAGTGATTCTGTGACCACTCCACAGAGCAGCTGTGCCATGCAGGAGGCAGGCTGCAGCCCAGCCCTGCCCAGCCCAGCCCTGGTACCTGCCAGGAAGGCGCGCAGGCGCTGCAGGAGCTGCCGTGCCCGTCTCACGTCCCCCTGGAGCTGTGCCCTGCTGAGCCCCAGCTGCTCCGCCAGCCGCCGCGTGCTGCTCTGGATCTCACTGGCCGACAGCTCTGTCCTCTGGATCTGCACACAGAAATCAGTCACTGCTGGGGCCTCTGCTCCCTCCGGAGCCCGCAGCCCTGGCCTGGGCCAGGCACGAGGCTATAATGCCATAAAGATGCAGCTATTCCCTGTTCTCACTGTGGCAGAGCTTCAAAGGGCTGTAGAGGTTAATGACTGAGGGTTGGGTCCACAAAAGAAGCTCTCAAAGAGAGGCAGCACCATTCAGCTTTTAAAAACACCTTTGAAATGCATTTTGAATCACTTTGAAACCTCACTTTCTCTTTGCAAGGCACAGAAAGAAGCTGAAAGAGCCCTAACCCAGGAACTCTCTCTGGTTGCATCAAACCTGCAGAATCTGAGAATTTTACATATTCCCAGCCCTCCTGCCACACTGATCCCAACCCAGGAGGGTTCCCTTGTGCTCTGTCCAGTGCCTTCAGAATTCCTGGATTTCTAAAGCTGCCCGAGGGGCTAAGCCCCGAGCAGAGTTAGAGGTGGGTATTCCTCACTCTCTGCTGTGGTAAGCAGAGCTCCAAGCAGGGACGGGCAGTGCCCACACTCACCAGCTGTGCCGTGCCCCGCAGCCGGGCACTCAGGCTGCTGAACTCCTTGGCCGCCCGCCCGGCCGCAGCCAGGGCCCCGCTGGCCAGCGGGAACAGGCCGTGGCAGGGCCGGCCAGCCCCGCAGGCAGAGCTGTTGTCCCGAGGGCACAGCAGCCCCTGGCAGCGGGCCGGGGTGCACGGCTCCGCTCGGGCCCCTCCGCACACCTGGGCAGGGAGAGAAGGGCTGGGGTTGGGCAGTGCCCGGCTGGGCGCACCTCGGTGCCCGTGGGGAGGCAAACTCAGCCCCACAGGGATGGCACACCCTGGCAAGGGAGCTGGGACCTGCTGAGCCTGTGCTGCAGGAGCTGTGTGGGCACGGGAGGGAGCCTAGTGGGCTGGCACTGACATGGGTGGCACAGCCCAAAGCGCTGGAGATGTGCCAGTCAGAGCTGGATGCCCCCACCTGAGCCCGTGACTCCTGGCCAGCATGGCATCACCAGCCCCAGCTGCAGCACAAGCAGGAGCCAAGTCCCAGTGGCTCCCGCTGGGTAACAGCACATCTGTGTGGAGCAAACCTCTGTGCAGACCCACCCCTCTGCCCTGTTTGCTTTGGGGGAGAGCTGCACCTGAGAGCAGCCCCTGGGAGCAGCAGCAGCAGCAGCTCTGGCAGCTGGCAGAGCTGCCCCCAGGCTCACAGGGCAGCAGGGCACCTCCATGTGCCCAGCCAGGCCGGGCTGGTGGCTCAGAACGTGCTGGTGCCCCCAGCAGCAGAGAGGGGAGGCTGGTGGTCTCCACAGCAACCGACACCGAAATGGGTCTCCATGGCAATAACAGAGCGGTGAGGGAGAAATAAGAGAAACCTCAGCCAGAAATTAAGGGGGTCTTGGAGACACAAGAAGTGATGTGAGAGAGTCCCTGCAGGGAAAAGGACAGGTTGGGAGGGGTGGAGGGCAGAGCTGTGGGATCTGTGATCCCTGGGCAGGAGATGCTCAGCCAGCTCTCCAGCCGAGCCTGTCTGGACACAGCTTTGTCCTGCCGTGCCTGAGGAGAGGAGCAGGGCAGCAGGGTGGGATCCTGAGCTCTGCAGGGCCCCTCGAGAACCAGACACGCCCGTGGGCAAGTCAAAAACCCGCTCGGCATCTTCACCTGGTTGATGACAGGGGTGAGGTCGGGGCCCGAGGCCAGCTCTCCCTTCAGGGCCAGCAGCCGGGCCGTGTCCCCGGCCAGGTTCCCCTGCAGCCCCTCGGCCCTGAGGCGGCTCTGCCTGGCCTGGGCCAGCAGCCCCGGGGCTCCCCCGGCCAGGCTGCCCGCGCTGCTGGAGCTGCGGTGCGCAGAGCGGATCGTCTGCAGGGCTCCTGCGGGAATCAAGGCGACAAAAGGCACAAATGACTCACAAATGCAGCACAGCCCCTCGGGGAAGCACTGCCCCTGCCCTGCGCCGGGTTCCTGCACGGGAGAGGGTGCAGGGTTAGTCACCAAGGCATCACAAAAACTCCTTTTGGTTCCAAACACCTTCCAGCCATTCCCTCAGAGAGTTTGAGGTCTCCTGAAGGACTGAACTCAGGGCTGAAACTAAACTGAACTCAGGGCTGAAACTAAACTGCAGCCAGCCAAGGCACACCCGCTGATGCTGGCCTTTGGCAGGGCAGCACAGATTTCAGAGCCTTTGCCCAGTTCCAGAGCAGCCCCATCACTGCCCTCCAGCACAGGCTGGAAAGAGGGTGGCCAGGACACAGAGCTCTGAGAGGACAGAGAGGTGCAGAGTGAGCTGTGCTGGTGCCACTGGGCACAGCTGGCACGTGCCCAGGCTGTGTGCTGTGGCAGGGAGGCACTGGAGAGAAGGAGCTGGAGCAGGGCTCATGGCAGCAAGCACCAGCATCATACAGGGCTCGATTAGCTCTTCTCCTCCCCAGTGCCTGCCAGCAGCCTGGCTCCCTTCCCCACCCTCCATCCCTTCCATCCGTGCTCAGCCTCCATTCTCTGCTGCCTCCTGGATGCAGTGATGCCCTCCCAGCACGGCTGTCCCTTCCCAGCCCTGCCTGGCAGCAGAGCTTGTGCTGGGGGGCACAGGAACACAGAGTGAGCTGCCAGCCCCAAGGCCCAGAGCGAGTCCCCAGCAGTGTGAGAGCCCCAGCCACGGGCCAGGCTGCGTGGGAAGCACCCCTCACTGCAGAGGAGATGTGTTTGCTGTTCTGAGGCTGACAGCAGGTTAAAATCCCCCTCTCACCCACCAGCCAGGGAAAACCCCAGGCAGTCACAGCGAGGTAAATTAATGACTGCAGATTAAGAGATGCTGCAGCTGCAGAGCTGTACCTGACAGGTCCGTGCTGAGGCTGGTTTCAAACTGGGTTTTCTTGCTCTGGTACTGGGAGCTGGTGACAAACAAGCTGCTGTTGAGAGCTTCCAGCTCCCTCGACAGAGAGGCAGTGTCATCCAGGAAATGAAGGTCGGGATTTATGCCTCGGAGCTGCTCCCTGGCAGAGAACAGGAACAAAATGGGAATTGAGAGAGAGCAAAGCAGACAGAGAGCAGGGCTGAGAGGGCCACCTGTGCTGGGGCACTGCCAGCACCTGGCAAAGGGCACTCCTGAGCCCAGAGACAGCCGAGGACAGGCCAGGGCCTCGCAGGTTTGCAGAGGGGAGCTGAGCTGCAGGCCCTCCACAGCAGGGCCGTGCCCATGCAGGGAGCAGGAATGATGGATGTGCCCTGGGAGTGCCACCACGCAGCCCTGGATGCCACCATGCAGGCTGCCCATGCTCCTCTTGCCTCAGGGACATTGTGCATGGGACAGGCACACGTGGGAGCGGGACAGGCACATGTGGGAGTGGGACAGGCACACGTGGGAGTGGGACAGGCACACGTGGGAGTGCTGCTCTGTTGCTTCCCTGCTCCCTTGGTGAGCAGAGCCAGGCGTGGCAGGGACAGAAACAAAGCAGAACCGTGCAAGCAGCTCCAGAGAAACCCCAGCAGCTCCCCTTGGATCAGAGCTGCGCCCCACAGGCAGCTCCCATCCCTCACCTGATGGCAGCGAGCATGCTGCCCGCCTGGTCCAGGCCCTGCTGTGTGCCAGCGGGGTGCCCGAGGATGCCCAGTGCCTGCTGCAGGTTGCCCTGTGCCCGCGAGAGGCGGGGGCCGAGCTGGGAGCCCCCCGTGCCAGCGGGCAGCCGTGCCGTGGCGTTGGCCAGGCCGGCCTGGCGCCGCTGCAGGAGCTGGATGTCCCCGTCCAGGGTGCGGAAGCAGGGGTGGCAGGGCTGGCAGCCGGGCTGGGCGCCGCAGTGCCCGCGCTGGCAGCGGTCGCAGCGCTGCCCAGTGACCCCGGCGCGGCACAGGCACCGGCCCGTGCCCGGCTCACAGCCCCGCTCCTCCGTGCCCTGGAAGTCACAGTCACACTCTGGCACAGGGGAGGGAGAGAGAAGGTGGTGGTGAATGACTTCATAGCTGTACAAAATCAGCCCCTTCATTAGGGTTAATGAGTCCCAACCCAAGGTGAGATCCATCCCCTCCTGCTGGCACAGGCAGAGGAACGGGCAGAGCCCCCAGCCCCAGAGCTGGCACAGCCTCTGACCCTACAGGGCCAGACCAGGGGGCCCAGGACTCGCCCAAGGTGGCTGGGAGGGCACTGGTGGGTAAATCTGTGCTCTCACCCCAGGGGCACCGAGCCCAAGCAGTACCTGTGCACCCTCCCCGTGCGTCCCTGTAGTGCCGGGGCGGGCACTGCTGCTGCCCCACAGCCGAGCACGTCTGTCCTGTGAAGCCGTCCCTGCACGGGCACTGTCCTGTGAACTGAGAGGGCAGCACATCAGGGACGCCTGGCACAGCTCTCCTCCCGCTCACCAAAACCACCATGGACCATTTCCCCTCTCAGTCTGTGCCCAGGCCGTGCCCAAGGTGCCAGGCTGCAGCTCTGGCACAGGATGCAAACAGGCTCCAAACAGCCCCAGCACCACGAGGAGAGTGCCCAGCCTTGTTTCAAAAACAAAGCAATCGCCCACAAGCAGCTGCTTTGCCATCTCAGGTCTCCTCCCCACGCTGAGCTCATTTGGAACCTATCTTAGGCTCTTCGAATTTGTCATGGTTTGGGGTTTTTTACATTTAACTTTAATTTTCCCAGTTGCCTCTTAAGCCTGAAGTGGCACACATGCTTTTCATTGACAAATGAGCATAATTAACTTCCCTCGCCTGGATGAAGATGTCTTATTAGGACTTCCTTGATAAATATCAGGCTTGTTAAAGTGACTTAATCTTGCCTCAATAATTACCACTTTCTTTCATTTTCCTGAATAGTCTGTCATGGTGTTTTCCAAGAATTAGGAGAAGCAAAATAGGAGTGGGATGCAATGGGGAACACACAGCACTTTTTGTGAATGTTCCTGTGGATGGGACAGGACAAAGGAGCCACCCAGCAGGCAGGTTTGATGCTCTGACAGGTCACAGTGAGGGGACACAGAGCCATGGCAGTGTCACCCTGCTCCGTGCAGCTCAGCCCCGAGAGCCCCTCCCAGCAGCGAGTGGAAAGGAGAGAACCGAGGGAAGGCAGAGGAGAGGCTGCAGCAGGCAGAGGAGCCCCCAGGAGGAGGGGGCTGGGGGTACCTGGTTGCACTGGGGGCTGCGGGAGCCGCGGGGGTGGCAGGCACAGGGCTGGCAGCCCTGCCCGCTGCCCAGACCCCAGTGCCCGGCCGCGCACTGCCCGCAGTCGCTGCCCACCACGTTGGGCAGGCAGGAGCAGCTGCCGGTGTCGCCGTCGCAGGGCACGGTGTCCTGCCGTGTGCCCAGGGCATTGCAGGTGCACCCTGCAACGGGGAGGGGACGGCTGAGGAGCGGCCTCGGGAGGAGCCCCCAGACACCCACGGGGGGACTCACCTCCCTCCCTTCCCACCTGAGCTCAGGAGAGCTGCACTTGGCCCTGACAGCATCCCCAAAGAGGAGAGCTGCACCCCCAAACAGGAGAGCTGCACCCCCAAACAGGAGAGCTGCACCTGGCTCTGACAGCATCCCCAAACAGGAGAGCTGCACCCCCAAAGAGGAGAGCTGCACCCCCAAACAGGAGAGCTGCACCCCCAAACAGGAGAGCTGCACCCAGCCCTGACAGCATCCCCCAAATGCTGCAGTGGGGATCGGAGCCCGAGGCCCTCAGTGTCCCCAGCCTGGGGGGACACAGCAGTGCCCTGAGCCACAGCTGCCCTGTGCTGCCCTGCTCTGTGTGGCATCACCCCCTGAGCCCTGGGGGCACTCAGGACACAGCTGCAGCCCCCAAACCCCACCTGCCCTGTGCTTTTTGCTAAACTGACACCTGAAACCACCCCCAGAGCTTTTATAAACCTTTACAAAACGGGCCCTTGGCTTGAGACCCCCAAACCACAGCTGGGCAGGGCCTGGCTCCCTTTCAGAGGGGGCACCCCGGGGGCAGGGGGTGTCCCAGGGGTACTCACTGCGGCACCCAGCGGGGTTGGCAGCGGCCAGCTGGGCAAAGCCCGGCTTGCAGAGGTGGCAGCGGTCGCCCTGCACGTTGTCCTTGCAGACACAGCGCCCTGTGCCCGGGTCACACACAGAGCCGGGCACGGTGCCATCGGGGTCACACTCACAGGCTGCAAACGGGCAGGAAAGGGCCCAGCTGAGGGGGCAGGTCCCGGGGAAGGTGCCGGGGGGTTTCTGGGGGGGCACTCACGCAGACAGGCCTCGGGGTGGCTCAGCTCCCGCCGCGGGTTGCGGAAGAAGCCGCTCCGGCAGCGCTCGCAGTTGTTGCCCTCGGTGTTGTGCTGGCAGCTGTCACACACGCCCCCACTGGCCCCGCCGCTGGCCTGGTACAGCTCGGGGTCAAAGTGGCACGAGGACGAGTGGCCATTGCAGTCACAGCCTGAAAAACCCCAGCAAGCGGCTCTGGTGGAGCCGGCACCGTGCACAGCCCCCGGCAGCAGCCGCGGCGGCACTAGAGGGTGCCCAAGGCTCCCGTGTGACACAGGGACACCCGTGACAGCCTGCGGTGCCACCGGGGCACTGCTGCAGCCGTGAGAGCCAAAGGTGCCGAGACACCGAGACACCGTGTCAGCAGCAGCCCCGCAGAGCCCCAGAAAGGGCTGGGAGCTGCGGCCGGGCGGGATTTGGGGTGGGGGATCTGAGTCAGGTGGGGTTTGTGGCAGGGGGATTTGGGGTGGGGGATTTCAGCCAGGTGGGGTTTGGGCCAGGTGGGGTTTGGGGCAGGGGGATTTGGGACGGGGGGGGGTTTGGGCCAGGTGGGGTTTGGGCCAGGTGGCATTTGGGC